>CAADRB010000008.1:3696240-3886192 GCA_900708905.1 Hymenolepis diminuta
GCTAAATATTATGCTAATGTGGAATACGAGGAAAGTTGGATATTGGGACTAATCAACACATATTCAGTCGTTATAGCAACGTGGGCAAAAACAAATCTGCCCAATGTAATTAGAAAATGGAGCTCATTAAATACCACATTATAAATTTTCACTTAATGATAAATGAATAAATAGATGCGTATATAATAACCTTTCCTGTAAAACGCTGATTACGACACGTGTAAATTGGCAAGAAGTTTTAAATTCCTTTTGGAGGGTATCAAATCCAGAGCGATCCTAAAAATTTCATGCAAAGCATGAAAAAATTATATGAGTTGATGACAAAATAGAAATCAAGATACAAATGTAATAAATTGCAATTAACTCTCAAAAATGTAAATATTATGAAACAACATTCAGGAGTGAAAAAGTGTAGAAGGAAACCATAAATATATCTTGTATATAAGTAGTAGCAATAATTGAAAAAAACATAATTGTTATCTATTTGCCAATAAATTATAAACTGTTTATAAATAAAAACAGATTTATTAACATTATATTCAGTCCTATCTCATAGACTTAAGAATAAAAATCAATAAAGAATGCCCTAAACGTATTTAAAGCAAGATAAAGGAACTGTCTTGAGAAATTATAACAAAACAGGAGGCAAAAAAGCAAATAAATAGAGCATATATTCAGTAACGACCACTATGAAAATTCATTGCATTTTAATTTTTAAGAGATCCAAAAATATATGCCAAGAAGGCTTACAAAATATTCAGTTTTCTTATTTCCAATGGAAAGCATTGTAAAATGCCAAGGGCCGTCCTCTAAAGCCCCATGCAGAGTATTGGTTAATTTGTGATTGGCGCAAACGAAATCGAGGTCTGAAAGGACATGAATTAAATTAACTAATACAAACTATACACAATGGCGAAAGACATTTGTTTATTATTACTTTACAAACATCGCTAAATAAAGCTGTAATTATGAAAATTGTAATATCCACATATTATGAAAATTTAAATATTGATTTCGAAACAAATACGAATTTCTTCATTAAACTGATCATAAAAAAGAACCAACGACGAAGTTAAAGTAATAAATAATATCTTAAAATGCTATTTATTTATGGTTCTATTGAACATTTTAGCTATTTATATTTACGATAATAAATTTCATATTATTTTTTAATTATGCATTTAGATTTGTTGAAAAATTAGCTAATAATGGACTAATCTCATGTAATTTAATTTTATTCTATGATTTTTCGTTGTAGCTAGCCAAAATAACTTATTTTTACCAAAGCATTCCCGCAGTTTAATACATTACTCTGAAATTTTTCCTCAAACTCGATTTAATAAAATTTGGCAGTGACTGATTTACCGTATTTGATTCTAAATTTAATGCCATATTAAATGCTCATGGTTTAGCAACATGAAGTAAGCATACAAATTCTATTATGTCACAAATGTCTTAGTTCAATAAATGACCTAGCACAAATTCGGTGTGCAAAAAATGCAATGAGTTCGCGGAATCCAAAATTAGCCCAGCAAATTTTGGAGAAAAATTTGTCAAAAGCAAAAACAGATGTAAATATCTGAACATTTTAAAATGATCTTATTTTATATAGGTACACAGGGCAACGTTTATGTATCTTTTCTCTGAAATGGTTAAATACGCTATGCATACGTCTAAAAGCGTGGACGAAGCTCAAGCTAAGTGAGGTTTATTAGTATTCTTTTATAAATCTTTATATTTTTTATTGAAATTTATTGTAATTAATCAAGGCTAGCGTTATTCGGTGCTCCGATCGGTAGACAAATGTTGGATTTGATCTTTCTTCGTGAGAAAATGCAGAAACGTGAGATTCGCCTACTAAGTTTTCTTCTATTTCTTAAAAGCACATTTTGGAGATGTATTTTTGGAAAGGAAGCTGACGATCTGGAAAGAGATGGTTTGGATGAACGGACGTGTTTGTCATCGGTTTTGCTGTTATTCTTTTGTTGTAGATTATATGATAGAACGTGAACCTTTTGTCAATAAATTCACCCGTTACACATATGAACCCACAGAATCTGAAAGAAAAGCTGGTCAGTTATTTGAATTTGTTTCTTTTAGACGTTACCCGTCTTTAATTGTTCTAACATGTCTGTATTTCTCTAATAGTTCCACTTAATCTTGCTGCTTTCAATTGTGGCATTATTGAATCTGCTCTCTGTAGCGCTGGTTTTGTAAGTTTGAAATTATAGTGTTATAGCATTCTTAATTTTTGTTTAACTATTTATTTTGCTTTATTTTTCAGCCGTGTAAAGTAGCAATAACTTGGCATAAAGGAACTACCTATGTGATCAAATTCCACGATTCGGTTATTACTAGGGAACAAAATTTGGATACACGATAAAGTTTTGGGACATTATTTCACTTCACTTCTGTACTCTTTTCCTGTGATACTTTGTGCATAACAAAATATTGCTCTTAGCTGCAAATATTTCTATGCGTTTTATGGATGGTTAGCATTATTTGGAACTTCTGTTTTTTTTTGATAGGAGCACACTTTGCTATATTTTTGTGTGGTGGTTACGACTAGCCATTAATTTTTTTATACAGCGTATGCCAAGATTCACTCCGTTTGTCATACTTTGAGAATGCATTACCCGAACTTGATGAATTTGTAATTTTGCAAGATTTAATGCATTCAAAATTGGATATTTTCCAGTCATTCGCAAAAATAGTTCAATTGAGCATAATTTTCGAAGCCTTATCTGTTAATACTCGCTTTTGCTACACATTATTGTGTGTTTTTGTTGAACTTTTTATCATTGCAGTATATTCCTGTAAATGTGCTAGCTTCTAATCTTTAGCTGTTTAGGAGTTTTATTTCAACTGAAACTCATCCTTATCAAGCCCATTCCGGTATTTCCCATGCTCAATTAAGGTAGATGATATCATTATCTTACTTCCATAAGGAGGAGAAATTAAAGCAGCCTAAATCTCGTCAGTGGGGCTAGTATGTGCCAGACCAAACTAGGATTAGAACTCTTCTTTCAAAATGAATAATCTTCACAATGTTATCAGAATACAGCAGACAGATAGGCAAAATGGAATAAAGTAAGCCAACTATTTATTTGTTATTTCTTTGCACCTTGAGTAAACTACCTTGTATGAGTAAAATTATGTCAAGTTTATGTAGACTACCTTTGAAAGAAGAAATGAATTTGAAGTGGCAAGACTGATCGTCATAATTAAACAACCGGTAAGTGACCACTGGAGATCGTGAATGTGAATTCGTTCAGTAACCCAGAGGATAATTTGTGAAGTTTGAATTTTGGAACATGAAGCAGCGAAACCTCCATCAAGTGAATATCTTACGACCCGAGTACGAAAATCAGAATAGGTAACTCTTTTGACCCTCCCTTTTTTTATCCCTTCTCCCTACTCCCTACTGAACTTTATTTACCCGATTTCGGTCGCTTTCTAGCAATGAATGGTTAATATTTTTCTGCATTGCTGCGGTTTATAACAATACAATAATGATACATTCCAGTTCAAGCCTCATCGCTATGTTGTTTATATATTTCTCTCGCATAAAATGAAAATAGAACTGGCACTACAAACAAGTATATATAAAGGAGTAATAAAAGCAAACCTTTGCTCCCTTATATGTAATAAAGTCTACGAAAAAGGATAATGAAAAGTTCATTCAATTTTTAGCATGGAGGTGCAATAATTATGGAACTGTTGAGGATTTGAGTTATAGAACTATTCAAACAAGTTTCCCTAACCAAAACGTTTACTTTGTCTGTCATCAGTCCTGACTTCAAACGAATTCTTACTTCCAACCCACAATCTCAGCCCTTCCAAAACAGTCACCCATTTTGTTGCTAACATTTTCACTTCTACCATTGACAAAAAAATGAAATTACGTCATATATAAAAGAACTATACGAACTCCAAAATGTTTCTGTCTGATTGGCCTTCCTTACGCAAATTTTAGCTAGTCGTGCGTAAGTATTCTACGTCACTTCTTCAAAGTCTGAATTGGAAATCCAAAGTAGTAAAAATATTACTTTGTTGAGGTCTGCTGAGTGGTTAATAGATAAGTTTCACCAAGTAGTTTTCGAAAAAGAAGACTGAAATTTTTTGAGATTTTTCAACAAAATACTATATTTTATCAAAAATTGCTTTAACAAGAACACATACTGCAACTTCAGAATTGACCAGTGTGGTTGGCCATTTGCATTACTAATATCGACCTCGTGATCTCTCAGATGTTTTTATCACTAGATCCAAAGTAAAGAACAACTGTTTCCATTTTATCAATATCCAGAATTTGTTACGGCTATCTATCAGTCGCTAATCTCCAGAATTCGTTTAATATAGTCTTCCGTAGAAGTCTATCTGAATATAGGTTAACTTTTTAAATTCCTCTGCTGCATTTTAAATATTTTAGATGTCTTAAATAACTCCTTCCTTGAAAATTCTTGACTCCAAAATGCCAGTTTCTGCGTAGCTACTCGGTCTTCATTTTTGCAATTCCTACAGCCTCCAGGTACTCTCTCTCGTTCTGCTATTTTTCAGTAAATTACTATCATTACCTTCTTCTTACTCTTTATAGTACTGCATCCGGAAATGTTAGTTTTTATCTCGGAATAATATCGATTAGACCTTTAAGGTTATCGATACAGGTTCGTGAAAATGCAAAATGGCTCATTTAACCAGATAAATTGAACAGTAGTGTGCCTTTGCTGGAGTGAAGTAAAGGAAATACACTAAGAAATCAAAGTTTAAGCAAGGTTTAATTTTACGCAAGGAGTGAAGTTTTCAGGAAAATAAGATCCAAACCTCAAGTAGAGGCAAGTAAAAATTTTGTTTTCAAGACTGAATACTGAGTTTTCTTTCAGATCTCCCCAGTAAATAGAATATTACTAACTATATATACATATCCAACTAATATCTATGATAAGATATTTTGTCCAAATGGACTAAATACAATGATCTTGACTAATGATGTAAATATCAAATGCAATGATAAAACATACTTCCTTATCTCATTCACAATTTCCTGGCTATAAGAAGAGATAAAATCGGAGATAGCATAACCTACCTCTACAATATGGTGGAAATGATTCTCACGCAAAGACGTGGAATTTCGACTTCGAGCATAAGGCAATGAATCACATGCATTAGTTAAATCCTGGACAAAACGATGATTTCAAAGCTCCAATGAAGTAGAATTCTTTTGATATATTGGCTTTATTCTCAAGTTCTACCCAAACTTCCTTCTCCATTCCCTCCTATGTTTTACTAATTTCCGTTTCCATGTTCAAATGCTTTCCCATGAAAAATGCTTATTATTATGTCTTTTGTTCTAACTTAAATTAAAGTAATAAGATGAATTCAAAGTTTAAAGGAAAAAGCAAGTGTACAGGAGTAAGCGTTTTCTTAATTTATGAATAAACATTATCATTTTACTTGAATGTTAATATTGAAACAAGCTGTGAAAGATTAGTATGACCAACTGACTAAATACATTTACTCTTTTAAATCATAATTTTCACTTGAAAAACTCACGATCAAAATAAAAAGCCTAAATGATATGCATGTTATGTTCGTTTTTTAAAATATTATGCCTTAATTGTGATTTAGTACAAAAAAATTTTGTTTATTTTTTTTGAGATCACGTAAATGATTAAGCTTAGTGTTTTGATTCTGTTCTTTTCATTCTCATTCTTGTTTATTGCTTTTTTAGACTTCAAAGGATTAAAAAAACATCAGGTTTGAACAAAATTCAACTAAAGTTTTATCAAAATATAACCGAAAATATCTCTGATATTTATTTTTATTTAAGGTTTAAAGAACTTTAAAAAGTAAATAATAATTGTGAAATATGCAATAATTCATTTCAGAAAAATCAGACTACTCAAGGTTATATATTTATGAACAAACGTTTAAATTATTTTTCAAGTTAAAATACAAGTCATAATCAAGTGGGTGGGTTTTGAAAAGATTATGAGTTGGATATTCTAAAATCAGTTTTCTTAATGAAATGAGATCACCTGGAATGATAAGAAGTGGATAAAAGCATCTTTTTAATTTTCACGATTTAGAGGTAGAATCAAAGATCTAAGTTATATTAGGTAATTATTCTGACCTCTCTTGGCAAATGCCAAACGATTCCTATCGACCATACATTCTACTCTTCAGTAATAATGGAATACTACCCGGACTTAATCAAGACCAGCTGACTGTTTATTTTTCTCACGAATTTACGGTTCCACTCTTGTACCTACAAAAAGGACGTATCCATACTCTTTCTTCACTAATGAGTTGGATGTCCTTGGAATGGGTCTTGTCCCTGACAGATTTTTTATTAGCGACTTAGCAACATTCCACTTAATAGTAGGAAGTGTTAATAATGTCTCGACAATGTGAATTTTCTCGTAGAAACGTTTCTTCTACTTGTTGTTAGAACTATGTAAAATCGCTTTATTATTGAACCTCTTACAAATGAAATTTCAATGACGAAAATCGTCAGATAATCAGAGCGTAGTTTCAAAAACTTGCATGAAATATTCAAAATGCTTAATATATTCGAAAACGATTTATAAGTGGTGTCCCTTGATTTGACATTTTGAAAAAATCGTCTTTAAGATTAAAGAATAACTTTTTCTAATTTAGTAAATTTCACAGGCGTTTAAAAAGGAAGTATTGTCTTAAATAGGATAATGGCAATAAAAATGGACAGATTTTTCTTCGTATAACAGAAAGAAGAAAGAATACCATAACAGTCAAATTTAAGATGTAACCATGTTCTCTTATTTCATATACTTTATTGAATTAATAGAACGGAGAAAAAATACACTTCTTGAATAAATATTGTAAGTGAAATTATTGGGTTTACGGACAAAAGTTTCATAGATTTATTCTAAATTCTTATAAAATATAGCACGTTCTTCAGAAACATCAGAGCCTGTCATTCCATCGAAATCAAAATATAGTCTATGATTATAGCGTTGCACCTAGTAAAGCTTAATACAGAAGTAGTCAAACACTAGTTAAACCATAGTAATGTAGCCGTCGTGGTGAAATTATCCATCATGAGCTTGTCCTCAGTTTCACGTGTAAAATCTATTCTTTCAAATCTGTAATAATTAATCGACTTATTTGTGCGGTTTTTTAAATCAAAGTCAATATTGAATATGTAATGTTCAGATTCATTTTATCTAATACGATAAAATTCCTGGATAAACATGGCGGAGGATACGTTCATGTAGACTGTATCATACATACAGAAATATTCCATCTTATTCCTGCTCGTCTGTAATTTTATGTGCTATATTCAGCCCTTTAACAAATTCATCCATTTTGGGGATTATAAAACTTGTTGACTGGGGAGAATATGCAGAGGAATAATTTTGAGTATTATATTTTTAATCTGGGACAAATTTTACACTTTAATTTTTATGATTAGCATAAAAAAGGAATAGGAAATGAGATTCAGGTCTGTCGGTCAGATGATTAAATTGGTTCCACTTAATTTGAGGCTTATCGGTACACTTACTTAATTGAGAAACCTCTATATTTTAAGAGATTTTGAAATTAACCTCAAGATATTTAAGAAATAAACCGTAAAATTAGTTAATCATATATTAGCATATTTTTTAAATTTCTCTTTTCGAAATTAGTTTTTGAAATAAAAAAGCCTCCTTATTCCACGGGATTGCCTTAAAAATTATGTAATTTATAATTCCGCGCGGTATTTAAAATAATTCTACAATTATTGATTGTAAAAATCAACTTAAATCGATTAACAGATAATCCGATTAAAGATAAATGGAAGGAAATTAAAAGGATGCTGAGAGCAACGTCAAGGTATCAAAAAGTCATGTTTTATTTGATCTATGGATTCGTGTTGTACAGTATTTACTAAATGAGTGGCTCAAATTCCAAAAGCCAAATTTCATGATTCATCCCCTGGATTGAAGCAGTTGCTTGTCTACAACGTCCAGTGCTTATTTACGATTTTTTAACCAAGAAGGATCGGTCTAGTCTCTCTTCCAATGACTGAGATAGCAAATGGCCTTACATAATATTCAGCTGTAAATTTTAGGTTATTATTACTTAAAATATTTTATTATTCAAAATTATGTTACCCAGCATAACTCTTGCAGTGCCCCAAGTCATTGAGATCTTGATTTTAATTCTGAATCATTCATGATTTCAGTTGAAGGGAAAGTGTTCCATACTATTATCAACGTCCTCAAGTTTAACCTTATTCTTTGGTATAAAATGTGATATAGAAAAATTTGCATCGCCATGCCACATGCGCATTTATGTTACAAAAGTTTTCTAATAATTTTTGCACATGTAGACTAAATAAATCTGTAAAATTGATTATTTTCCAGTTTATTATAACGTCTAGACAGAGATTGTCAACGCACCTTGCTTATTACTTAAATTAAGCCAATTTAACGAACTGCATTCTACCATCTAAGTAACTTAGAAGATGGCAAATAATTTGTACATCAGAGAAAAAACTGAATGCGATTTTTTTTGGTACTGGCAAAGAATGTCTATTTCGGAATCATATTTCTTTCACGTCATTAGAGAAAAAAAGATATTCGATGAGATAAATTCATCAATGGTGAGCATGGAAGATAAGTTTAAAAATAAGGACGCGCTGAACTGACCCGTGACTATCTGACAACTGCAGTTTATATCTCTGCGAGTCTATAGATGAGAGTGGTTCTTTTAATAAATATATTAGTTTGGTCAACTTAAGTGTATACTTCTACTCTCGGACGAATTCAAACCAGAGTGTGAACGTGGTTTTATGACTGAAAGTTTCATTATTAACTTTTCTTCCTTCGGTAGACGTATGACTGAAAGCTATGCATCATTTTACTTTTTCAGTTAGTACCTTTGATACGACTCTTTGAATAAATGGATTAACTGCCACTGGAGAAAATAATGATGCTAAGAAATCAGGTACCATTAATGTGGGAAACCAATTCAGAATGTACGACAAGTATATTTCAATGACAAAGTAGATTAGAAGTCCCAAGAATTGGACAACATGTGAAATGTATTGAATAAAGGAGTTACGCACGGGTACTGTCGGTGGGAATGAAAATAAGTGGGCGTGTCACACTCAGGGTTTTGTTAATGGGACTTCACAATCACAGACATTCATATACATCATGCGGTTTTTATTTGGGGAAGGAATGAAGTTACTGTAGCCAATATGTTGCACGTGTTCTTAAATTAAAAGTGAATATGGGAAGGTAAGTACACAAATAAATGGATAAATGCTGGCTTGACGTGATTGTAAGAAACATTATTCATCCTAAAGCACCAATTAAAAACTTAATTTTTAGTGATAGATGATTTATTTTAGCTCATTTTCAGTGCGTTTTTGAGGAACGAGGATTTTGAAAATTTACCAAAAAAATAATTGATTATATTTTGAAACTTTTCTTTGACCTCAAATGAATTTGCTAGTAACTTTTGTCTTCTTTAAAAGATGTTAATTAGGTTTTCTTCTGAAATTCATGTCAGAAAAGTTAATGCAAATGAAAGAAGAAGGGAGAAAAATAAATACAATTACAAAATGAACCTTATTGAACCAAAAGTAAGTAATGGTATTGTAACGGATGGTTCTATCTGTTTCTAATCAATTGTTGATATAAAGACAAATTATAATCTCTGGGCTAGCTAATTACTTATTTTGAGAAGTGATGAAAGATTTATTTTAAAATTTATCTTTTCGTGCAAGTTGAGTTTTGCTTTTGAGGATGATTCTATTGTCCTTCTTTTATTGCCTCAAAAGGAGACAGATATCATCATAATGAGGCACTGCTGCGCTACCAATACAATCTAAAAGGGGGATTCTGCAGGGAGAGATTCAGAATAAGAATATGTGACTCAGCACTTCTTCCTACTTTGACTTATCTCCACGCCAACGATACAGCCACACTACCAGTTTATGACTTGAGTCATAACCAACAAGCCAAACTGCTGTCCGTGATTCCAATCTTGAACTCAGAGTGTACACTTACAACCACGAAATTAAAGCGCATCACAGAGATAATTTTTTCAATTTTTCTTATAGTTATCGATCTTAAATAGAAAAATTAAATAATAAACATTAGAAATTATGAAAGGACGTTTAACTGGTTATGATTGAAAGATATGTGGTTAATAACTTGACTACACGCAATTATGAATGTCATTTCTTCGTCTTTATTCATAGTATGTGTTTACGTTGCAAAATGATTATTAAAATATTAGGTTATTTAATTGTTACGATAGGTGTCAATGCACAGGGCAATTGGATAGTAGCTCCTTATTCTATCAATCAAATGACACGTTTCAAGCATTATTTTTTCAAAATTAAAAAAAAACAATGAGTAAATTAATATCCGTGTGGGGCTGCTTTAGCATCGACTGATCTTTAGAAAACTCATGTGATTTGACACAAATAATTTATTTTAATTGCTCATTAAATTCCCCCAAATTCCGATTTTTTTTCTCCCTCACCTATCCCAGGGTAAAAAGTCAAAGGGTATTAAATTTGACTTCCGGTCTGCATCTCATGCGGACAAAGTCTCTCACCGAAAGAGATTTTTCATGAGACCATCACGCAATTACAGAGAAGAAGAAAATTAATTAAATGGAGAAAATATCAAAGAATACCAATATTATTTTTAAATAGGATCAGTTCAATAGATTTAATGTTAGGTTGACAAACTGATCCGTTTGGGTTTCTTACAAAATATATATTTACTATTAAATGGCATTCACCTTGAGTTGACTCTCATGAATTCTACTATGTTAATACCATATAAGCTGCTTTGGATCATATCAAATTTCAGCGGAAATAGGTGAATGACACATCTCCTGTCATTAAAATGTGGGTATGGTAGAAACATTTTTTATCACGTAAGTATTTCTGTACGCACACGTTAAGATAGGGTGAAATGGCGAAGCAGCACGCGTATTGACGTCATAGCCCACTGATTGGACGAACTTTGGGCTGGCCATTTAGGCAATAATCTGGCTATTCCAGAATGTTCCCCGTTGTTTCACTTTTGCTAATAATTGCTGCCTCTGGTCGGCAATAAGATCTATTTAAAGGCGAAATGTCCTGATATATTCTGGAATTTCTTCTGGAATGATAATGATTTGATTTGCTTACTAATGCAAATCATAATTAATTGGCTATTTAGCTAATTTGATTTCCGTTCAAATGCTGGTGAGCTTAGCTTAATGATTATTGATAATAAATAGATTATAAACAGATTAGTCTTCCTAATTTGGTCCAATATACCGATATAATTTAAACAAATAATGTGACGTCATTCTACAACAAAGTGTTCAAAAAGTAGATTGCATTTTTGGCCTGCGTATGAATGGCGACGAAGATATAATTAATTGACTCATGACGCTACCGTCTGCGCCACAAAAGGTAATGTTCAAATAAACATTTTCAATAGATATGTGGTTTGATTTTAAGTAAGAGGCCAATTAAATCTGATGACTGCCAGGTAACTCTTTTAATGTTAGTACAACATGGGAGTTAATAAATAGCACACATTTCTAAAAATCACAGACTTGTATCAACAACTCACTTTTACGGTATAATTTAATATGCATTATGCCGTGATCGTTTAGTATGATTCAGCTTTGAACCCTTAGAATTGGTCATTAGATGGATATCTAATTTCTATTCAGTAGACGCGTTTATCAATTCTTTTTTATGTAAATGTCACGTTTCATTTAAAAGGTCACTCATACCCTTACTCTCGTCCTTGCCCAAGTGACTCATATTGACTATCTTGGTACTTCCACTCACACATTATCACACCCACACGCAGGTCATTAATCTTCTCGCATGGTACTCTCTCATTTCCACTCTTCTTCACCTCTCTCTTACCTTCTCAAATCCTCATTGTGGTTTATTCAGTGCACTTTGGCCTACACAATTCTTTATGTTCTGCTTGGCTTCGGATTATGATTGTCTACTGGTAGCTGCTAGTTATTAGTCTTAACTTCCAAAGTGGTGACCTCGGTTCTCGTAATTTCAACTAGATATTCTTCAGGCTATTCCCTTCTAATTTCGACCAATATTCGTATCAACAAGAGTATGAAGGGAATGCACTTGAGACAAGCATATTTATTTTTTTGAATTCAGAGAAAGAAAAGAGGAGAACCAAGATGAAATAGTCTTTAGGTGTTGGTGATTGCGGTGATGAAGAAGAAGTTGTATCTGTTTATAAATAAGATATATGCCAATATCAGGACGCAGTATTAGTGTTGTAACCTAAGTAGCCTCTCACAATAGCCACACTTCCAGAACTCAATAATAACACTGAATTGTCTTAATGCTATGCTTTGCTCAAAAATTATGTAAGACAACGACCCTGCAATCGAGCACATTTTGTCAAAGACGCAATAAATTTTAAATTTAAGTTTTAGATAAAAATTGCTTATTATTATCCAACAATTAGGGAATGAGCGCTCTTTGTCCTGCGACGGCACGTATGTAGACTGCATCTTTGAGGTCAAAGAACTAATCATTCAACTATCTTGGTGAGATAATTAGCAAAAGACTCTTAAAGATAATTACGTATGAATTATAATACATTACTTTAAAGTGTTATTTTTATAATTCGTCTGCCCATAAAAAAGTGCTTAAATGATTTAGGACTCCACTGTTTAAAAGAAGTTTCTGGGCCAATGGATCTGGTTCGAATGTAAAGAGTTGTTCATATTGAAAGAAAATATACTTTTGAGTAAAGAGGAGATAGTAAATGAAGGATATCGGCGTAGATGACAGCTGAGAGGTAAATAGGTCATAACAACATAGATAATGATTGAAGGTGGACACGCTATTACATAGGCCATAGCGACTTCATCGTGCATGGACGGACAGATAACTTGACGAGGCATTTACGTCATGGAGCAGGAAAGTTACTTTGATGAGGTTGAGAAACGGACGATTTTCAAGGTTATAAATTAGATTTGACTTACTAATTATTATATAGAAATATTTTGATAGTCAGTTTTATAAAAAAGCTTTGCGACAGGAAAAGTATTGCACGATTATTTCGTCCCAGGCAGTATAACTATGCAAATATTTGTCTTACTTTGTTTATCGATTCTCATCAGCTTTCAACCACATTCCTTTCAACCGCATATAATTCAACCACTAGTCCTTAAGCAAATTATCAATTCCCCACACATTTATCTAACTCCTGCGTTTTGAGTTTAGCTTTGCCACTTATTTAAAATTTTCTGGTTCCTGGTTATTAAGCTGCCACCATGCTTTTGTACTATCACCGACTATCTCCCATTCTTGCGGTAGTTGAGCCCAGCAGATAAGAAAGATAAAGCTTAAATTGCTTTCGCCTTTGAATGTTAGTCGTCTGTAATGCTGTAGAATATTTCTCAAGTACATTACTGTCAGTTATGTACAAATGACAAATGGATCCTGTGTTATGTAAGGAATGAACGTTGTGTAAATCACACATTTTAACAGTCATCGGATGTTTTAGACACACAGTTTCGGATAAGAAAAAGTCATAACTATCTTTAGCGAAAATATCTTTCGATTATCAAATGACAAATCTCACAAGATATTTAATTAAATTTTTATTTAATTATATTCAAGTAATAAAAAAAATAAACTTAATTTAAGGTAGATTGATTATTAATTCGTCCATCTGTCAATTTAGAGATAACGAGACCGATCCTCATAGGTGCACATTAGGCGATGGGGATGATCAATCACACTTGCCGATGCTAATAAACAAAAGGGCTATTAGAATGCAAATATATCGCCAGAATGGTTGGTAGTGCTGGTTTTAAATGAGCTTATTGTTTGTTTTTAAAAAAACGTGGAGTGAATCAAATAACGTAAAAGAATAAACAACAAAAATGAATTCGGTGGCTGTGTCAGAATAAATAATTAAATTGGTACCTCTTTCATTTTATGATTTTAATTAATACTTTCCCAAACGTTATATGATTAGAGAATGACTCTCAAAATTAGATTATTTCTGTTATATTTTGGTTTATCACTGCTATCATTATTATTCACTCATTAAACACTTTTTGAAATGCGGTATTTTTATCCCTCAACTCACTTAAATTAGGAGTATATTAGAAGTAATCCGACACAGGCACATAAAATATCTATTTTAATATTATTAACCCTTGCGTATGGGTTAGTTTACTGCTATCCGCCTTTAAAAATTCACAATTCTTAGCACGATAGAGAGTGAATAATTTATCGCTAAAGCCAAAGGGAAGAAAGCTGATTTTCTACCTCGTCCAACTAACGGTCCGTTTGCAGGCTAGAATAATATAGCAAGTCCATATTTTAATGATTAGCCACTTGCGTCCCGATGTTCAGCTTTTGGTTGTTTTGTTTCCTTCGGAAGCATTTTAGGAACGCATACTTTATCTTTTATTTCATATTCACCTAAAGTATTTTTTGTCAGACAAGAATTTTTAAGCTGGAACAGTCGCTGTGTGAACCAAAAATATTGCAACATATAGATTGAATAATCGATAGTGAACGTGATAGTTTCATTCTTGAAATAGTGATCATCGTAAATTAACGTCGATTTGAGCATCAAGTTTCAAATATTAACTATTTTAATCACCTAGGGCTCAGATTTAATTGAATTGGAGCAAAAAGTGAAAATCATTTAACAGCATATGTGAAATAATACATTGGATTCCAAAAGAATAATAGCAGTTTAATATATCACCTTTTCAAACATTACCTTTGGTCATCATAATGCATATGCAAGCGTAATGCATTGCTGAGATTTCCTGGATAGGCTGAATTTAAAATTGGAAAAACATACCCCAATTTTTAATCCAATAACATTCAGATTAAACCCCAAATCCCATAAATCATGCACCTTGCCGAATTTTGGTCCTATCCATTCACACGTTCCATTAACGTTATTACTATAACCCATAGCGAAAATATGTAGAGTTTTCACTGTGGAAAAACAAGTGAAATCTGTTATAGGCAGACCCCTTAAATGATAAAGGAGAAAGATGGAAAGTTGCAGATACTGAATATTTAACCATTATTACGTTGTTTTCTCTGTAATATTAAGCTTAGAAGGCAGAAGCAGCATTTGGTCCTTTTAGGACTGAATGGTTTCCAGTAGCAACAAAGGCAGGATATTATTTCGACGGTAGAAGTAGTCACATCAGAAAATATTAATTTGACAATCAAGAAAACTTTAAATTAATTTCCGGTTGAATAATTTATTATAATAAAATTTGAAATCGTACACAAATCTAACTTTTTCATCATTCTTTCCATTTAAAATGTTTTCATTTCTTCAAATAAATGAATAAGAAAATGAATGAACTTTTAAATTTTTAGTCAGATAAAGGAGTATAAGAATGAATTATTTCAATTAGCTCAACTACAATGGGTAAAAACTCATATTGCTGACTAACAATCATTTTCTGCCCAAAATATTACTTATTTTTTTATAAATTAAGTAAATAAGTAGATAAAATATGACAAACACTAGCCTATTTTTTATATAGAAGTGTAAAACTTATTAGAAGTAAACGAAGGAGAATGAAATTAATTTGTCCCACTAGATAACAAATTTGCAAAATTTGTAACTGTAGATAAACAAATCTCCAGGAATTTGTTTAATCATCCTTTCATTTTTAAAAACATTCAATTGTATGTGCGCATTTCTCTTCACTATCTCTCATTGACTCGGTCTCAGATTTTGGACATCCCCTCAGACCCCTTTTAAGAAATACGCATTTGTTGATGGATTGACGTGTCAATAATTCGACATGTGGTCTTATTGACCAGTTTACCCGAACCGACTAGACATTTTATCGAATCGGAAACACTGGTACAACAGTAAATATGACTGCAATCCGAACCCACTTGATCACCACAATTAGTCATTCCAACCTAATGAGAGCTATTATCTCATATGATTGCAAGACCAAGATTAGGGTCAAAAACACGTTTATCTTACATTACACAAAACGCTTCTTCAGTGGTTTGGATGATTACTTACGTTAATTGAGTTACAGGTGCAAAGCAATCAAAGTACACATCTCCTAAGACCACGAATTCACTATTTATTCAATGAATGGTATGCTCAACTCTGACTAAAACTGGAGTTATTTGAATACGAGTTTCTAATAAAGGAGGCCCTGAAATACTATTGCAATGGCTCAGATGATTTTTAACAAAACGTCTCTTCAAAGGGATTGGGACTTATTCTAGGTAGTGATTTCAATCAGTGTCAGAGGTACTCTTTCTAGCTCTAATGTACACACTACAAAGCATCATCTTAAATTCGAGATGTTAAAATTGATATTATACTGAAAATAGAAAATTACCAGCCCAGTTGAATATTTCTATCCTCACTATCACCAATATCGGTCATTACTACAGTTTGAATGACCCAAATGGAGAAACCAATAGTAATAAGCGTGTTTGTCATAGTAAAGCTCAGAGTTCGATAACCAGACGTAAGTAACGTGTAAATACAACTGACTAACACAGTATGCAGAATTACAAAATGGGGAGAATTCTGAAGGTCCTCATTCTGCCAAAAAATAAACAGAGTAGTGATAAATTTTCGAATAAATTGTTGTTAAAATACGTAAAAATCGGTGTCTATTGCCGCGTTAATACCACGTTATTATTTTATTTCGTATCTTGGCTTTGTTGCGGTAAATTAAAACCAACAAAAATGTTTTTACCTTCCTTACTGACATGTTATTTGGTCATTTCGTGGCATTTTCCAAGCATCTATTGAAGTATTTTTTACTTCTCGGTTAGCAAAAATAATCAAATTTGTTTGTTAATTTCCCCAAAATAAACGAGGCAGTATAGGCTTGGAAAAATATTAATCAGTGTTCATTTGCGAAGTTGCAGTATTTCGGTAGTTTATTTTCGAATGTCTTTTTCTATCAGATAGAATATTTTGATCTCCAGAAAGTTAATATTTTCAGCTTTCATTAAAACTACTCTATCTTTCTCTTCTTTTTAAAACAATACAAGCGTAACCTGATATCTGACCTATTGTGACGATTACACAATTTATTATGGCAAGATCGATTGTATTTGTTGTTCGTTAAGGCAGTAAAGACCAATTTATAAACCCAATTCCACGTCAATTGTGGACGAGAAACTTTATCCAGGCTTAACTCGTACTTGTATGTTCACTTCTTTTCTTATAATGTTCGACTTTGCCTAGGATAACATTAAGCTTATTTAGTGTAAGTTTAAAATTTAATGACAAGTATTTAGTTTTGTATCATTCAAGCACACACAAATCGCGAGAATAAGTCAGTGTTATTGGATGCTGATTTTTAGAAAACAGAGAAAAACATATATATTACGGCTTTCGGTTAGAATTTCCAACTATTACTAGGTTATTCACAGTATTGAGCTTCTGAGAGTAAAACCTGGGAGAGGTAAGACTATATCACATATGCATTAAGTTGAAGGCCTCAATCTTCCCAATTTTGGGATAAAACGGAGGGGAGAAATAAAGGTAAGAAGTCGCTTACGAGAGTCAGTTTTAAACTGGATTGGAACAAGCGAAATAATTACTTTGATAATAGCTGAGGGCTAAGATAATGGGCAAATGTTGATAGCACTTGAATTAGAGTAAAATTCTAGTGGAAATGATAATAAGATATCGTTAAGCGATAGCCTAATATTTATAATTTCTGAGGGTAGGTTCGAAACCATACATCGAACGTTCGTAGTTCTATTTGTTAAATGGTTGGTTGATTCGTTTTTGGTCAGATATCAACTCCTAATTTTTCCAAATTTTTGATGTCATAATTGATCCCATGATATTCAGAGCTCATTATCCAGAAAGTTTAAATAGGGGATTTGTTGTTGCTAGCCTCATCTACTTGGTCTTGATTGAAATGAGATACAATTAAAACCGAGTGGCATGACCAACCACTGAATATAGTGGCCATGAATTAGAGCGTCAAATAGTGAGAACTTGAAAATATGGTTCAATGCCCGCTAATTCAAATTAAGTAAGATTTGTGATGTCCTGAGTTCATTACCTGTTTAATGTTAACCCTCCTCCCTTTCCCGTTTCATTTTATTAAACTCATTTGTTATTCCGCTTATTCGGATGCTCTTCCATCACAAACGTTTGTAAAAATTTTTTGCTGTGCCTTGGACAATAGGTGGCTTTTCATACTATCTCTATTTATTAATACCTTCTTTCGACAAGAAGCATGTAGCTGGCATTCTTTCTAAGAACTTAACTGCAATCACTGAATGCTTCTACTCAGCCTGGCATATTCCGTAAATTTTTGAACTCTTTTGCTTTTCCGATTATTTAGAAGCTCCCTCATTATTAAAACACTTTTTTGTATCTTTCGGCTTGTCGCAGGAAATAGTAATTAATAAAGAACAATATACTGAAGTTATCTTTAAAGTATCAGTAATGCAGGAAAGCTTCGTAAATGCATTTATTATTGCGATTACGACTGCTTAGAACAGATAACTGACCGTTACAATCTAGTGCCAACCCACTGAATTAAAAGTTATTTACACCCATTATTCGTATTATTGGACATTTATCTGTTCAGATAAAGGAAATTAAAGTTAATATACTTGCAATTAAAATAAAGAAGAAAAGAGAGAAGAACATCGGTGATGTAATTCATTGCGCATGATAAATATTCATGTCATATATTCGTGGAGACAAATTTGGGGGTGGAGGAGCTTTCAACAATTATTTATTTATTTTTATTGCTCATGGTAAGACAAAAAACTTTAACAATTTTTTCTCCTGCAAAGGCATCTGAACAAGAGGAACGGCAGACAGACCAATAAGATATGAAATGGGGAAGGGAACATAATAAGCTAGTAATGAAGTCAATGCATCGCAAGTCTTTCTTTACTTGAAATCGGGAGCATTAAGTTGTCAATATTTTCAAATAGGGGAGAATTCTCCAGTTAATATCTTAATTTCTAACCTTCATCATCTGATCCCCAGGTTCGTGAGTGAGATTATGTTCACTATATTCAGAACGTGCAGACGGTTTATTTATCTCCGCGGTTAGTCGTGCTACTCAATTTATTTGTTAGATATTCTGGCATAATCATTAAGTGTTCTGTTACTAAGATTATCAGAAGAACTCTACCTAATCAGGGCTTTGAAATTCAAGGCTGTCTGTATTCTCAAACGTAACTTGTATTCAAATTTATCTCATCATATTACTGTATTTCTCTTGTAAACTATCCTGGTGAAATGCATTAGACGCATTCGTAACCGATCTTTCATTTCATATAATATGGTAAAGGATCTATATGAAATTCTTGTTGACGTAGAATATACGAATTTGGTGATAGGTTAAGATTAATTGCAGAATATCATCTCTCAGGGAGTTTGGCAAATCATTCTACTCTTGGGGAATTAAGATTGTCAGTCCAATGGACGATTATTAAATGAGCGAGCAGCAAAATAATAATTCCAGAAATCTTAATTTTATCTAGCCAGTTTATTAAAATTGTGTGTATGCTATGATTTTGCTTACATTTGGACCGATCTTCAACCATCATTATAAGGTATCCCTTTATTGGAGAAAACGATGTCATTTTGAAATTCGTACGACTGTTAAGAAAAACTTGGAGCTTGAAATGCACTTTAAAAACAGGACATGAAGCTGTTAGTGGTTGAAACTTATATTTTCTTTTAACACAACAACAAAAAATACCGATTAAACTAGGTTTTATTCTATTTTTCTTCCTTCGGCTTCTATCGCCCACTCAATTCGACTCCGAAAGTGACTGCAAGCTTTGATCAGACCAGGTGGTCTTTATTGATGTCCTCCATTGCTCAGACTATTGATTCCATCAGGGAGAAGGATCTGGTGTTATGAGGATACTTATTAACTTCCTTCTCAACTACGCCCGACCCTACATCACCCCGCTCCATTCCATATGTAATAATTCAAAGATTGGGGTTTGGTAAACAGTTAGGAGGTGGCCATAAGTTTGGTGTGATGTGACATGATGATGAAAATTCTCGGACATCCATCCAATTCTAGGTTTTGAGTTTTACGGGATGGAGCCGAAGGTGGTAAGGAGACAGGTGGAGGGGTTGGTGTCTTCCACTGGCTACGCTGCCTATCCAAGACGGCTTTACAACAATGGTTTAAAGAGTCTCTACATAGCCATCTATCATTTCATGAGTTGACTGCTTCCTCCTGGTGGAAATTTCTTGGTCGGAGAGGGACCAAAGAAATCTCTGTTCTTCTGGGTACTTCAACTTGTTTAAGAGTCATTTTGGACGCATTCAACCATGCTCTTCAGCTGTTTTTGTCAACACAAACTGACGACCTTGTCTAAGAATGTATAATGAACGGCACTCCTTATTGCTCCGTCAGATACTTAAAGATCCTAGGGAAGATGTCACGCATTGATTTCCCAGGATTTTCATCTATCATGCCATGCAGCCGTCTGACAAACTCAGTTGTTGTGAGTGAGTCAGCAGAGCGTTGACAATATTTCTGTTTTCTTTTCATCTCCATCCTTTTCATTCAGTAGCTCCTTTCTAACTTTGCAAATTTTTTAGAAAGCTTACATTTTCCAAATTGACATATTTTGCTTTTATAGGCACTTCTCATTGCATTAATTTTAGTAGTATCTCCTATGAGATCTTTTGATATAAAAATACGTGAATTATTATCAAATTAGTTTAAATTACGAAAATATAGGTGTCCTTTGATACTTTATGTACTCTGTATATTATTGTCCACTGCAAGGCAAAATTATCACTTTATATCATGTGAGAGCAACCAAACTCAAGTAACAGTAGATCGTTCGATGAGAGATAAATAGAACGGGATTGAATGAAGACTGAAAATGAAGGCGGAATCTCTTTTTATTGATATTTACATTATCACTAATGCCTTAATGAATTGTTCAATGCTCTATTTTCTGAAAATTCAAATTTTGCCATTTTTCCTCTGCATTACTCGGTAATTTCTTGTCAACAGCATCCAGTTTTTATTGCCCAGAGGTTTACTTTGACGGTTAGTTATACCTTTTCTATGCATTTTTGCTTAAAAGTTGACTTCATTTTTGTGAGTAAGTCTAAATTTTGGTCCATTAAGGGTGCCACGTTATATTTGCACTTTTCGACAAGTGATTGATAAGTTTAAGAAGATCATGCGATGAGCATATCATTTTTACTTTTCGTAAAACATGATTCAATGACATGCCTGTTCAATTGCAACACGTCTAATTTACTCAAATTACAAGTTCTGGAAATTAAACTTTAATTTGTTGTTGATTTCTAAAAATTCTGAAATTAGAAAATAATAAAAGACTCTTTCAATATTTGAATTCAAACCCCGTGATTTTTATTGAATATCCTGTTAAAATTTAGCCTCAATAAATGGTTCATTATAAATTTCTGAATCAGCCTTATCACCTCCCAAATTTTTTTTATTAAGCCGATTTGAATATTCTCTGGTACTCGCCACTTCTATGATCAGTAGCTAATCAGACAGCCAATCGGTTTCTTAATTCAAGGCTGTATTTAGAAAATGTTCATTTTGTTGTTGTGTTATCTGTATTTTGCCTATTTTTCAAATCTTTATAGATCGCTGGAACAAAGTGATTGATAAATTTAACGACCATTTACGATAATCGTTAGATCTCAACTACAAAATAATAGGAAAAATAATTTCATAATGATTTCTGGAGATTTTACTTTTAGTCACGATTTTATTTATTCCTTTTAGCTTGAGCAGTTTGAAAATGTTCAGGAACTTATTAATAATTCAGTGGGTAATTCATTTAATGACTAATTTCATCCCTCCTTATGGTCATAAAAACAATAATTTTATTCCTTCTGAGTGAATCTCGAGGGATAACATCCAATCTTGGTTATAAAAAAGAGAGGCGAAAAATGAACCACCGTATTTTATAGTGTTTCCAGCTAAGGGTGAAAAAATTGATTTTTATATTCTGTTTGGAGTAAAAGGATGCCTTAATTAATCTTGAGGTAGCAAAATTTAGTACTGACAACTCAAAGAAACCTTAAGAAGGAAAATAGTAACCACGATTGAAGTAAACTTATTACCCAATCTCACTGGTGTAATAATGATGGAGAGAATAATATTTGGCTGTGAATTTCTTAGTCAGAGACAATAACCTTCTAAGATGATTTGTCAAATTATTATTATTGACAGGAATAATATAGTTCTTCATAATGTTTGAAAAAATTATCAAAATTTTGCATTATTCAGGAAAGTCTATCTGTCAATATCACGATAAACAGAAGGAAAAGTATGTAAAAACTAAGAATATAGCATTTTAAAGGAACAAAAATATCTCTTAAAACCAGGCAATAATTAGCTCCAAAGATATTCTCGACAAAGGATTGAATATGAATGGTAAGATTAAAAAATTGTGAATCTCCTTATTTATGTAAGTACGCCTGTCATGAATCGATACTTGTGAAATCTTACATCTGGAATTACTAAGCCTGTAACTCTGGCATATTGCACCAAATCCCGAAAATCCTACCTATCACTAACTGAAAATTTGTTAGAATCTACTATAAATAGTCTAATATAAAAATAAATGTAGGCCCGGTACAAAATTACAGCACTTAAAAACGATAAAAGATTTTCCATTCTAACTGCTTCATTTAGTTAATTTCTGTGAAAAAGTCGCGCATTTTAAGAAAATCGCCATAGAACGTTCTCATTTACGAGAGATTTATTAATATCCAGATTCATTTGTAGCCAACAGCCCCTAAGTCGTCATGATTTGAAGGCTTCATGACCTCCGTGTGTTTAATACCTACTATTTCGTCTTAAAAAATCTAGTGTGTTGAATGGATAATTCATTGACCAGAACAGTTTACGAAATCATTACGAAACTTCATTGGTAATATATTTTCTGGTCGTTTTATCTAAATAAATGAGCTAGACGCTAAAGACATTTTACTAACATTATAAACAAGGTTACACATTTTAAAATGTATTTCCGGATGGATGAATAAAGTATTTATGAAAATTGTAATATACGTTATATTATTATTATTATTATTATTACTCGCAATATTAAAAAACTTTACAATTTTTTATTGTGAGAAACAGCAAATGATAAAGAGGAGGGGATTAAAGAGATCCAGGGATTAATTTTAAGGTGTCAAAGAGCCTTGTTTTATTTAATATCTGCGTTCGGGTTGTACAATATTCACTGAATGGACAATTCATTTTTCACTATTCAAATTTCACGATTCGTTCCTAGATTGCAGCAAATGGTTGCCAACGATGTAAACGATCGGTTTACAGTTTTATATAGCCGAGAAGAGACAGCTAGAAAATTTTAATATCGGTTATTTTAGTCGCCCTTCTCAAACGTATTAAATATGTGTAATTAGATTTGGATTTCGGCGAAATAATACAAGACATGCAAAAGTCTTTTCAGATTAAACCACTATTTACACTATTTAGAGGCTTTCTCCAATCAATGTTCCAGCTAAGTATATCTGTTTTATAAGGAGGGTCTTGAGTTGAAATAGCGAAATCAGACAGTTTAATACCCATAATAACTCAGTTACTAACTGTGGAGAATACTAAGCTTATGTCAATCAGCTGTCAATCATTATGAGTGACAAATAAAGCCACTTTTCGTGCAGAATTTCTTTGCTGTTTATAGTCTGTATAGGCAACTGGACTTAGAGTAATATTACTCTTTAGATTTAACTATAAATTAACTTCACGAAAATTTCTGAAACCTAAAAATGGGGTTTAGATAACACAACTAAATCGACTACACTAATTAGCATTGTAAATAACATTTTAAGATCATAATAATACTGTTTTCACACAAAAGAGAAGATAAGCACCCCAGGAGGTTTTCGAATAATTTAAAAGCAATCTCCAGTTTCGTTATCGGTTTGTCACTTTCTTAAATGAATTTATCTCGACAGAAGAAATACACGAGTCACCAATCTGTTCTATATTTAATTATTTGCTTATAAATTAATAAGAATTAATTGCTCCATTTAATCTACTAAACTATCGAATACATAAAGTGAGTCAAACGCTAAATCCAAAACATACTGTGACATTTAATCCAAAATAAACTAATACTTAAATCTTTAATTATGACGTAAAAATGCCCAAGACGCAAAAATTCCCTGTAGATTTGCCGTGTTATCTTGCACATAACCAAAAGCACAAACGAAACTCAGATTTTATTCACGATATTATGCAATACAAAACCATTTCCACCTAATTAATTCCCTTAGAAATCAGCTTCTAATCAAATTTTCGCACTTACATCAGGTTCTGACAGTCTGCCTTATTTGAAAATATCCAACACCATAGTAAACTCTAAATTATGTTAGTGTAACATAAAAAGAAGAGCGTTAATATGCACACCAGTAAAGCTTTATTTTGCCTCTCTGTCTAGTTTTTTTCTATGAAATGAAGTTATTTGGGACACACCGAACACATCCAGCAGCAGTAGCATTAGGCGAATGGAATAAAAAAGAGAGTAGGAATACGCATATAGAGAGAGAGAAGGAGAAAGGGATGAGAGATAGAGATACAAGGGAGTCTCCTTTTTATTGAGAATTTTGGCAAGCGCATCTATTGACTCTTTTTAGTCTCGTCCCCACTATCCTTCTTCGATTTCTTTGCATCTTGATCATTATTATGCTTCAATTCGCCTTCAACTGCGTTCTTATTTATCTCTACTAGTTTCTTTGCTGCAGCGATCTTCCTTGGTTTTATGTATGCCTAAAAACACAGAAAAAAAAAGAAACAGTTAAAAACGCAAGTATTTAATTGCCTTTTACCTGCAACCAATAAAATAGAATAGAAGAAGGTCATTTCTAACTCTTATGTCAAAAACAACCCAAATTATTCTCACATGAGTCGGATGTAACTTCAGAACATGGGAAGAACAAAAGAATACAGAGAAAAAGACCATCCTGTGCTTATGTGTTCTTATATGCTAATTAACATAACTGAATAGCATCTGTTAAGCATCTAAGTGATATTTAAATATAAAACTGTGCAATTCTAGTCTTGAAAGGCCAGAATTCACCTAAAAATCTTTCAAACCGTAGAACTATTTAAGTTTTTGAGTTTCAATATCCAACCAGACTTAAATGCAGTTGGTCATGAAGATCTTCAGATGCTTTAATGCTCAATAGCTTGCTAAGATATCGAAAGATAAAATTCGAACACAAATTGTTCGAGTGAAAATATGGTTATGAGATCGTTAAGAATTGCATACGCAGATAGATGAAAAGACCACCGAGAACTGTCAAGAGCAGAGGTACTAATAATGTGGTTCAGAACGGTTTAATGCTTAAGTGCAACTCGAATTTAGAAGTGGAGATGTATTTCAATCACCATATAAATTGTCAGGTTTATGGTTGACTTCATCGTGCCGCGGTAAACAAAAAATAGATATTTTTAGAGAATTAAGTGAGCAAAAAAAGATATTATAATCAAGGTTCTAGCTTTCATTTCCGAATTCACTGATATTTTGGAATCCGTTATTTTTTAAGCCGATCCAAGATACAACGTTTTATTTAAATGAAACCTCTGACATTGCATTAACTCGAAATAACCGGATAAGCTCAATATCATATGACAGAAACACGGTGTTTTCAACACAGTCCGAGGAAGCCAGCATGGAATATTCGAGAATACTTGGAGAATCAAACCGGGACGTCGTTCAATTATGCACACTAATTATGCAAACAGCACTGATTTAATCTAAAAAGAGTTAAAATTAGTTACGAATATTCAAGTCATCAAATGAATTCGAAAGCAGTCACTCAGGTTTATATTGTGTGAACAATCTTCCATTGGGCTCAAGGCTCAAAAATTCGGGCACATCATTCATAAACTACTGACTCATATTTCTACTAATATAATCAGCAAACTCATTCAATTTCATAATAGGATACTTCTATAAACCATTAGATAGCAACATTTTCCAAATGGTATAGGATTGAATTAATGACTAAAATCATAATCCAAAACCCTTTCAGGAAGCCCCTTTAAAACTCACCTGATAGTAGAAATGAGAGAAGAGAATCAGGAAGATAAAAGCATAAGAAATGATCCACCAACCGAAGAGAATTGGGTAGTCACAATCCTTGAAGAAGAACAGTTGAGTAGTATGAGCAATAACAATGATAAACTGCAGGATCTGTGCTGTGGTCATGTATCTAGAAGAGCAAAATAAAAAATGGGAGAATATTAGAGTTCGATCACATATATAGTTTTCTCTTGAGAGTAAAAATAGCCATAACAGACGCTACTATGGGATGTTGGTTAGAAAGTTCTCTTAAATATTATTCCCTGAATCACGCCAGGGGGATAAATGGTTGAGAGTACATGAGCACCAAAGTGTGAGAATGATGTGACAGTAATGAGACTCGCAGAAAATATTTCAGAGAGGGTGCATGAGCTCGTAATATCTGGTGCACGCTGCACTCAAAGTTGAAAAGAGAATGAGCAGACCAATTTAAAAGCTAAGTGTATGATTATACAATTGGATAGAAGGAGTACTGCTTATCAGACTATGGGGAAGAGAGGAGGAGGTTAGAAAATGATTACCCGATCTTGTTAATGGGATGCAATCATATGATAATGGAGAATGAATATATAAAATGCGCATGTGATAAAAAGGACTAATAAATAAGCATAAGGATAGAGAACTATAATGAATCATGGGGTATTATGGATGACACTAGCAACTGTCAGATGAAAAAGGTTTAAATAATACGAATGAGTAGCGTTCCAATTCTTAAACTAAAATGTGCCAAACATTTCCATTCAGACTAAATTTTTATTCGGTCTAAATGAATCAATATAAAAATGGCACAATGACGAATCTTTTGGTGCTCAAATAATCAGCCGAAAAAATACAAAACCACTGAAAGCAACGTTGAAAAGTTCGGAATCATCTAATTAATTTTACGGGTCGAAAATTCAAAGTAGTATACGACAATGTGGCTTATCTAAACGAACTGAAAGTGATTACACCAATTTTATACAGGACTACGAAATATTTATTCCTATTATATCAATACTAATGGTAGATACGAACAAGAAAATTAAAACGGCTAAATCCTACTTATCATGTGGCGATAAGACGCCAAAATGGTGATATTACCATTTCGAAAATCGATTTGCCGGATAAGAAACTTTAGGATAACAAGTTTAAAATTAATCGCAGACGGAAATTTATTCATAACCTTCAGATGAACATCTGAAAACACTTTTCCTTATTGGATTAATGGGTTTCATTAGGCCATGAGACAATTATTAGGAGAATTAAAGTTATATGTAACCGAGACCAAACTGTAGTGAATTAACTAAAATGACTTAAAGCATAAATATGCCGCAAAAGGCTACAAATAGAAGAGGAAATTGAGAACAAAGTTCTTTTATCTTAATTTGTCCTCGGACAATTGTTGGAAAATCATTAACATTACCTTAGTAGCATTAACACTGAAAGAAGCTTAAAGAAAATTGACATTTTAATTAACTGGCTTTGAAGACTACTGTTACATATATTTTATTCACAACCAAAAATTCAGTTAGCTCAATGAAAGTCTGCCTAGGTCGCCAATAAAGCCGGTTGAAATTAGAAGAGAGAAAAACTCACTTCTTCCACCAAAGATAGGGGTAGAATTGAGGGCCAGCCGCAGCAAGCGCATAATAAGTGTACATCCACACATGGATGAAACTGTTGATTAAGGCATGGAAGGTGCTAAAACCACCTAAAAATTAAGCAAAAGCACGGTTAAATAAATAAATTTAACTAATATGAGACTAACCAGGCACGAATTTGACACCGAACCACCAAGATGCAGCCATTACTGCATGATGAAAAACATGAAGGAAGGTGATGAGCTGAAATTTACGCCTGAGAACAAAGAACACGGTGTCTGCAAGTTCAATGAGCTTGCTGATGTAGAAAACCCAACAAGCTCTAGCCATTCTGAGTGCCTGTGGATGCATAGAAGGATCAACGGGTTGACACCCAAGAGTATAGCTCCCGAAAATCCATCCAGCAACTGAGAATTCATGCACCAACCAGAGTGAAAGAGCCACCATGCAGGCGTTGTAAAAAACCATAATGTTGCGGATTTCAAAACCAGATGAGCGCTGAGCCATCACTTTTTGACCATACCAGACTACAAAGAGATAGACTCCAACTATGCCAAAAGTTGGCATAGGGCTGGCCATCATTGCCCAATCGGAGACACGAGGATCTCCACTTTGGAGCATTTTATTGTAAGTTGCTTTCACTTGTTCTAATAATGGGCTTGTTTCCTGCATGGTGGAGCTAAAATTAAATCGGAGTAAATTAAATGTTCCCGAAGTATAATAGCATATTCAGCAACTTGTTTAAGTTTTGAAGATTTATGTAAGTAAAACAAATCCAACATTTTAAGTTGCTTTATACAAACAAGTGGTATACCAATTTAAAAAAAAAACTAAAAATAATAAGACAAACTCTTTGGACAAACGTAAACGGCACACACGACAAATAGAGTACCAGTAACCACTTAACCAATCGAATAGCTTGTTACTTCATTTATATGCTCAAGGGCATTTAATAAATTGAAATGACAGACTAAAAGGCCATTTTAAAAGGTTATTGTAAGATTCGAATGGAAAGCTTCTGTATTCTTCTATTTTTAAAATATGATTTTTAACTGGACTAGACCTCTTAAAGTATTTATTATATTTTAACGGTTATACTATATTAATGGAAAGATGGTCATCAGATTTTTTTAAAATTTGCTATTCGGAATATTTTCAAGAGTGCATTTCATATTTCAAATTTAAAATCATTATTTTTAATCAGTTAATATATAATCTTCCTTATCCCCAACCTATATATCGGGGAAAAATATGTTATATTGCAAACAATTTATACTAAGCAGTTTTCTTCAAGATATTCGTAAAGGAAAATGCAAATGCAACTCTTCTTATGGCATTGAACTTAAAATTTTGTTTCAATAATGAGATTGCGATCTGGTTTCATTGTTGGATTGGCATGAATTTTCCGAAATCTCTTGCATTTTAAGTGCCTTTAATTGGAAAGACTGAAATTTATTGACTTATATAATATAAAATCAATCGTTTGTTTTAATTAGAATGTGAAATTCATAAGTCTAGTACATAGTAAAATTTTCATTTTTATCAACACTGATTATCTCGTTCTTAAATAGGGCAGACATTAGATTATCCTCCTAAAGATAGATATCAAAGGTCCTAAAGCCAAATTGTTTTTATTATCCTCCGTGAAAAAGCAAAAAAATTTACCATTTTTAATCACGGAGAGCGTTTAATCAAAAGGGTTGATAGAAGCTATTTAAGTAACCACGGCAATTTTTTGGAGTAAGTTGAGAATCAAAGTCATGCTGCATCGGGACTCTAAAATCATCAGATTGTCTGCATTTTATTTTCCTTCATCAATGCTTTTAATTACTCTTTGTCATTGCTACATTAAAATTCCAGGAGAAATATTTTCATATCAATTCATAACAACCCTCTTTTCACATATCTCTTGTAGCAGCCACTAATCGGGCAAGAAATTCCATCATTTTATGGAACTTCTGAGTTTTAGTGCTGGTTTGTTCGCCAATGTCGTCTTATGCAATACACATTTGCAAAGAATCGATGACACGAGTGTCCTTAAAGATTATTTCTCTTCCTCTTAAGTATTTTATCCATGGTTGGTGTTCAAGTAAGTACAGGATAGATTTCTTATTAGGAATCTGCATCTAAACTGCGTCCTTTTTCTTACGGAATAGATACTTCGCATCGCATCGAACTGTCTAAACTGCTCTCTTTGTGAGAAACTTTAGATTTTCCCAATTTCGGTGATTAGAAATTCAATAAAGTTTAGTAATTTTACCTCTTTTTTGTGCGGACCTGCCCAAAGATTAAGGCTACGTTTCTGCAATTATACGGTGAGTTTTCTCAGAGGCACTTTTTTAGCCAGCACTTTAAAACCCATTTGTCATCTACTGTATTTGGGTCCAGCTTCATCTCCCGACAGTGATCTGTGTTCTATCATCCACCATGCGATAGTCAATAGTCAATAAACAATATGGAGGAACAGGCTCGATGAATGTTCCCAGCAGATTTACTTGAGTTTTAATCTAAAGCACTTTTGATCTTAGAATTGGCCTCAGTATCACTAGCCGTCTTTCGAGTCTAACGATATTAAGTCCTATGAGATCGTTAGCTAAGCCTTTACCATTCACAGAATAATCAGACTAGGTGTAGGAACACACTCGAAAAATTCTGTGTTCAGCTGACAGACGATATGACTGTTCTAGATCTGAACCTACGTATATTCAGATTGTATTTTTCATGCACCATTTTCATGATATATCTGTCTAGGTTCAATTTGCTTCTTCACAGAAATTTTTCAGCACGTCCAGACATAAGTCATCTGCATATTCCATATGCCCATGTAAACACTCACTTTCTTCAGAACTCGAGAGTCCGATTTTCAAATTCTTGCATTTTGCACAGACTTCCTCTAAAACACTTTGGAGTACTTTGTTAAAATTCGTAGGACCCTGTTCAGATCCTTGTCTGACACCCCTCTCTATGCAAAATACTTCACTTGAGTTCTTTTATGGTCTTTTGGAACATCTACGGGTTGTATAAAGCAGTTGATTACGTTCTTGGGTAGCTTTATTTTACACAGTCTTTTTTTTGTTGTAGGGACGGGTAGTGGATCAAGGTCAACAAAAATAAGTATTGTCTTAAGATGCCGGTCGATAGCTTCCTGTATTACCGCCAGAATGGGCTGTTCTGTAAAAATTCCAGCACAAAATCCATATTGAATATTTGATAATCATTCACTAATAGATAAATTAAGCTTTTCACAGATCATTGACGCAAAATACTTCCCCACTGTGTCAAGAAGGAAAATACATCGGTCATCAGCTGGATTAGTTCTTACTCCCTTTCCCTTGTAAATACCGATTACTTTAGCGTCTATCCAGAGTCGGAGTATTGGGAATCTGTCCTGCCAACAGTCGTTAAAAAAAGTAAGCAATTGAGTATCTACTGCAGGTCCCTGCACTTAATAAGTTTGGATTGAAAGCCATCAGTTTCAGGATTTTTACAAGCTTCCAATCTTCTATTTGTAAAGACGATTACTAAACACTTCAGCATAATGTTTAACCGAAGACATTTATTTGGTCTCGAAATAGACCATGTTGGAGAAATAAGTGGTAAAACTGTTCGAGTTTAGTTGTCGGTTTTACTCGGTTCATTATTTGTCAACGATTCCGGAAATTTTACTAGATTTTAAAATTATATCTGTCAAAGAGAAATGGAATCATGTAATTATTAAATATCATTTATTGACAATATTAGCTTTTATTATATGCTTTTTATTCCGCCCCATATTGAAAATAAAGTTTAACTGTGAAATTGTTTTTCCGAACTTATGATAACCTTGTACTTTGAACAGTTATTCTGAGGTAACGGAGTATCATTCAAAAATGCAGTAACGTCTTTATGATTGACTTCTCTTATCCTCTCTTCTTATACTTGTGTGTATATTTTCAGATTGTTGGCTAGAATTACATTAATATCCTTTTTGCATTTAATTTAACTAAACTCATATTATTTCTAAACCTTTTAATTCGGGGGATTGGTTAGTTAATCATTGTTTTCCTACCTCCTGCCTTTCTTTTAATTTAGTACACGACTTTACCTTCGCTATTTCATATTATGACTTCATTTTTTCAACCCTGGGGTGGTGTTTCTAATATTCCTCGTCAACAGTCTTTGGCATTTATCATATCATTATATCATCATGATATCATTATTATATCATTGTATTCCAATTCGTTGCTTTCCAGGATTGGCCTTTCAAGCCTTTTTCGGATGGGTAATTGATGCGTAATAGGCTTGAATTTCAGTTCTTTGTGACAAGATCTGACGTTCCAGAGTCCAGACTTTAGAAATCGATCTTCCGCATCTCAACGAGAGCGTATTCGAGTTTTCGTTTGACCTCCTACATCCATATTGGTTAAAGCTAATTGACCGAAAAATTGTTGTAAGTGATCAGTCCCGTCCATCTAATTGTTGGGTGTTTCATATAGCTAAAGTACAGATGCTAGCAATAACAAATATTCCACTTAATGTTTATTGAGCTATCACTAAATATGTCCACGAAGTTTGCACTTCTCACAATCTTTTAATGGCAAGTATATAGTATTCAATTAACCGAAGGAGCGATATTGTCGACTCTTATCATTTTTCGATAAAATTTCATAAATCAAACATTATAGATATTTATAAATTCTCTTTGTGCTACTTAGTGAAGGCTGCTGTCAAGATCTGCTCTTCTCTGTAGGATGTCGTTACCGACTCTAGTTACAAGTACAAACCCAGGACACAAAATGACCCACTTTACCATGTTGAAAACGGCCAAAATTTGCACATTAATGTGTATATTTGCATTATGCACCAGTAATGTAAATAAATTCTTTTGACTAAAAGAGGATTATAAGAATCGGGAATTAAAAGGTGTAAAATAAAAAGTCTAAAATATAAGAATTAGTTTTGGAGAAAATATTTTCTTATATGTGGCAAACAGGCTCCATTAAGCGCATGTGGCGTGAGTATATGTTGCTGTTTTAAGGGGTTGGCAACGGCTGAGGCGTATGAGTGATTAATCAGAAAATTAACATCGTTTAAGACCTAAATTCCAGCAAATTTACTAATTAAATATTTATTCACACATGATTTACACAGTCTTTTTTTTGCTGGGAAAAATTCAAGATTGATCCCGAATCAGACGTGAGGTCCCAGCGGAGTGACTAATCACGAAATCCATGCTCGCGGTACGCGTCTGCCTCATTCCCTTCTTTCTTTTACAATTAAGAAGGAATTATAAATTTTCTGGTAAAATTTCGTTCCTTAACGTTCTTGTTTATGCATTCATCTTCTATTTGTTTGTCAGATACCTACAATAGAATGCCAACGTTGAAGAGTGCCACATAACAAAGAGATTGTAATAGTAATATGAGGTAGAGTAACATATTAGACGAATAATAAAAAACGCTATGTTGTTTTGTTAGACATCGTTGTCCATAAGTTTAGTTCACATAAGCCCGTTTGTATATTTCGAAATACATTTTTCGTATTCATCGAATGATGTTGTATCTTTTTTTTTAAATTTTTTCTGAAATCGAAATTTCACTATGCTCATATGTACTAAAAGTCAGAGTTATGGACTGCTTCCATCAGCTTTTAAACTTAGGTAATGAATTATTTTAAGACAAACACACTTCATGGTGTTAATAACAACATGAGGTGGTTCTCGATTTTCACTCTGTACGGTATTCAAAAGCCGCAAAATTTCAAGTACCTCAAGTGTTAGCGGTTATAGTATACTGTCTGAACTAATTCAAAATTGTCTTTTCATATAAATGGTAGTTGTCATTTTGAATAGCTTTCACCTCCCATTACATCACTTCACCCAGGGAACTTGTCAATGAGTTTTTATCTATGTGACATATGCGTACTTTATTTTAACAGATGATCAAGGTTAAGGAGTGCCTGTGATCACATGAATGAGAATTTGATTGTACGTGGTATAGCAATTATTTTAAAACAGTTGTGGTGGCTTTTGATAAGCACTTTCTCCCGCTAAATGGTATGTTCAATTCGTACGCTGAATCCTAAATTTAAGGTTGGATTAAAAATCTGATCAATTCGGGAAATCGCCATAGGTACAAGGGTTGACGATTCACCGTCAACGTGGTACAGGGGTTAACAATCAATTCTACCAAGTTAGAGGTCAAGAGACTAATGCTCTTCGGTGCATATCTAGTGATATGAACGTTCAATCGTTCTGGTTAAGTTTGGTCAACAGGAGGGTTGATAGAAGGCAGGTTTCTCATAAGGAAGACTATAGGATATCTTAGTTTTACACAGTTCAAGGGTTACAAGAGAAGGAGGATTAGAAACTCTTATTAGTAAGAATATAAAGACGTTGAAGCATGGTAGGGCTGGATATAAATAAACCACAGTCCTAATTAATTTTAACGAATGTCTGCATTTTACAGAGAGAAGTAGAAAAAGACGCTTTGAAGATTAGAAAACCACCGAGCAGACGCCACTTTAGCCTTGCTATCAATTGACAACTAAAAGCTATTAGGCAGCAAGTACAGCAAAAAACTGATTGCTCAATTCTTTGAATGGACATCACTGAATCCATCAAATTAAAAAGTTGCTTCAAAGGCACAATGTGGACAAGGGAGTGCACACTTTGGAATTACGTTAATATAAAAATGAACTCTCATGGCTTAAGTATCAAAGAGTATTTCATTCATATAAAACTCAACCACAAAGGCGATATTTTGAGGGTTGCAGTTACTGAATCTCAAATGTGAAGGTTTGCATTCGTCCGCTTTTCCTAATCCTGCACTTTACCTTCTTATCTGCATTTTTCTGAGAGTTAAAGAAGGTACACACCCAGATTTATCAATTTCAAAGAAGTTGGGTGGTAGTACCACTCCCAATCTTTGAATTTACAGACCTATTAGTTGGTTTAAGATTCGATTTGCAACCAGTACATTTGCATTTGCCTAGAGAGTAATCTAGTATGACGATATCAGCTTATATGCATTTGATGTAGGTTGATAGGAAGACCTGAAAATATATTATAATATCTAAATGAATATCTTTATTTTAAGGACTACACCTCTCCTTCATCGAAACGAATCATTATGGTTTATGGTAATTTTCAACGTCTTGTTATACGATGATTTTCAGTACAATTCTTTGCATCTAAAATTCGGATTAATGCAACGCTGTCCTCAGTTAGCTACTTTGTTTATTTGCACAATCCGCGCTAATAATGTGGATGCATTGAAAGTTCATTAGTACTTAGTTGATAAAAGTGAACTTCATCTGGTAGCACCTTCAGTTGATAACTACCAAACATACTAAAATGACGATCCCCAACATTCTTCAAAAGGGAGTCATGAATAATGATCAGAGAGTCAGAGACTTTGAAAGAGTAGCGAATACTATCGAATGTTTGCCCGATTGGGTTTGTAAATTAGTTGAACAGTGCATGGATAGAATGGTTCTTCAATTTTTCGGCGACATCACCATCACAATAATCGCACCAGTAAGTTTATTGATGCAAATTTTCGATTTAAAATATCTATTTTTCTTTATTTTATTTTATATCTTTAGAAAAATTATCCCCGTGAGCCTGCAAGAGTGGACGATTTTAAGAGTGTTTGTCAACTAATTGGTTTGAGTAGATTTGAAACTATTGTATTCGACGCTGATGCAACAATGTTCAATGCCTCGTTTGCTTACATATTCACGAACATTTTTACAAAATTATGCGTCAAAAGGGGTTTTCCAATGCCTCGAATTGTGAGAATTCTTCAGGAATCGATAGTAAGTTATAAAGTTACGTATACCATAAGTGCCAGATAAGTAAAGTGTTAATGTATTTTACTTATCAGTGTTTTTGAAACGGATTCAGTTTATTATAATAGAGATGCATTAAGAAAATTAATTCTGTAAGGACTACATTCAGTAGATAGTAGGAACAAGTATATAACTTTTAGCAAACAATAGATAACTTCTCTTCCCAAATCAGGATGCCAAGTGTTGAGAATAAAGCAAGGTACAGTGCAAAGCAGTTGTAAAATTTCGAGGGAGAGAAAATACCGGGGATCGGATGAGCGGGACTATATGTGAGTGCCAAGCGTCTGGGAAGAGAGTATGGTAACGGGGTGTAAATGGTATTCATAGGCCTGCTGAGTCATGCCAAGGCGGAAAGGAGCGAATATCGATGAACGATATGTTGCAGGTGCGCTTTGGGCGCAGAGGAAAGAATGTACTGTTTGCAATAGCTTTACGGAAGAATCTGAACGCAAAATTATTTTGCACAAAAGGCAATTCGAAAAAAATAATGAGAAGTATATAGAGAATTGTCTTCAACGTCATTGTTTGATACAATATGGTAATTTTTGGGAGAAGGAAAGTCAGTTTAGTCCATGGAATTCGGAGATTTTTACGTGTTTACTACTTGCCTCAGACTGTAGAACATGTGTTGTTACACTTCCATGCCTTTTGTGTTTTTCTGTCTGCAGTATGTGACAACTCTAAGTATATCAAAAAGGAGGTTTGACATTCTGAAACATGACAGTTTAATCACCCTTATCTCTTGTAGGACTTAAGGCAATCGGAAATAGGGCAATTAAATTCTCTGTAGATCGTTACGTTTGAGCAAATGGATAGCGAAAAAAGTGGCGCTTTCTTTGGTAAAGTTGCCTTTCTTTGTTCCTGACCCGTATAGTTTTACAACTTTAGGGACAGGAACACGAAATAACAAAATAATCCAGTATGGAATGAAACACCGGGATATTCACTTCGTAGTAAATAACAAGATAAGGATGTCAAGATTTTCACCTAATGTAAATTTTGGAAGCACAGAGCTGTCCGCTATCAACTTGTAATATCTAAATATTTCGAAGTTCAATTTTTATAATTTGATTCCTGGATTTAAGTTTAACTACATGTCTGTGATATAGAGACCTTACTGATCAATTGATGTAAGTTAATCTTTAATTCATTAGCATCTCCTCATAGCCTTCAGTAGTTAGATTTGGCTAGATAGCAGAGCTCGTTTGATTTTACTCAAGATGAACTTCGTACATGACAGACTGAATAATTTTAAGACTTCCTGAGAGTTTTGTTTGATATACTTCAAACATGATTCCATGTAAACTTTCTTTTTATTTCTCTGTTGTAACGAGTATAAGATATAAGAACTAAGGAGACAAGAGAGTCTACTTCGTTGAACCTTGGCCACGGAAGTTCTCAGAAGAATCCGCCGAATAAGCTTTTGAGGAGTCTTGGTCATATGAGAGTGTAAACCCAAGATTAGTGCAATCGCACTAAAGTGTACTTAGGAGTGCTTAAAGTCTATTGTTATTATACACAACTTTAATATTATTGTGAAGAAAAAGACTTGCCTTTTCCCTAAGTTTAAGCCGTAGGCTTTTTAAACCAGTGTATCATCTTGTAGAAATAGTAAACCACATACATGTATTATAAGTTATTGTATGACTATGTTAATTAACAAAAATTTTTTCCCTGTTCAATCCTGAATAAAGTTTGCTGTTATTGGATTGCTCGCCATTGCGTCTCCCAAATCCGATAAGTTTATGTATATTGGCTGGGATGAAATTTCGATACAGCTTCCTCAAATTTAGGGTGAAGAGTAGAGTCCCTGACTTCCATCAAATAAAGAAATCACCACTATTTGACCAAACAAAAAATTACAACGACAAGAATTCATTGGGTAGAAACCGGGAGGACGGTTTAAATCGATAGTCTGGAATGTAAAACATTGATAAGAAAAGATAGGCCAAAGGTTGAGCAGTCCAATAATAGCTAATCAATAAATAGAAAAATGGGGCAGTAGTTCGTGCTTGTTAGTTCAAACAGATAAAATCATTCAGAGGAGAGATACAATAGGAAGCGTGATCTAAATAAATGTATATTAAAGAACATCTTAAAAGGTAGTAAGAATGAAAGGATGCAAAAGTCAACGAGAGTAGGAAAATATGGGAGGCCGCAGAAGTGAGTTGAAGTGACCTCGTCCCACAGTGAGCACTACTCTCTTCGGCAGCACGAGACCTGAAGATAGGTATATCTCATAATCCTAGCTCCCCATTGGCCCATATTCTGCGTCCATGTTGTCCTGATTGGTCTGAACTCTGGCTTGCGAGGTTATTAGCACGGCTTACTTCCGTTTCTTTAGTAACAACATGTGTAGTGTCTTACGACTCCTTGTAAGCCTTTAAGAACTAATGAGGTGGTTATTTCTCAACGTAAGGATTGAGGCTGCTTGGAAGTACAAATGTATTTAAGATCAAATCGAAAAAAACACAATAGAAAAATTAAGTGGAACAAGTAGCCTTGATCAGTAAGTGCGTCTATTCAAATTCCCTATACCTGTGCGTCGAATTTTAACTATTTTTTTCAATAACTGATGTAATCTTTCATTTCTTATCTATTTTAGGAAAACGAACAGCAGTGAATATCTGTCTGACAGAAGGAGAGAGCGATAGCCATCCCCACGTTTTCCCAGAATTTGATAATATAGACCTGACACACTAGTAAAAAAACCCTCATTTTAATATTTTTCAATTATACCGCATTTGAATATAGTTCTTCTGCAAAATTTCGCTTACTTTTGAGGTTCTTCTAATTCAATCAATTACTTTCATTGTAGATCTAAGTTTTTGAACTTTATGACGTTCTTTGTCGAAACTAGTTGTAATATAGAGAAAGATTTTACTCGTAAAGAAAAGAAATAATATTAAGGACTTGAGTTAAAACCAGTAAATTGCATTATTACCTCAGATCGACTTTGACTTTCGGTTTTCAGTGACCCTGGGGCTTACCCCTATTTGAAAATCGGTTTCCCATCCACCATATTCTTTTCTTTCCGTATTTTATTCATTCCTGAGGCTTTAAGGAATTTGTTGACTTTTCAGCTGTCAAACACCGGGTTACTGAGTAGTACTTTTTAATCTACATCTAAGTGTCCTATTTACAAGACTGCACCTTTCTCTCCAGCGTTCCGCATTCGCCTCAGTACTTTACAAAGTACTCTTATTTCAAAATTTACGATTCTGAAAGATTATCTGAGTTCACCTTAGATGAGCTTTATTGAGCTCTGTTATTTACGTTCACACCATCCCCCTGGTTTCTTCGCTATTAAAATATATAATGTAGAGGTTTAAATAGCAGCTTATGTCAACTAACAGCCTCGTAAATTTAAAGATGACAATGTCATAACTACCCAATCCTTCGAAATTAGTAAATTTGTACGTATGTCTTCTACATTCTGATAAATATAACTGTGCTTGTGAAAAGCGGGATAATAATATACGAAAAAAACTTTAAACTTTTATAATATTTGCAACTCTCATACAGACGTCCATGATATATAACTTTAACATATCGCGATCCTGTCAAATGCAAAAGCCATGAAGACCCTTTGGACAAAGCATCGCCAATTGCAACACTGGTTTTGCAGAAATCGTTGGGTTCAATATGAAAATCTCCAAAATTGACATTCATTTGGGCTTTACTTAATAAATGGAATACTAAAAGTCATATAACTCTTGTCCATGTCGTATCAGTTCTACAGCTCTTTAAATTTATAGACTTAATAATAATACACCACCAACTTTTTCACTGCAAAAAGTTTTGATTTTCGAATGAATTACTTGATCGGTGTCCTTTAGCACTTACAAAAACTGTTATTATCTTTTAAGTTCTTACAGAAAATCAAATAAACGTATGATTGAATTTATCAGCTATAAAAGAGAGAGTTCATTAGTATTGTTATTAGTGGCTACGGTAAAGCAAAATACTTCTAATCGTCTCGATTTTTGGGAAGGCATCTTTGTAAATCTGTACAATATAGAAATTCGGTCAAAGCCAGCGGTAAGGTAAAAAGAGTACTTATTCATTTAATTTCTAAATTCACATTATTGCCATTACTTACTTGGTTTATTTCATGGCTTCTCGTTCTAAAGTTTCAAAATTCGAATTCCTAGGACCCAAAACAATTTCCATTTTCGCGAAGTCCAGTACTTATTGATATTTGATTGGTTCCTACTGATGTTCCAATCATGTTTTTCTGATGTTTAAGACAATAATGTTAATGGGAGGAATGACCAATGAGGATCAAGACTTCAAGAGCATGAAATGGACAAGGAAAACCATGAATAAAGGTAACTTTAACAAAAGAATTACAAATAGGAAATGAGAGAAATAAGAATGAATGGAGGGACACAACAATTCCATAACTATAGAATATACGAACTTCACACATTTCAGGTGATAAATTACAAATGATTGCAAAATCTTTATAAGCAACGTTTCTTATTTCATGCACATTGAAGAACACTGTGGGTACAAGACAAAAATTAGATATATCTGAATTTGCTGCAACTGAGTTCAACTACCGAGAAATTTTTAACATAGAGTATTCGTCATTAGATTTTCGAGGAAGGATAAACGAGGTTTGCACTCAGTACTTTGTACTACTATCTTGAAATTATTATGCAGGGTGAGTAAGACATCTTAGGGTACCTACGCACTTTTAGGAAAAGCAGAAGATGAAACTGTTAATAGTTGAAACTTACAATTTCTTATAACAAAACAAATAAACATAATAGATTTTATTATAGATATCCTCCGGCTTCTGTCACCGACTCAATTCGAGTCCGAAGGCGAGTGACTGTTCTGGTCAACTACTAATCAAGCACATATATACATCTTGATACGCTTAATTACAAGATTTGTTTCATTTTACGGCTATTTATGAAGGTTATCCTTGCGTTAACAGTCTATTATTTTCACTCACTTGATTTCACACTCTGCAAGCTGATTTCCAAATCTTGCGCCCTCCCTGACATTAAAGCCCCAGAAAAGTAAAGCATCTATACAAATATTTCATCATAAGTTTGTAATATTATTGCTGTGGTTAGAGTAAGACGATGAACCGATCTGGATTGTAGAAGTTAAAACTATAGCTAACGGCTAACGACATCAACAACAGTTTCAAATGTTGAACACAAAGATTGCGTAGGCCGACATGTATTGATCAAGCCACAGTGAAGTTTCAAACGAGTAAAATAGAGGGATGCGGAACGAGGGAGATGAAAGGAAATGTCGAGCTATTGAATGACAAGCGTGTGTCTGCGTGTGTATATGTGCGTATGTGTGTGGAAGTATGAAGACAGTTTATGTAAGTCACTTGGACAAGGACGCGCGAGATGACATACTTTTAATGAAATGGGAAGATTACAGAAAGGGAGAAATCGATCAATTCGAAGAGACATGATGGATAGAGGTTTTACTTCATAGAGATATAAAGACGTCACAATGGCTTCGTGGACGAAAAACCAAAGAATATTCATAGGGAACGCGATTATAGAGTAATTCCGGAAAATTCATGGAGTCATTCTTCAACATTATTTATTTTTTGCCTAATTTTGGATAATGAATGTTTAAATAATCATTTAAATAGTTTTAGTTAATGTCAATTTGCTCATCACTTTCCATTCAATAAGATTATTTTAAGATTTTATTCAAACAGCACACCAAATTCAGTTTTATCTTGAAGGAAGCGTTATCAAGAAAGGTCCTTATTATGAAAAATATCATAAAGCAGGTTATATAAAAGTCGTGAAGTCTATGAGAAAGATGCATTTGGAAATAAGGGTCAAGAAGCGTACAGGGTACAAAGGATAAGAGGAATCTGGCGTCTTGCACTGATGACCACAGCTCTCAACTTTTAATGGTACGTGAAGATGAGTATATCCTGATCTCTCCTTTTCGGCTTTTCCCGTTGGTCCACGCTCTATAATCCTTCCCACCCCCCTCTCTATTAAGCGTACTGACGCTACCGTGGTTCCCGTCTTATTAATGGTCTTAGTGTTTATAATGTCAATGACATTGAAAACCCGTTCCTATTCATTAATATTAATAAGAAGAGGAAGAAATGAGTTAATTTTGAATATGAGAATTGAATACTTATCTCGGGCCTTCTTCAGAATCTGAATCTAACTTTTACAATTCTAGTGAGGACGAAGAAGAATACTGAGGCGGATAATTGGAAGTCGTTATGTTTTTAATCTAGGCTTTACGCTCACCTTTCTCCTCTAATCCCCATACTCCTTCCTAATTTCCTTTTCATGCGTTTTATTTTTATATTTGAATCTTCCCCTTACTTATCATCTTGTAAGTAAAAAGTGTCCAACTTACCTTTTTCTATCCTGCGCGTAGTAAATTCACTGCATATTATTCTGCACTATTGGTTCCCCAAAAATTTTCCTGTTATCTTATTCCACTTACGAAGTATCGAACCCTCGAATGTAGTTACCAATTCAGGAGTGCAGATGATGGTCATCAGCCTATTCTTCTGGTTTTTATTCGTTTAGCCATGGATCGCCCACACTGCAACCTCTATTTAGCTTTCCTCTTGGCCCATATTTCACCTATTGCTTTCGTTAGCTCAAATGGAGACAAATTTAGCAATAACTTAGCGCTAAGTCACCTTCTGATGGTTTCTCAATTAGCCTTCAAAATGATCGCTGTGGCTCCGCTCTCATTTTTATTTGTTGTAAGAGATATAAAATTTTCACAACCTTAAGTCAATCCCCTAAACATTGTCTTTGTCTAGATTCAAATCGATATAAAATATAAACTAACTGTTAACAGAGGTAAATAAAAGGAAAGTAGACGGAATGTAAATCGGAACATCTTAAATTGAAAAGTGGAGGAAGGATAGCGTCACTAATTCGTGATCTGCGTATTCTCAATCCTTTCAAGTTAGTCTTTCTCAGATTATGGAATTAAACAGTCCCGGCAGTTTGATGCATTTCTGTTTGGACAACATTGTTACTACTCAATGTCCAATCAAAAAGGACACACTTTAACTTGCTGGATTGTTAGAGTGAAGTCACGAAAAATTTTAGAGCTAGTACGACTAATAACCAGTGATAACATCAGTCAATCGCATTTCCCAAATCAAAATGCTGAGAATTGTGAGTAGGCCGTATTATGTTTTACAACAGCAATCAAACTTCAGGAAAGTGAGCTCTTACATCGCACATCTTCATATTAGCGTTTCTGGGAAAGCGGAGGCAAAATAGCTCACCTTTTCATAAAAAATTTGCTAATGGATATTTCAACTAACGCTCTTCCACATTTCTGCTTTTTTATAAACAGCTATGTTGTCTTAGATTTTTCTTTTACCTTTCCACTTTCTATTCATTTTCCACTGACTCGATTAGTTCATCAACCAATTTCTAATGACCTCATTTCACGTTCTCGTGGTGCCAAAAATTAGCCATAAATACAGGCCTGAATTTTTGAAATTCATTATTTCGATGTCATTAACAGTTGATATTTTCTTAAAATTAAGTTCCATTAGCTTGTTTTATCCGTTTACTGAGATTGCTATATCTGCACTAAAGCGAATTGTCCTTAAAGAAGAGTTGTTTCATCTGAAAGGGTTGAGATTTACTTCAACTTCTCTCCTACTGATAAAAAGCATACAACTGATATTATAAAATAGGCATATAGGAAAAACGAAGCTTAGTGATCTAGGTTTAGATCTGGACTGTCTCTTTTATGCTATTGTAACCTTCACAACTCAGGAAAATGAAGGAGGCAATTGAAAGATTGAAATCGTGAAAAATTAAGGAAAGATAAAATTGAAAAATGAGAATTGAACAGGGAGATGTAGAAGGTGTCTCAGATAAATAAGCCACCTAACTCTATCATAAAAGCAATCGATTTCGATCTTTCTGAAAATAATATCGTAGACACGAATTAGTGTTTTAAGGAAATTAAGTTCTGAAAAATATTCAGAGGATATAAGAGAAAAAGTAATAAATGCAGAAACAATTGTTTCATTTAAATATTTAACAAATGCAATTTTATTGTAGATAAAACCCAAGTATCCTACAAGATATTCGACTTAAATTCCCGTGGGAGAGTAAAAATTGAAGGAATCTTCTAACCTTAACAAAATTTACCAGAATGAGAGAAAACACATCATCTTCCGCATTACGCACTGCGTATGGAGAAGAATATTAAAAGAACAACTCTGGTAAATCGAATATAATGTTGAATGATCTTAAAAAATGCTCTACTATCATCTCCCTTTTCCAAATCTAAGAATCTCAACTTCACACTGCCATCAGCTATTTAACTTGTGCCACTTTTTATCCGTAAAAAACCGTTATTTCGCTGCTTCCGTCAATAAAACTCATTTGAAATCTTCGGAAATAAATGAAGTAACCCGAAGTATAATGACTTTTGGACTATTTTGCTATCGTTATTTGAAGAGAGCATCATTATTTAATAATATTATTATTGCTGTCCGGAGTAAAAAATATCAATTAGATTACAAGAAAGTATCTTAACATAGGAAATAGTAAAAAAGGGTGAATAGAAATTTGTAGTATCTGCCCCCACTGATTCATATATCTACTCGGTCCCTCTGCATGGTGTACATGCTGACTCGTACGCAATCGTCAGTTGGTGATTTTTGATTGGTTGTTTATCCAACAAACACATCAAGACCCGCACGGGATAAAACTAATCAGCCCCTCAAAGTGTATTTTATATTGCCTGGCTATCACAGTCCAGGTTGCCTTTGTTCAGTATTGATGCATTAACCTTTTTTCTCATTTCGTCCTCCTAATCCTCCATTCTAAATGACGGAGGAAGGCATTATGAAAATAAATTCAGAGTATTGCAAGCATCCGTATTCATTTGAATTTTGATTTCAGGTTGCACACTTTTGATCGGTATTGTTAATTGCTTCGTGCAACGAAACTCCGAATTTGTTCCTTGAGTTCCTGAGTGAGTTCATACTCTCGATAACCAAAGCTTATTCACGATTACTAGATTAATTATGATAGTCGGTCATAAAATTATAATTATGATGTTGCAAGAAAAGTAAGAAATGTCAGTAATTTCATTATTGTGTTTAATGAAAATATAGTAAGCGCTTAAATTCTCAGTATTAATAGTAAAATGAGTATATATGCTCCATATTAAAATAGTTCAATTTTCTTTCTGAAAAGAAGTTCTGCACACAAAGCTAAATCACCCTAGATTTAAAACAGGCTGGCACTATAATATCTGTACGTGCTTATCGAGGTACAATTTTATCACTACACTAGGTATGACAAAATATTAATCCCTTTTTCATTATCGAAAAGGAACCGAAATCTTCTAAGAGTAAAATTAATACAGGATCAAGGAGAGGGAATCGAAAAGATACTGTTGTACTTCATTTGAATTTTGCATTCGAATTATATCGCATTTACTTTAATTGGAAGTTCACGGCTTTATGCTCCAAGATTAAAATTTCATGATTCGTCAGCTGAGTTACGGAGCAAATTCCTGGCGACAACGGCCATGCTCATTTACTGGTTGAATTAATAGGATAGTCGGTCTTGTTACTCCCATTCATTTTACTTTCAATAGCTGAGAACAGAGGATGAAAACAACGTTTGTGCTTTTAACATATTCTTATAATCCTTCAGCATGATTGAGCAGGAAGATAAGATTAGCAAAATAATTTAAAAAATATAGTTTACTCAACGTGACCGATTATTTTAGTCACTTAAAAGGTTACAGTCTCGTAAACTCTTGTTTCCAAAATATCGAAGGATGAATCCCTTACGTCATCGCTAATCGCCAAAATTTGATTCTCTCGTCCTCACAGTAATGTCTGTAAACTTTTAACCTTTCCTGTGACCCCAAGCACTCTATGAATAAACATGGTGTCCTCAACTGGCCTATTTTCATCGGTCGGAAAAGCTAAGCATACGCCGGATGACAGTTGCAGAGACACTGTTTGGTCAGCTATATTATTAACCAGTCCTGTCTGCACTGTCCCTTCCTTTTCCTACAATCGTCCCGTCCAATTGAAGCGCACATACAATTATGTCCACATGCGCGTCCCCATCCAAGTGACGATTATAAATAGCCTTCCACTACACTCACATATACACACAGAGACTGTCGCTTGCAGACACACCTTCCTTCGCCCCATCCTTTCCCCCCAATTCTATATTCCCCTTGGCATTCTGTACTGAGGTTTGTTCAATACATCCTGGTCTAATCAATCTTTGGTGTTCCGTTTCATTGCTGTTAGCCATTACTCTAACTGCTACAATATACACATTAATTATTATAGACTTATGACATTATTATTACTCCTTATTGGTTTAAAATAGACTGATTGCAGTGGAATACTTTTGTGAATGGTAGGTCGCAAATCAGAAAATGGAGAGGCTTACGACAGTTAACTTAGTTTATGATAACAGCTCCAACAGTAACTAAGCTCCCCAAGAAGGAAAAAAGATAGTGCTTTGGAAATTTCTTATATCTCAAACTTTCATAACTACAATAGTTAGGTAAGAGAAAAATACGATCACTGACCAATGACAGGCAAGATGGTTAAATTAAAAGATGGACAATAAAATTTTTGTGATAAAGTTTAACTGTCAAATACCAGTTTAGCAAAATTTGAAATGATGGGCTAAGGTAGAAGGTTGAGAAATAATGAAAAATGAGGGAACTCAAAGCGTCAATCAGAACAATTATTTAGAATGTTACTTTTCTGCTGTAAAAGTGCAAGTGACCGGTTCTTATTGGGAAGCAAAGTTTAGCTTTTTGTTGATAAAATCAAAGGTCGGGGAAGCAGTACGTACGTTTGAAATATTTATATTTGAGGTATATTATTACACTTTAAATTTTCTTTTGGCGGATGGTAAACCACATCAGTACAAAGTTTTAGTGCTATTATCACAAAATAAAGTATATATTAATAGAGTGTAGTCAAGCATTCTTCGTACCTCAGACATAAACATGGCAACTGATCAATCATCATCAAACTTAGAGGTAAGTAGGAAAGCCACTGGAAGTTTTGACAAGGAAATCTGTGAACCAATCCGTATAGGCCCCTATAACACTTTTCTCGAATTTTTCAAAGAATTTCTAATAACAACCAAATTCCCCTTAATTTTGAAATTTCCTTCCTTTCTTTCTATGTAGTTTAAGGTCTTATTCCGTTCATTCGCGTATGTCACGTAGTCATTCTTGTGTCATTCTTATCAATTCGAACACGCTTGATGAAAATCCTTAGTTGTCTAGGTTGATACCGTCAATTTTGCATAATTTACATCACAGGATTTCATCTCATTTTTTGGCTTAAGTATTAGTAATAAGTTTATTTTTCGGTATTTCCAAATGGTTCTATACATTTACTAATTATACATTATTTAACAGTTGATTTGCCTGGTTTAACACTTTTTGTTCCTTGGAAAGGCATTCCTTTAGTAGCAGCAGAAACATCCTTCCCAGGTTATTCTAGCAATCCATTCGGTAGAATATCAGTATTCGAGTTGAATAACATGGCAGTTCAAGACCCATATGCCCTATCTATGACATTAAAGTTCCAGAAAGTGACAACTCTTTGCAATTGAATCATTTTAAAAAGTGGATGATGACTTATGTATGATTATTTTTAAACAGTTTTAGGTGGATATTTTATGAAAAATATATCATCCATTTGGTTTTATCAACGGAATTAAGGCCTCATGTATTTTCATTCTTGCTATTAGACACCTATTGTATTTCATGATTGTCAAGAGTCGCCTTGAGATCATGAAACTAATTCAAACTCCAACACTTCGATCGAAATCCTAGAGAAAAAGGTGGAAAATTGGATGTCGGCTTGTTTGTTTTTAATTCATTACTTTCTTCTTTCTTCCATGATTCATACTCGCTTTAACCACTACGCTTAAATCACTGGATAGTTTCTCTGTTGTTACGCCCTTCCGTTTTTGCCTTCAACCCATTATTGCTCACATGAATAATACGGGGCTCATAAGGTATCTGAGGCCATTTATATTTTTGTAATTTCAACTAACCCGATAATGATTCATGTATTTTTTATATCAGAAGATCTTATAGCAGATACTACTGTAAATAATGAAACAAAAAGTCACGCTGTAATAATATCTATGAACGTAAAACGAAGTAATTTAGAAATTATAAGACTTCTAAAAGTCGCCACATCTTTCGTTTGCATAGGAAGGGGCAGAATGATAACAGTGGAGATGAGTTGATCGCTACGAGGAAAAGAAAATAGGATCATTGTCAACGCTCTGCTGCCTCATTCACAACAACTGAGTTTGTCAAACGGCTGCATGGCATGATAGATGAAAATCCTGGGAAATCAATGCGTGACATCTTCCCTAGGATCTTCAAGTGTCTGATGGAGCAATAAGGAGTGCCGTTCATTATACATTCTTAGACGAGGTCGTCAGTTTGTGTTGACAAAAACAGCTGAAGAGCATGGTTGAATGCGTCCAAAATGACTCTTAAACAAGTTGAAGTACCCAGAAGAACAGAGATTTCTTTGGTCCCTCTCCGACCAAGAAATTTCCATCAGGAGGAAGCAGTCAACTCATGAAATGATAGATGGCTATGTGCAGACGGACCCCACTGAAGTTCCAATTGTTATACGCACAAGGTTTCTAGCAACAGTTTACGATATTTACGATGGTTTTCGATGTTGTTAAGAGTGAAGAGCACACCATGACTCCTCCAAGTGACAATGAATTGAATTATATCGGTTTAAACACGCACTTAAGTGAAGATCCATTGAAATCTTTGAACTCAGCAATCGGTTTCTGGATTTTAATTCCTTTCGGTAATTTCGCACTTTCCTGAATATTTAAACGTCTTAAGATTATAGTATCAGGTTTTACCCAGGAGAAACAATACTCGCCAATAAAGTAGTGTCATTCTCAGTAAAGCTATTTTGATAAACGGACTGAGATTTCTCCTCTAATGCCTAATAATCTTAAAGGCTAATAAGAGGAAACAGTCCTTCTCAAATCGGAACAATGAGAGTTGAGATAGACCTGTGATATATTAGGCGATAGCATGGAGAGATGGACTACAAGTTAAAACTGTGTGTGGCAGTGGAATTGTGGATAAAGGCCAAAATAAAGTACGCTTAGGGAAATCGTCTATTTTGTCCACATTGTATGTTAATCTGTGACCGTCCAGGCTGAGCAGAACCATGATTCTGGATACGCAGGATCTTTATTTCAACGTACTTTTTAATCACCCTGAACATCAAACTGAGAGTTTAGAAATTCATTGTAGCAAATGTTGACTCATGTTCGCTCTGTGATATCTAATTTAGAATGCGTGCTTCTTTCTCGATCTTATTTACATCCATATTGTTCGTGTCAAATGCACCTTTAACCTCCTCCGAAACCTTGATCTAGGTTTATCGATTGACATAATACACTATATTTGTTACAACAACACAGGCATTACCTCTTTTCACTCCCACAAAAGCAATCCGATCCAACTTTGGGGATAGATATGCAGAGAACATAGTAACGAATATATATTTAACACTTCAAGATGAAGACAAACACAGAAAAGTCTTTCCTTGTTGCTGTAGCAGAAGTAAAAATAAATGGAATGTCAATACTTTGTTTATATCACAGATGAGGCTTTCCAGACTCCGTCCAATGAAATTTTCAAGAAGGAGCTAGAAGTTCAGAAATAGAGGGGCTTGTTATTTGACAGACGTGGACAGAGACAAACGTACACGAGAGAGGAAGATATGAGAAGATATGCTATTAATAGGGTATGGGCAAAATGTGAAACAGGTTACTTAAGTAATCTTCAGTAGGATACATTTTTTGGACTCGACACGACTCTCACAATAACGACGGGTTGGCAGATAGTAATCTAAAATAAAAACGAAAAATTATGACGTAATCTGCTGGTATTGGCAATCTGCTCTTGATAGACTCAGGAAGAAGAAACAAATTTATCAAGGTGACAAGACCAATCACTCAATTTAAAGAACCAGTCAATAAAATCTGAACGTTGAGAAATGCAACTTACAAATAATAGGATATGGCGAAGTAAGTAATATCCATCATATGAGAGGAGGAATTCAGATGAATATGGGCTCCTTCGACGTTCTAAACTCTCTACTACTTTACAACAGCCCCGATTCATAGTTTATTGAGTTATTTTACTGCTCTCCTATGATCATAAATTTTATTTTCTTGCTGTGCCATGTGTAATAATATACTGCTTTAAAAAGTGGACAATAATATCCTTTTTAAATATCATTTTTGGTGATTTAACAGGTCCACTTTCAGTGATGAAGAGCTTTAGCGTGGTTTATTCAATTTTCGCATTTGAGGGATTAGCTTATCAATAAAAAACTTCAAATTTCAATTAATTAGATGTATAATTCATAGAGGAAATAAGGATTATAGGCGAGCATCCCTTCGAAGATAAATTTCATAATAGTATTTCTGTAAATAAATTGTATTCATCGACGAATAATTTTTTGAAGTTTCTTTCTCTTTCGCATTCTGGAGTACGACAAGAGTGCAAAATAGGTTTAAATTTCTCAAATTAACGAAATATTCAACAAATTTTTTGAGTGACACCAACTTCTTTTTTAAGGAATGATTAAATCATAACATGGAGTATAATACTTAAAACGCTAACTCCACCTAAAGTCCACTTTTAATGTAATTCAGCTAAACTTCACTTGTGATTAAGATAACAATAAAAAAGTGCAATTTTTATAAATTTTACGGGGTTTACTGACTGATAATCTCAGTCGTTTGCTTCAATTTAAACAACCTAACGAAAATAATATTAGTGAGTCTATTAGACTTTGGTGGAATATATTGTGAAGGAGAAAGGCTTTGAACGGCCAATGGTCAAAAACTTTCATTCAAACGTCACTCTACAAGCCACAACTTAACCACAATGGGTTTTCATTGTAAGTAAACTTTATAGCTCGTCGATTAGCTTCAAGCATAGATACTTTTCAAAGATCAAATATGCTCGAATCTGTCTTTGTTGTGCTCTGGACAACTGTCATGTTTAAATTTCAAAAGTATGTGAAGGAACAATTCTATAGCTTAGAATTATAAAGTAATTTGTCCCCACTTGTGTTATTTTGTTAACTACACTTTTGTAATATTTTGCAAGATTCCGTCAAAAGAATTCATTGATAAATACTAGCCAACAGCGCTGGAGATAAAAATAGACAGTAGTTTTAATACCTACTATTTTAAACTTGGTCATTTCTGTTGTTTCCACAAAATTAAAATCGCAAATATAAGAACTACAAAGAAATACATAATTCATCATTCAGGAAAGCTTGCGTCTACTTCAATTTCCATCCACTCTCACTGAATCCCAATTATTTCCAACTAGGAGAATCCATAGGAAAAGTCTAAATCCTCGTGTTTCACTACTCCTCCATTTGATGTAATACTGCAACTGTTAAGTTTAATATAAACTTTGATTACGTTTAATCGAATAGACCACACATGTGACAAAATCCTTGTTAAATACCTGGTTGATCTTCGGATATCAAGAGTTAAGTGCTGGTTTTCCTTCACCCCCCCCCTTCTATTGCGAACTTGTGAAGTAAAATTAAAAGGAATAAGATATTAAAAGAAAACAATTTTCTTAACCTGAGAGGAAAAAGAACATTGATAAGTGCCGTCGTTTTGTTTATTTGTATTGTAATGGTAGGAACTAATGAAAACTGGTAGAAAATGCATGCTCCTTTAAAAGATTATGGAAGTATGTAATTTCACTTTTTACATTATATTAAAACAATCGGCGTTAAAATTGCTTAGAAGGGAAATGTTATTAAATTATAAATCAGGTTTAAGTCATATAAACAAATATAACACAACTAAATTTTTAAAAGGAAGCTTTAAACACTGAGTAATAAAAATTGGTATTTAATTATTATATGAGTTAAACAATTTTGTTTTAATATTTAAAATTTAACGATCGTTAAATAATGAAACACATTTAAAACAAGCAGTGCGGTTACGATTAGACTTCTTCAAATACCAATTTAAGCAAATTGCTAATTTTGCCATCCACCTCGGTTCATTTTGGTTATATTCGAAAGGAAATACTGTTAGAATTGGCAAAGTGTTTAAAAAAAACGAATTCATATTATGATCAGAATTCTTTTCTGACCGATGGTTTCTAAGTTAATCTTCAAGAATTTAAAATGAAGCTGGGTTAAAAAGTGTAAATATTAGCTTATTTCGGCTAAACGCAATACTAAAATGAAGATGGCAGTGATGCAACCACCTATTATACAATCTCACGTCATTTCTGAATTTTTTTCTTCTTAGAGCTGGATCATGAAATATGCAATCATAAAGTTACAAGAGAATTCAAATCACCCTTCCTAGTTGTCTTGATAACTTTTCACCAATAGAAATGAACTTTCCACGTATCCTCTAGATGTCAAGAGCAAAGAGGCTCTGTATTTTTCAAGAAAGTCATATTTTAACTTCCTCTCCATTTTTTTTTAATTGTAACATTTAAAGCAACGCATCTTCATGTACAAGTCATATTTGTAATACGAACATCAACTGATCGTTTTTTTCATATGGATCTAATAAAAACTGTCCCATGAAAATAGACTGAAATCATTTCGAAAAAATCATATCTTAAACATTTTGCACTTTGTTAAAAATGCATGATTCTGAAAAATAAAGTATTCAAACTAGAATTTAATTGTTAACTTAAACAATCATATTTGCAAGAAGATTTTTCAAAACAATCTTCTGCTTCTTTTATTTACTAATCAGATTTAATAACAATACTAATAAATATTTATAAAAGAATAACTTTGCTCCCCTCAAAACAGAGGAGCAAAATACTTTTCCACTGTAAAAGCTTGGGGGAAAATCGTATTTCTCTTCGCAACTTATAAAACTTAACTTCAAATAGAAGAAAATTGTTGAATCCCACTGAATATACCACCACAGTGAATAGTGCTAATAGCAATGTGATTACTTTGTTCTTTTTGCCTTTAGTTACTAATGCCAGAGTTCTGACTGAAGTTATGTCAGCTGATATGCTCTCAAAAAGAGAAATTGATTGATGTGGCATTTTTGAGCAAATAATATGCAAATCTGCTGGAAGAAAATTAAACTAATAGCAAATCAAATGTCGGTTTTGGCGTGTTTCAAGTCTGTCTAAATTTGACTGGTTTAAGATTGAAAAATGAAGCAAATTTTGGCAAAAAAGGAAATTTGAAAATTTTTTCCACGGTTAAATAGTGATGGGCCATATATACGCTTTGAAAGATTGTTATTCTGTTTACTATTTAAGGCTAAAAGAGAGATATTTGGAACCTTCGTGGAGTCTATACGCTATTATATAGGAAAGAGATAAGAGTCGTGATATTTGCACGGGCCATCAAAGAATATTCCTCTTAAGACTACACTTCCACAGAAATTTGATGACAAAGGAAATTTCTTAATGAATTCCTTTAAAAAATCCTGTAATATTATTAAAAAACAATGAACAATTACTTTTCCTTCCAAAAGTCTTGGGCTGAATCCTCTTCAAGACCATAGGTTACTAGTTACTGTTCTTCAGATTAGAAATATAAAGTCAGAACTAAAATACCGTCTTTAGCAAAACTAGAATGTCATGATAAAATTCCGATTAATTCAATTTTACCTTTTCAAGAGGCATGACAGTCTCAGACGTGAAATTCACTAACCTCAAATTCATTGTAGTATTCTGTGAGAACCTTAAAATTTCCACAGTATTATTATGCTCCCTTTTTTTATGCGAAACTCATTCTGAGTTAATTGTATTCATTCAACTCTGGATAATTTTGTTAAACCAGTATCTAACACTTGTATTCATCAAACTTTCGTGATTAAAAAATAAACACCCACAGGAAACGTCATCTAAATAGAACTTTATGAAAGTACATCAGATAGATAAGGCAAGTAAACAAGAAAGGGCACAAGGCCTACAAAGTGCACTAAAGATGAAAATTAGGCTCAAGTGTATAAACGATAGGAGGTAGTAGCCATCTTCTCTATGCCCACAAACCTCCATCCACAACGACAGTAACCAATGCCCACACTGAGCTCCAAGTCTGGCTTCCTCATTAGTCCGCTCCGCGAGAATGCGTGGGTGCTTAACTTTTGTCCAACAGCGTTGCTAGTCTGCTTCTAGCACTTATCATTGAAATAAATGACTGAAATTATGTTCAACCAGTGCGTTGATGGTATCACATAGCTTAGCATACAATTTTCTCATAATCTAGAGTTAACTAATCAATACTGATGATAGTGATATGTCATTCATCTTGTTTTCGGATGTCTTTCAATTTCATAAGAGTTTTATATTATGTCTTAAATCAGGGACATTGAATACGTCCTAGAAAATTCCCTTTGTTTATGTCTGTTAAATATGCAAAACAGACCCCCCGAAACAGTCCTTTTGTGACTAACTATTCAGGCCTCTCCCAGTCCTCCGACTTTAGGTACAATGAAACTGACATAGGGTATATGGATACGCAATAATTCCAGGTTTTATGGTTATTAGATTAATACTGGGGAGTATCCTATAAACAGTAGAAAACCCTAATCTTGTGGCTCGACAATAACATGATAATTGCAGTTAATGCTTGCGGCCATTCGTCAGCTTGATTAACCATCCCCATCACTTGGATAATAAATATCTCTGTGATGAATGGAGCGTGTTTTCTTACTGCAGACAAAGAAGAGGCCGCTGGCCTTCTTATCGCTTTGTCATGAATCGGTAGAACTAAGACATTCCGAAGGATTAATAGGCATGATCGGTATATGCCACCATACAATAATACAGCTTCGAGAATAATTACAAAAGATAGATACCCTATTGTACCATTATTTAGCATTGCAAATCAAACACACTTCAATATATTTAAATAGGAAGTTCGACTGCTCCTTAGCATAAAGGGAATACATTTTAGTGCATAACTAACCTTGAAGTTAACAGGCACACGATTTGTTTGTGGTCTTGGAATTATCAAGATGAATGCCTCCATTTGAGTTTTTGGAGGCCTTGTGTATTCGTGTCTTTGTGACAGACTCCTCGATCCGTTTCATCACGAGATCAAGCAGCATGTCAATTGCGGCAGAGACGTTCTTGCCACTCAGCGCACTGGTTTCAATATAGGGAACTCTGAAATTAAGGTATCATAGTGTTAGTCATTTATCACAAACGCCGGTGAACTCGATGAGCTTATTGAGAAATCATTAACTGATGCATCAAGCTTGTAAAAAAGAAATTGGAATCGAATTAAAGGATGTAAACTGCAAAATAAAGAGAAAATACTTAACTAGGCATGATCATTACAAATCAATGCAGCAGAGGAATTAATATCCAAGATATGGAAATATTCAGAAGTAACAATCCGTTAATGTAAGCATCTCAATTAACTGCACTGAAATTTGAAAGAAATATGTCCTTTAGTTGAATCTGTATCTCTAATAATATCTATTAATAAATTCTCACTTTATTCTTACTGTAAATCAGAACGTCTTAACTAGATAGATTGGTCAATTAGCTCTGGACACTGCGAAGTGATTCTACTGAATCTTTGAGCAGAAATAATCTAATCAGAGATACAGAAGCCAAATCTATGGGTTTATAACTATGAGCGCCAAGTCTCGCTTGAACAAATTCAATAAAATTGGAAAAAAATAAAATGTTGTCAGAAATGAATGGAAAAAAGGAAATCAAATGAATTTAGAGTTTTTGATAAAAGTTAATGTTTATCGGCAGTAATATTCGAATTAGCACGATACCGGACCAATGAAACAGAAGTCAGGGAATTAAATAAGAGTTTACACACTGATACTGTAAGGGTGAATGAAGTAAGCAAGTGTGTATGGGATTCTAACAGAGATTTTCATACTCTAGGCAATGATGAAGTGGCATAAAAACTGCCCATATGTTTGGGTGAATGGATTATAGACTATTTATGAATAGGGAAGAAAGCTATGTATGTGATTGACATAATCGAATTACACACATGATTGAAACAGTAGAATTTCATGAGTAAAAAACATGAATACGTGGAAATAGGGTGAGTCATCGCCCATAGTAAATTAGACTTTAAATTACTTCAGATAACATAAATGATACTATTCAGACAAGCCAGTGCTGTGAGGAAATAAATTAAGAAAGGACGGGACCAATAGGATTCCGAATTTTATACTTCTCAGCTGGAATGAATATACGCTGTTGATTTTTATAAGACCTTTGAAGAGGCTCGCCTAGAATCTGTTTCAAATGTCAGGAATAACATTCTGACGTGTGGTGCTTCAACTATCCTCGTCTTTTAAAAATCCTTTGAAACCTTGTTGATTGTTGCGAAAAGGCGACAGATTGATTGTTATCTTATTTTATTCATCAGACTATTGTAATGGGTGATTTCTCGTGATTTAAAATTTTAAAATATTTGTCGATATGCCAGGCGATAAATAATGAAAATTAAAGTCTTAGATACCTATCTTGAAAATTAAAATAGATGGCGCTGGGAAAAAAGCTAAGTACATTCCTTTTCAGTGCGTAGTTACGTTTATGTTATGTAATTATATTTAATATTTGTGGTAGTATTTCTGAAGACGGAGGAGGATGGGACAGCATCTGCTTCATTGATAAGTCTATTTTGCAGATGTTGACACTTGAAGGTCGTGGCGAAACCGTTTGAAATTTTATAGACCCGAAATCGTTTGGTCGAACTATTGCATCGTGGTAGCGTGGTGCTGGAGTCGCTTCGTAGAGTTTGTTGTGGATATTGACTTCCTGTTTCCGTTTGGGCACTTTTGGAGGATTTGTTCCTTCAGGTTTCTGAGTGTTCTTTCGCCTTGCTCGTTTCCTCTGTATCAAATTGCGTTTCTGGGATAATTATTGTGAATGACGAATCATCACTGTCTGTTTAGGAAGGATCCGGGTCTAAATAATTTCCCTTCTGTGGTTGTAATCCATTACCAACTCCATTAGTTAGCTCCCTGCGGAATTATTTGCTAAATTCTAATTTTGCCTCCTCCATGTGCTCCAAAATAGCAAACTTAAGATCATCGTAAGGTGTCGCGGACGATTTTCCGAGAATTTCATACACGAGCGTGGCTGTTTTTGGTGTTAGACCATTGAGGAGGGAGATAAATTGCACCTAGTTATTTTGTAAGTGAGGGACTGTCATTGCAGATCAGAAGATTCCAAGTTCTTACAGGGTTACCAACTTATTGCTGTGTGTAAGAGCTAATAATAATTTTATTGCAGAACACCAGGGCTGATTAGACCAGAATGTATTGAACAAACCACGATGGAGGGTTCAAGAGGGTAAAATAGAGATGAGGGGCAGAGGAGATGAGAGGAAAGTAAAAAAGCCGGTAATTGACAAGCATCTCTGCGTACATATGTAAAAAGGCTTCATATAGCTCCATATAGGAGGGGTAGTGGGAACGGGTAGAATGGTTCCAGATATCGCCGGGGGAAGATGAATCCTTGCCACGGTCCTTCAAGGACCACTTAATTAACTTATTCGATAATTAAAATAAACCACTTGAGGACACACGATGGTTATCCACAGGAGACTTGAGGTTACAGTGGGGGTAAGCACTTCAAGCACCGCTGTAAGGTCGAGGTAATTAAGTCTTAGTGATCACTGATGACATAAATGAAAATTTTGGAAACACATAGGGAATCATCCTTTAACCCATTTAGTTCTTAATTATTTGTATTCTTAATAACTTTAACAAGTGCAGTCATCATTGGTGAATTTAATTTCAAAATCAGTTGACAAATAGTTTTATCTAATTTGTGAAAATTAATTCATTTCTAATTTATTGATTTTAATATGAGAAATCTGGTGAGATAATAACTTAGTTACCTTCATGTAAGTTGGGATCACATCCTAAATCTGGATGAGTAAGGAGATCTTATCTTAATAACGAAATAAAGGAGAGAAAATGCTTTCATACGGAGTCCGCACAATCAAATATATATATTCAAACTTAAAAAAGGACGGTCAGTTCGAGTATGTACTTTCTTCTTCTTACTTTCTTCTTGCTATATATTATGAATTATAAATAAATGCAAACCCTCGTCCTTGAAAACCAAAATTTTCACCCACTCACCCTGGAAGCTAAACTTCAACTGAACACCTTCAAAAATTTCCATAATCGCAGATGGAGCTATAAATTTAATTTCAAGATAGAAATCCTCCATTTTACCTTTCTCCTCCTTTCGGTAAACATCGTTTTAAAAGCTACGTATCTTATGTCAAAATCTTATCTTAAATGCAATCTTTTGCATAAGTGAGCTTAAATTCCCTCAGCTCAGATGCTAAAGGTATGTAAAATATGCATTATAAAGTGTACTGTAAGGGGGGGTATCTGTTGTCGTTTTATGACCTTTACGTGCATTTGGATGAACGACGGCAACTTTTATTTGAAAAAAACTGACAGAAAACATGATAGGCAGGCAGTGGAAGAATCATTGAAAATGATAATATTTGAATCATCTAGAAATGAAATTTTGGTTTAACTGATCTCGAAGGCGAAATTAACTTTTTTGGTTCTTTTATCGATAATTGATAGGTTTCAGCAAAGACTTCCGTAATGTCTTTGTTAATCTGTCTCAACCATGACTTGAATTTGTGTTTTTGTTCCAGACCGTTTTACTATTTTTTTCTAACTGCAAATGCAGCAAACTGACTTCAAATTTGAGAACACCTGTACATCTCAACTCAAGTTATAAAAGCAGCTGTGAACGCCGAAAGCTGATTGGCTGTTTTTGCTGTGCTGAAGGTCTAAATTCTCTTTCTATGCCAAGGGCTTTTGAGACTTTGTAGTAAATTGTGAATTGTGTGCAGAGCTGGCAGAGCACAAAAAGAACACATCATCAGACTTTCAAAAATGACCTCTTTAATGTGAATTTGGTATAATACCGAAGTATTTCAATAATATTTGCCTGTTCAGTTTCTAGATAACTTTGAATTCTTCAAATGAATTAGTACAAATACGGGCTCTAATTGGCAGTATGAAAACTTGGAAAAAAATTTGTATTTAAACGAAGAAGATTAAAAATAATAGAAATACGATAAGGCACTTGCTAATATGTTTTAAAGAGTTGATAATTATTACTATTGCCTAAACAATATTTGATGCATTGTTAACTTAAGCCAGAAGTACCTTAAGCTGTAACTTGTGTTGATAGTAGGATTAATGAAAGGATTGCATTAAGCTTGTTATTTCTATTTCAGTCATTTGACAAATGATCTATTAATTACACGATCAAATGTAATTGGAATTTTTCAAAGAATGAAAAGCAGTTGATCTTATCCACAACGTATAATTTACAAGAGTTCTTAAAGAATACTTAGTTCCAGAAGTTCATAATTAAATAAAAAGAGACTATATAATCATTTAGTTGAGTTAAAAGGCATGCTGAGTCACAACCGCAAGGTTTTGATAGACAGTTTTGAAATTTCACCAAAAATTGGCCTCATATTACGCTCTTTAAATATATCAGTTCGCAAATTCAGATTAAATATTGGAATCTTAAAATCATAGTTTTATTTTCTTTATTAAAACAGTAGGAATATCCATAGAATTAAAATTACAGTAGAACAAGAGGTTGTATTGGAACTTTGTTTTATTAGTCAACTAAAATTCTTTCGCCCTGATTTTTTTAAAGTATCATGCGAGCAAGCACCTGCGCACCTGGAGACTAAAACTGACCAACCACCGTAATCCGAAATATTTTTACACTTTCTTATTGGCCAATCAAATACAAATTTAACATCTCCCCTTATTATAGCGAAGCCGAGAATAGCGGCCATTATAGACGAAAATAATGCAAACTCGAAAAAATTTGTATAATAAATATTTTTATAAGTTCAACAAAGTATGAAAACCACTGTTAGTAGGAGAAAACTAAACAATTTGGTGCATACAAGTAAGTTTACATTAAGTAATCATTCTTTGCAGCTAAAAGAAACAATAACTATTTTCCCACGCTTCCAGTATTTCTTCTACAAATACTAGTGTTATTTCCTTCTTAATTCCCCACCTTGTAATTATGCCTATTTGTTTAAGCCTATATCGAACGAGTTTTACTTTCTTTAGTACACACATTTTAACCATAACGTGCCTTGTACTCTGATTTAAATTACTGAGTTTACTAGATTGGCTTCTAGTTTGTGACGTTATAGCAGTTGCTAAAACACCAACACCCAAATTACAAACTAGAATTCGTATGTATATATATGCGGCCCCTTTTGCTATTAAACGAATTCCCGCCGGCTTTATTTTGAAATGTGTGAATGCCAAAATCAATCGGATACAAATCGAAAAAAACCGAATCCGGTGCAGACGCGTTTTTAAATGTTTTACTTGTTTTTCACTAAGCTTCAACCGAATTCAATACTAGGGCAAGTAATCCTAAAAAAGGACTGAAATGAGTTTCTATTAATAACACAGATCTTCACTATACACAAGATGCAGATACATAAAGTGCAAAAGGGTATTACTCAAGTAAGCTTAACTGACCTACATTTAGTAATGCAAAACAAAAGAATTTGAAATAGTATTTGCAGCGTAAAACTTATTTAGAGTGATTTATTTAGACCCGTTTGCGAATTATGAAAAAATAAAAGAGGTTGAAATACAAATTGTGGCGAGGTCAATCAATTTCCTGCAGTGAAACAGTTTATTATTACTCAGAACAAGGTGAAAAATTCACAATTTTCAGTCATGAGAAACCATGCGAACTCTGAGATCAATAAAACAGTTTAATACAGTGTAAAGAGGGGTTATCGAGCAAGAGTAGATAATTACGTTAAGTCTTCAATAATCCTACTTTATTTGAAGTTTTAGCTCGCGGCTTAATTTAAAAATTAAAGCTTACTGCGACATATTCAAATCTTCCTAATTGCGAATTTCAGGTTTAAGGCTTGCAAGATTCTGTAATAACTGGTCAATTGAATAAATTGCGTTGTTTGTCAAGTTACCTTCCTATAATGGTCAATCCTAGTGGATAATACTATCAAAAAGTTTTTAAACGTACCCGGAATCCTAAGCATTTACTCCGTTAATCAATCAAGAAAAATAGCATTTTTATTGGGTTTGGCTGTGCGAATTTCAATATGTTAATCTCATACAAATGTTTCCCATTTCAATTGTCAGCTATCCTGTCAAAATTTGTCTGCTATTAATTGAGCATTACCATCGCTTCCTCAGATAATAGGCGTAATGCGTTCACCCTAATATCTGTTAAAATCTCTCACTGCGAATAGAGCCAACTGAGGGAAAATGATATTTGCTCTCTATCTGTTTTCTTGTCTGTCAAAGCACAAACAAATTTTCAAAATTAAATGGTTACATTTTCTCACATTCGTTAAAATCAAATTCATGTCTACAAAACCAAATATTTCAATTAGAATTCCCATTATTTCAGTTTAAATGGGTTTAACAATTAAATTGCTACGATATAATCTTCAGATTCAGCTCAAAGGAATATGGCTTTAACATGTTTAAGGACAACTAAATTACAGAGAACGCCACAGGATGGAATATATTAGGACAACTTTTCTTCTTAGGAGATAACTCAAAATAGTCGACCTTGGGAGGTCAAGGTAAAGATCTTCTTTAGGGAAAATCTTAATTTGCTTTCAATCCATGAACTAAACAAATGTCATAGACCTTGAAGTGCTGCACATTTCCTTACTCCAATTCCGATTTTTAGAGGACCTACCGATCAGATCGACAAAAATATACGACTACTTAGTGTGACTTAGTTGAATTTCTGAAAAGAGATGCAAAGATATATAGATATATGCAAGATTTTCTAATTTACAAAAAGTACTGTGTAAATAACGCTTAAAACCAAATGTATCTTCAATTCACGTTTCGATCAATAAAGCAAAACGAGTGAATATAAAGAATTTATTGTAAACATTTAGTGATCTCAAAAGTAGCAGAAAAATCAAATTTGATGAAATATGGTGATTGGACAGTGGTCAGTATGCACATCTGTCTAGTGAAGGGTCGAGAGAGATCGATGATTCACTATGTACATCCAGTGATGTTTATGGTTATTCCAACCAGTAAATTTCGATCAATAATGCGAGTTTCTCGTTAGATAGGCTCCAGGATGCCCTTCCTCCATCCAGATGCCGTTAATACTTCCCTTATTGAGCTTTGGGGATTTTAATCCCTCTGATCATTGCTCATTTATCTACTGATACAATTGATGAAGTTGACTAATTTGGGTTGAATGATCTTGACAAATAATCAGAAATAACAAGGAAATTTCAACACGTACTACAAACACGGCAGAGAAATGAACAAGAGAAAATGCATAGAAAATCTTATCCTATCCTGGATTTAGATTTAAGAATATGCACCTACTTATCTAGCTAGTATAATATACAATGGCCTTATGAGTAAACGAACAATTACTATGGGATTGATTCGAACATTTACCTTTTCTATTTAGCTCTACGCTTATGTTAAAAACGAATTAGATCGATTTCTACTCATTCTCTTAGGAGTAACTATGGAACATACTACTGGCAATTAAATTCAGTTTAATATGATTTATCTAGTAAATATGGTTTTAATGTAATCTATTAACTGAACTCATGTGAACATAACACTGACCTCCTTAATGACATGCAAATTTAAAAAGGGGTCACAGAATGGAAAGATTTGGACAAACTTCCTAAACAGGAAATAGCTCAAATTTGTCCGGCCTGAGAGGTCATGCTAAAATCCTGCATAGAAAATGTCTTTATTTACATTCAGCGTTAGTTAAATACACATTACTAAAGACGAATAAATGGGTGTTGTCCAGCGCATCTTGTAAAGAGAAATATCATTCTGGAGCTACTCTGAGATGGGACTTATAATTTAATTAATTTTCCCACCCATCCTATTGATCAATTTCAACCAATTCGGTTGGCTAGTCCGTTCAATGAATGTACTAGATGAGTATTGATTTTGTGACCTGTGAACTTACGGATACTGACTTCAAATTAAACTCTATTGGGCAATGACTCTGATAAAAATAATTATTAAAAATACTTAACGAAGTTACATGAGGACCTTAAGCTAAATAAATAAAAATCATATGCCTCCCTGTGGGGTTTTAAATTATCGATCTGACAAACATCTACGAGCCTTCAAAATGTGATTCTGAATTTAAACCAAATGCATTAGATGGGCGAGATATTCCTATTTACAAAATACTTTGTAGGAGAAAAATGGATGAATTGAAGGCTGCAAATTTATATTCCAATATATTGACGAGTTTCGGTTATGGTAGCACATATATTGTCATACTTTAAAGTGATAAGTATCAACATTGTAGTTAATCATATCCGTCGATCGCATTTTCATAATTATATTGCTTTTATTTAATAAAATATTACTTCATCAGACCAAGTATATTGACTAATATTTCAATCTAATTAAGCGATCTAAATGGAGTTAATGAAAAATTTGACCTTGACATAGACTAATAAGGTTGTAGTAGATAATTTTGTGATTAAATATGTAATCAGTCAATCGAAAACTGACAGTAAAATAATCTGTATAACCACCAGTCTCTAAGCAAATATTTCAACTGAAAAATCTAGGCTCATTTGCCATCTTCTCAAACATAGAGTCTGCAGAAAAAAATCACACATTTTAACACCTTTAACCCAATAAGACGAGGTTATTCCGCAACGAGCAGTGGCACGTTGAAAAGGCGCAACAAAATTGGGCTAATTACCCAATGAAAAAAAACATGTGTTTTGCAGTATGATAGCTACTTACTGCAGCTCCTGAGCCAATCGCTGTGCGTCTGAGGTGGAGATCACCCTCTCTTCTGTCTTATCCGCCTTATTACCCACCAAAATCACATCAGGCCGCTCGCAGTAGGCGTGTTGACAAAGCAAATTCATCCATTCTCGACAACTTAGCAGGCTCTTTTCATTGGTCAAATCGAATACTAGAAGAAAGCCCATTGAGTCGCGTAGGAACACCGTGCAGAGGCTTCGGAATCTAGAAGATGAATTAAGTTAATTAAATAGTCCTGACAGTAGCATTAAATATTAACTTGAATATAGACAAGATAAATCGGGCACTCAAGTCCCGTTATTATCTCTACGATTCTGTATATTCTTTCACTTGAACGGATTTCGCAATTGTTGTCCTGGATAAGAGGGCATAGACGATTTTGTAGACAATGGTCAAAGGTTTCTGTCATTCAGCTGAGATGGTCTCTTCAGATATTTATCTATAAGATGGCATTCTTCGCAATGAAAATGGGAAAAATTACTATAATCTCCGCTGAGCGTCGGTGGCGAAGTGGTAACGTGAACTCATGTTAAGTCAGAAATTACGAGCTCGATGGCCAAATGGACTATGCACTTCCAGTGAACGAGATAGGTAATAAAATATGAACTTCGTGCAAGAGCGGATTCAGGATAGATTCCTTCATCGAATTCAAATGTTCTGTTAACTTACTGAACTGAGTTGGTTCGCATTGAGTCAATTTAACATGCTTCGATCACAAAAATTAGCTTTTACTAATAGCTTTGTAACTCTAAAGATGGCGGTGGTGCCAACGCTCAATTTATTAAGCTTGGTCACTTCCTGATATAAATCATCTTCTTCTATCAGAAGGATTTAAACCAGTTTGCGAAATGCGGGCCTAAGAACATAAAATGAATAAACAGTTTCATTTTTTGTAGTCGACATCTAGAGTAATTATCACTTAAGTGTCTTCAAAACTGGGCTCCACCCGAATAAATGTACTTAAATATCTTAACTCCTGAAGAACTTAATGATAATCGGGGACCAATCCCAACTGAAGTTAAACAGAAATTCCTATCATCAAGACTGAAATTTTCGAATCTCACTTTCCTCTTCCCTCGGCAGAAGGTAGACTGAATGCTATACAGCTGAATGTCCACACATATTTTTTGATACAATCCTAAAATGGGATCCTATCCGTCTTTTGATCAAATAGAAAATAAACTTCACTCGAAATGTGGATGGCGTAACGGCAATTTTCATACATTCGATTCAGAAGTCACCATCTAGAGACCCATAAATTGTTTCTGGAGTAGTTGGTTGGGCATATAATCATAGTTCCTTAATCAGAAAGAATGTACATGTATATATTCAATTTTTCCTTTGAAAAGCGACAAATGCGGAGAAAAGTCTGATGGTTAAAGCTAAATTTCTCCCAAGTAAAACTTCTCTAATACAAAGGCGAAACTAGATATATTTTAGAAAGGGATTATGGACAAGAGATGAACTCATCTGAGTTGGACCAAATAAGAGAATAAAACTTATGTATTCACAATTACTCGAACAATAGTTAGTTAACGAATGAGATAAAGTTTGGTACATAGATTATATGGAATAAGAAATGCACATGAACAAAACCGGCAGATCTTTCTAAACTCTAGAGGTTAATAAAAATAGGCATTTTCTGCAGTATAATTTGATGAGCAGCTCACTTTCAGGATTATCAAAAGGAACTTTTATTTAACCGCCTTGGTCATGCATTTTCTTTTGTGTGTGCATTACTCATTCCCCCATCAATGAAAAATTTTTTATTTTCTTCAAACGCAGAGGTAATGAAATTCAATTCACTCTTTCAACTTACTGTTTGTTATATGTTGAGATAAAAACTTAAGTAAGTTTGATTTTTCAGACATGTAATTATTTGCAAACAATATGAGGTTCGAAGATAATTTATTTGAGTGCAAGAATGGTGAGGGATCGTTGCAGAAGTACATACTCAGATTGAAATAAAGACCACAAATAACTATTATAAAAAAATTAGTTAAAGCAGATTCTAAAACGGAGTTAGGAAACGAATGCTTAAGTTATGTTTGAACTTCAAATAAAACCTCCTGTAAATTTTTATAATAAGCCTATTTATTATTTGATTTTGAAATAATGCAAATGATAATAAGCACTAATATAAGGCTAGTAGTGTAATGTTTACTTCTGTGACAAATCCACTTTTAGAAAGACTTCCTCATGCAATCAGGCATTTCGCATTTACTGCTAATCTTAAAAATTAAAACAAAAGCTAATGCGCAAGGCTATATTTTGTCCCCTCCACTTTAGTTGACAGGTTAATAAAAGTCTGATTTCGATTGGATTGTGTAGAGACCTCGCTGTAATAATTCTGTCAGACTATAAATATTAGCGACGGATCCCTCAGAAAATGACCCGTTTCAGATATCTTCTAATATGCTCTCATTATTAGAGAACAACCGATTGCAAACCCTGGTGATCGTCAACGCATGAACTGTCAAATATGATTAACTTGATCAGAACTTAATTATTCAGATAACTTCGTAATTTTTACTAAGATAGTCGTTTCATCCAATATAAAAGCACATTTGAATATTTCTTATTACATTTTTGTGTAAATTCGTGCCTAAACAACAAATCAATAGCTACGTGTCCAAATGGATCACAATATTTATTTAAAGCGATTATTTGTAAGCTACTATAATTTAAGTTAAAATTTCGATATTTAGTATTTGATCTAAAAATGATAAACAGAAAAATGGGCAATTTCAAGAAAAATAATATTATGGGAAGAAAAATTATTTTCAAGAAAGAAATATCGTTAAGTAATAAAAATTCCTTATAAGTCAAAAATACCTCAATTTAACAACTAGATGAATACCAAATTATTAAAGAGAATTAACATTCAAATGAATTGAACAATTTATTGAAAAAGAATAGGCGGATTTTTAAATTTCCTAAATTTAACTAAACGAAAAACCTTTTGCGTTAATTATAATTTATTATTCAGGATAAGCATCACTCCCGTAATTAAGATACAATTCATGAGAGTGCAAAAGTATTACATGAAGTAGATATATAACTTTTTTAGTTTAACAAAAAATGTATATATTGAGAAGATCTTGAACTGAAATTCGTTAATATTAAGAAACCTCAAGATTAAGATAATAAAAATCGACTGATTGAATCACTAAAGATTGAAAGGAATATTGACTCCAATCATATAGTCAAAAAGCGCCAGCTAGTTGCGCAAGCAAATCCGGGAAAAAATTGGTAATCACTGATCTTTATATGATTATGAAGAAGAAAATAAATTATAAAAATACTGAGAAAATATTGTCCACAAAAACAACATCTAATAAAAGACTTTGTTACTCTAAATAATAGCAGATTTTTCAACTTTAATGAAAAGTTGGGGATGTTCTAACTCATATAAAACTGTTTACGAAATAACCATACAAGAGTAAAACATAGACATAAAATATATATATATATATATAATTTCATATCATATTGACATTGAAAGTAACTAACCTTTCCTGGCCAGCAGTGTCCCAAAGCTGTAAATAAAGACGTTGTTTTTGTCCAAGAAGACCGTTTGCATCATTTTTATTTTCTCGCACAATACGTTTTTGTCTGAAATCCACGCCAACAGTGGCGTTCATATCGACATTAAAAACTCCATCTGTATACTGATATAATAGACTTGTTTTGCCTACATTACTGTCACCTGCAATAATATAAGTCCCATAAATTCACTGACATTTGATTTGTATCATATAATTATTATTATTTCATTTTAATACAGAATGAATTGTATAAATCATGAAGTAAATATTTCAGAAAATTTAGCAAAACATTTACCTAATGCAAGTAGCTTTATTAAATAATCATAATCCTCATCCCCGTGTTTGTCCGAGAACATATTTTCAATGTAAATTTGAAACAGTTCTCAAATAGGGAGACTCTTAATTGAACAAACAGTTGATGCAAACAAAATCACGAGAACTCCAAAAAATAAATAAAAATATACGTTTTCAGTTAGAACATTTTACAATATTAAAAAAATTTCTTATTAAATTATTTATTATTCGTATTGAAACACAAATGGATTTTGCGCTAGCTTTAAGTGTATTCATAAAGTGTTTGAATTATTTTCATTTTAGTTTACTAAAAATCTTCTTAAATTTAACTTTAATTAGATATGATGTGTTAACGTAAATTGCTGACGTCAAGGTTGGCTCCGTAACTGACTTATTGGCAGTGTGTCTGGCATCTATGGTGTCGAGGTATGTGCTTTTTTATGTAACAATTCCACAGAAGTTTACTTGTCTTTTCATTCAATGTATTTTATTCTATCTCTGTATCACAGTTTTATCAGTGACACGAAATTTGATCTCCATCGTTCGTCATTTTTAGAATATTTAAATTATTTTGGATTTTATTATTATCCTTTCTCCTCTTCTCTGCCTGCAAAGCCCAAGAGGATGATGAATTTATGGAATTTTATGACCCTGATGAAGGTATTTTGTAATATTTTTTACCACAAAACCATAGTTGAAGCTGAGGGATTGAAGTATCGTGAACCGGCGAGAGAAGATTTACCGAACGAATTTGAAACACCACTTGAAAATGATAGTCGGTCATCAACGGAGGAAGTATGTTTTACCTTTCATTTTAATAAAATTTTTGTTAATTTTAGCTAAATGTTGATGACTTTGAACCCGATGATGAAGAATTTGAGGGATACATTCCCCGAACAAAAGTTATGCCTGAGGAACCAGCTGTTGGCAGTGAGAAACCACAGCTTAAAATGGCTAATGTAAGTTCCTCATGTTTATCTTGCTTTTATCAAAATTAGATGGATATTTAGTTGTCATTGGGGCGATGAACTTATTTTCCAGTGTTAACAGGTTGGTTGTCCTCTTTGGGATTTTTTTTTGAGACACTGGTAGAATTAAAATATTGGACCAACTCCAAATCGCTTGTATTGATAGGAAAGTATACGTATATTTATACACTCTGTCTGCGATATGTATGAAGTTATCTAAGCGACTGTAGAGTTCTTATTGACTGTCTTCACCACACGACAGGGTACAGGGAAAAAAGAGATCGTTTATTAAAGCACTTTACCGAATATAAAGAAAGGGGGAGTACGAAAGCGGATGCAGTGGCATAATGTACGAGTCTATTGAAGGGTATGTATACTTTAAGATTAGATTTAACCTTAGATCAGAGGACTGTAAATGGTCAGTGATATCACTGCATCGAGTGTCCTGTATTGGTACATTTCAGGTTAGTTGAAGACGCTGGGAAATATCGAGTACTAAGGTCGGGCTGACTCACAGTAGGGAAATATTTCGAAGTATTTGCAAGGAAAATATGTATAGTGTTCGTAAAGAAACGATTTAAAAAATGTAGATAGAAATTTCAATTCATAGTGGTAATTACATCCAATTGAAGATTTGTCGCCTGAGATTTGTAATCGGCAGGTGTGTTTCCGAGCCCATTTCTTGAAAACACTTTATGGAAATGATCTCGTAGTATTTGAATTTGATTGACGTTCTAATAATTTTCCTTACTTAGAACTTTCAAGTCATGATAAAATTGATTTGTACGTATTTTAAAAGTACCAGTAATTTCCATCATACCATCACTTGTAATTGTATAATTTTGCGCATTTTCCCCCCGTTCAAATCTCGTTTTTCTTCGTTATTTTCCACATTTTTATTCAAACTTTTGATGTTTGGCAATGTTTATTGAATAGATTTGTTAATTTTCTTATCTCATTTCTCTTGTTTCGCCACCGAGTTAATTTATCTTTGATTAAAATATTATGTTTTCTATCCTTGAGTACTTTTTGACGGGGTTTCATTTCGTGGCTAATGCGGTAACATATCTGCGTGTTTGCCATCCATGAAGATATAAAAAATATGAATCTTAATTTTGTGGAAACATTTCATTAAGATAAACATTAAAGAGAAAAGGATGCAAGAGAACTTGTGGATCTGTGATAATCTATCTTTTGACATCTCATTTCATCTTTCACATCAGCATTTTCACAATGATCAAAATTTTTCATGCCTATTCTCGAGTGCAAGCATTCAAAGAAAGAGATTTTCTGTTTACTACTACTGTTTGCGTATTATTTGAAGCACACGTTACTCTTATCACTTCTTATTAAAATTGACAAACTGTTTGAATAGTAGTACACTATTTAAAGTTTTTACACGATTTTCATTGCTAACGACTTTAGGAAAAATAAACTTTTCTCTTTGGATCATAATATATATTTAATGTGTGGAAGTGAATTTCTAGTAAAGTTAATAGAATTTCACTTTATCATCTCCACTAAAAGTAAAATTTACTCCTGTCATTTACCACCCCTTCGCTTTTTATCATGTAAACTAGTATTTAATAATTTTTTTAACTTAATATTCTGTAAAACTTCCGAAAACACATTAAACATTAAATACATAAACACTTGACTTGAGTGGGAGAAAGATCTGCTCGTGAGAAATTAGCTTTCTATCACCCCTCCAGTCGGCCAGAATTAACCCGTGTGCGGTAGGCCATTCGTATCACTGGATGTGGACCGATGAAAATCGATCTCATGACCTATGACCTGACAGAAGTACACTTTGTAATCTAATTTCAACGTTCCTCCGTTTCTTTTTACTCAAAACTGTACTCTAATGGATGTCACTTGCCGACTCCTGTTTGAAATTTAGGGAAAATTTTGTCAGATTAGGATATCTGATTTTCCGCGGCTTTTCCCTATTTTCGTAATCTTTAATTCCGTATTTATGCAATCTTTTTCTTCGCATCCCTTGTCAAAACCGAGTTTAACTGTATATTTACCTATCCTAATGCAAGCAAATTCACAATTATACTTTTTGGCTTCGTTTGTATTTGTTCGTGGTGAAAATGCACGCGCAACATTCTTGTTATTTGCATACAACCACTGTTTGGCAGTGTTTGATAAGCTGTTTCATGCTTCCTGATAACCCTCATTTACTGGCTTTCCGTTTAATGTGACAAGTTTTGGCCTCGTTTTTGAGATATTGAAGATCTGTGCAGTGGTCTACAGCATGATTGAGAAGAAGACACAGCATGAGGTTCAGTTTAAAATTTGAAGTGTATTGAAGCATTCGTTTGTTGTTTCTTAAACCGTTCGGGACTCTATTATAAAACCTGTGACTTTAAGTTGCGTGCTCCTTGTGTTCTTCGCATTGGTTTAAGTATGTACGTCTGTAATGATCCACCACCGCCCTTGAACTCCAGTAATTGGTTATAGCGTATCGGTAACTTGGCACGTTTCTTCTGAATATTTAACTACTTAATGATTTTTATAAGAAATTGCTTTTCGCTCATCCTGTTCTTAATTCCAAATTCTGACTCGGGCACAGCAAAATGAACCATATCTCATATCCCCAAACGCAAATTGGTTGTTGGTGAGGAGTGTTTGACGCATTACTGACTGTTTTTGATTGACAACTGGGCTTGTATTTGTATCGTTACGACTTTTCCGTAAACTTCACCCCTTTTTTGTGCAATGATTTCATGATGCCCCTTTTAGTTCTGCTTCTCTTCTATGTCGTAATATTAGCGCCATGTTGGTAGTTATTAGAGTCTATCATCAGTTATTATCTCTGTATCAGTTTTAATGCAGTTTGCCACTACTTTCACGTAAATAACCATAAATATATAACAAAATTCTAAGTTATACCATTAGACTATTGGTAAATTTCCACATTGCTGTGGAGAAGTCCTGTCGCATAGTGTAAACTTAAGATCGTTTCACTCTAAATAAGATGTCAAGGCTTTTTCAGTGATAAGGCTAAATTAGTCTGAACTCGTGTTATGGCTGGCTTTATGTTTGATCATTGTTGTCCCCAAGTTCTCTGAAATCTACCTTATTTTTTTTATATGACTTGATTCTTACTATTCTCGAACTGTGACATGTTAAGCTCTACAAACGTGTTAGCATGGGAGTGTACAGAAATTAGGTCGACAAATTCGTTAGTATCGGAAGAGTACGTCGCACTTGTGATCGCTGAAATTGCCGATTTTGACCGTACTGTCATCGGCAATATTGTAATCACAGATTCAATGGCTATTTACCGGTTTTTTGTGAAAGTTCATTCATTAATTCATTATTCTCGAAGCGAATCATTTTCATGTCATGAATTTATTATGCCTATAAAATTTGGCCGGGAATAAATGGCAAATCAACTAAATCGGCATTAGTTTTTAATATTTGTAATAACTTTTTTAATTTATTCTTTTACCCTTAAATAAAATAATCTGTAGTAGACACGTGAAAATGGGTTTCATTTTCCTCAACTTTTTATTAAAAGCTGGGATGTTTTAATTTTTACAATCAGCGAAGACAATAAGACACGCCGAACATATAGCAGAAAACCCGATAAGGACGTACAAATCTTTATTGGAAAGAACTGAAATAATGAGTCAAAATAGTGTTATTCAATTTAGATTTATTGCTATGATGGAAAAACTTCGGCATTTGATTAGGTCAGGTTAGTTGATATGGAGATTAGTTAGAGGAAGAACGGAAAAATTTGGCTGTATAAATCGACCATAGAGGCGAAGAGAACGGTCAAAGGTACAAAATCAGGCCACGTTAACTTTGTATTATAGGCTAATGGTTCAAATTTTGATCCTTAAGTTTTCAGTGGTAGTTCATGTCCCCAATATTTAGTTCTAATTGATCAGTAGACTGAAATGAGAGGCTAATCACATGGTCATTCATTGTTACCTTCTTATAGGTTCCACGTCAGTTTCTTCCCTGGAACAAATACACCATTGAGATGATTCTCCTAGCCATCATCTTTGTCTACCTGGTCAATTATCTTCACGGTCGCTCTGTGAACTTCCGTATCGCTAACGCATGGTACGAGACTCACCGTGATATACTTGCAGCAAATTTCGCTTTGGTTGGTGACAACCCAAGCATCTTATCTGTCGACGAAGACAACCAGGAATCTCCCGATTCAACGGATGAGTCTAAATCGGAATCGAGCTTGGGTCTTCTCAGAGATTCCGATTCTCAGTATACTCTGTGGTGTTCGGGTCGTGTCGCATGCCAAGGAATGCTTATCCAAATTCGTCTTGCACCACGGCAGGATCTCTGCCTGGGTCTGATGCATTACCTGGCCCGTCCGAAAACTGGACCCCTGTCTGTCTCTTCGGATCGGTTGATGATTAAAATTGTTCTAGATGATGGCGAACTAGACTCCTGGGTGTTTGCCGTCGGTGTAAAGAAGTCTCTTAGCGTTATGGTGAAAGATCACTTTGATTTGGCCACTTTTCCTCTGGATAGGAAAGGTGTGAAATATGCCGGTCTACCCGAGGGAATGGTTGTTCTGAGTGAAATTCCTGAAGTTACTTCCGCCATTCTCAACACAACTGTGAGTGCATCTTGTAAAATACTTGTTTATAAGTAGAATGGGGAAAAATTATTTATTATTGCGTTGTAGGTTTTAAAAATCTTCAATGATCATCCGAATGTTATTGAGTATGTCTACATCAGCGATCAGTATTGTGGAGCTAAACCATCTTCTGAGTAAGATTCGAAATACTCTGAAAACTCTACAAATCTACATATAGTCTAATAAACCTCCTTTTTCTCCCTCTTTAGAGAATTGAAACCACCAAAACCTAATGAGGTCCAAAAAGTATTGATTTGCTCCTTTATTCGTAAGTTGAACCTATATCTACGTTAATTCAAGATAAACTGAACTCAAATATATATTTGCTTTTATTTCTGAAAAGTGAAAGAAGACAAAATCAAGGACATGAAGCCTCTATTCAATTTCGTCTTCTACATGCTTGAAAAAGTTCGAAAAATCCGTCTCCTTAAAGATGTAAGCTCGATCGCATATTTAGTTTTTGTACATCAACTTAAATGATTTTATTAATATTTATATATTTGTGTTTCAGGCTAAGGCTAGAGCTGATAAAGCAAGATCCAAGGTTTACGAAAACGCGATGAAATCTGTTCATCAACAGCGCCAAGAAGCTGCACAAAACCGTCGTGATGAACAGCGTCGTGCTGTCAAGGAACGCATTATGGCTGAAGAGGATCCTGAAAAAGCTCGTAGACTAGAGGTTTGTTTGATATTGCTACTTATTTACCTATTTAAGTAGTTGATACTTCTCACCCAATTTCTTTGAATTCTGTTCGTAGGAGAAGGAACAAAAGAAGGAGAAGAAGCGCCAACAACGTGTGAAGATGGTTAAAATGAAGGGAATGTAATTGGATTTTCGTAATTCTAATTTTTATGTGGATTTATTTTCTGATCCTCTTGTGCGTCTGCGTTTATGTGCATCTGTGCTTAAAGTAGTGTATTTTCGAATGTAGTTTTGCCTTCTCATGAATATGTACAAAAATATCTTGGTAAAATAAATATTTCATTGTACTTAATTTGGATTTTGGGCATTCCCTGTTGTGCTCTCGCTATGAATATGTTTTCCAACTGGGGTAATTGGACAATTTTACATGATAAAGAAACCGTATCTGCTTTTGACGCATTAAGAGTATTTGGTCCATTCAAACAAAAAGCCTTTTTAAATAAATTATTTGGGCAAGGGATGCAAATTTTTCAATAAAACATTTATTGGTGGTAGAACAGAGGTAGGGAGTTTAAGTCTTGAAAGTTCTAACCGTCTTCGACTGCGGCTTAGGCTTTTTGTTCTTACAAACTTCATTCCTTGAGGGTTTTTGGGGAGTCCGGTTAGAGCTTTGCCAACAACACATGTGGGTGAAAATTTTTGTACTTGTCGGTTTTCAAGTGTGAAAGTTTACATTTTCCTAATTCTGCTATTCACCTAATCCTAACCGACCAAGATTATAAGATTTGGCGGGTGGTAACTATACATTCTTACTGCCGAATAGGAGCCTGATGGCACAAGTTAGCAAGATTTCTCTTTTGAAGTTTTAATTGCTGAATTGAATCAACATAAAAGACCGACCTCAGAGTATGATGTTCAAAATCTTCCTATTATAATTATTGGTACCTTATTTATTAAGTCGGCATATATTATCTTTTGGTCAAACGGTAACGCCGTTTAATTTATGAAGAATCAGATATTCTCATTTACATTATTCATCTCAAATTTTAAAAAAATTAATATTTCCTGTTGCTTTTCGAATGTTTGGTTAAGTCATTCATTAACCTCTTATTAAACTGAATATGAGTCTTGAACAACTTTGAGATAGGTCTAAGAATGTAACTATATAAGTATAGTGTCTTTTTCCTCGAAAATTCAAGAACACTTAGCAGCTTTGTGTCTCACCTCTCTAGCCTGATTTCTTTTAATACTTGATTTAACACCTCAGAAGAGTGGAAACGAAAATAAGTACTACACTTTTCTTCATTGTTATTTAACGTCGCAGGTCCCAATGTTAAATGCGAAGTCAATACGAACCGCATTCCAACTCACTTCTGACATAACTTATTAATAACAGCTAAATAAAATATAATACATTTAAATTAATAATATTGAATTAGCGGCAAAAGTATTGAGTGCAAGATAATCACGGTAATGGGAAGCCAAGCTTCTCCCCCAATCTTGCTAAGTACTTATACATTTCCAAAATGAAGTAATAACTGTCAGAATTTTATGATAGCTTACAAATTAAGTCATTTGGACAAAAGTTAATTAATATGACTCAACAGGAAAATTTTTGGAATATCAAATTTCGGCCAGTGAAACAATCCGTGTTGTAAATTACTCCAAAAACTTCTTTAATAATTTGCTCAGGACCAGTTTTGTCTGTTTCTTTCTGAAAATGATTAATAAATAAATGATAAAGCAAAATATAATAGCTAAATTAAAGTCATTCACATAAAATGAGATAATTTTGACAAGACAGTTCGCTAAAATTTATACATCGTCTGAACAGTCAACAAGTCCACACTTCGCTCACAAATCACTGATATGCAGTATGATTCATAAAAATTCGTTGAGTATGAATTGAACTAACAAAGAAGAGAAAAGTAAATCTCATGATTATTTAAGCAGAATTATTCTACTTGACAAATTATACGGAAGCAATGGTACAGTATCTGAAAGATTCATTACATTTGTCCAGTAGCTATGCACAATAAAAAATGGAAATTATTAGCATGCATGCATTTAGAGAAGCATATTAATGTCTCTTTTTATTCATTTAATAAAAGAATGTGGACCGGGTCACAGAGAACTAATAAGTCAAGCCACTCATGTCGCTAGATTAGTAAGAAAGGGGCCTGGAAGTCAACCCAATTTATTACTAAACAAATTAGGGTTCATTTACATAGTTTATTCGTAAAGCGTAAGTCAAACCTCATCGTCAGTGTTTCCGCGCGTTAATTAGCGTTCGTGTAGATATCTATGTAAAATCACACATACAGATACTGTTCTCGTGGTCTATTCGGTTCTGACCCCCAGGTGTTTATTAATATCCTCTGTCCGTGGCAGTTCATGAAGAGTTCTTGTTTCAAATAAGCAACAGAAAATTTCAGAAGATATATTTGCTTGTATCTACATAACATTCAGGTGTATATCAAATCTACCAAAAGGCTATACAGGAAAACAAAAAAATTTGATTTTCGTAAACATATTCCATACTCACTTAAGCTAAATAAAATAATGCTGAATTTTCAATGCTGTAGCACATCAAATCTGCCTACCCTACATAGACCAGATTTTACTCTCGTAGAGAATATATTTATTTTCTTAATTTTATTTTTACTTCCTATTTCCCTTAATTTTGTTCTCATATTTTGCCGTTATTCAGTATATTCATGACCTTATTTCTGATTTCAGAGTGGCGATTACTATCTTGTAGCCATTAGGAAGATACCTGGGATTTATCTTAAGATTTTAGATTAATTTCCGAGACACTTGAATCAGTAAGATTAAAAATTTTAGATAAAAAACCGGGTCAAGAAGTTTAATTAGAAATTCATTCTCTAATAGTTATTTCTCATTTGTCAAACTTCGTGTGAAATTGCTGCCGATTGTGGTAAAAAAAATGCCCATTAATATGCCTAACAATATTCAGAGAGGGATAGGTTAAAGTAAATTATCGAATCTCTTTAGATATGGTTTGTGCATGAGTTTTCGCAGTAATACATTATAAGTAACCTTGTTTACAGAATTAAAATATTGCGATTATTTAAAACATAAATATGAACAAAAAACAGATGATTAAAAGTTTTACTTTTGAATTTTGAAATATATCAACATCTTCATGGTGATGAACTTTGTTCTCAATCGTCATCAACCTTCAAATATGTTTTTACCCCGACATATTCACTTCCCTGAATACTTCATTTTCGCAATAATTTATCAAATATACTAATATTAAGCTTTCTACAAACCACAATAAACATTAATTCTAGAGAATTGCTTAAACACACAAGGTCAGGTGGCGCGTTATGTATATAAAAAATGCTGTCGGCGCACGAGTTTTATAAACTCCAAAGGGAACAAAGGGTAGGAGTCTTCAGTTAATACATTGGCAATTGTTTTGCACATTTAATACGGTTGATTTATTTTTTCGCTTCTTGCAGCCTGTTGCAAAAGACGCTGAATTGCGAAAAACCGCTGAAATGTTGAGGCAGGTTAAAAACAGTATTAAACTCCTATCGTCGTCCAACACACTACTCTCTTCATCTGCTAACCAAAATAAAAAATCAAATTCAAAAAGTCAAAAGAAACTCAAAGCTTTGAAACTCAACAAGACAGGAAAGCAGTCTCCTCTTCATAAGAGTAAAGCCAAATGTCCCAGATTGTTAAAAACAGTTAAAAACGGAGAGAACAATGGTCAGAATTTCTCCTCTACTCTCGACGAAATTGAGTCTATTCCCGATCTTGTTGAAGGATCAGTTGTAGTGGATGAAGTAATAAATTCTCTGGAATTGGGAGGTCACCTTTTCAATTTCCTTATCCAGCCAATTTCCATGACCACTTTTGGAAAGTAGGTTAAAAGATTCTATAAATTTTGCACAATTTTTAAATTTAGAAATTTCTACGGTCTAAAATCATGCCACTTTATCGGTGGGAAAAAACGTTGCAATCTGAATCTCATTTTACCTGTTCAAAAGTTAGATATTTTGGTCACTACGAAACGACTCTATTTCGGTAAAGATATTGAAATTATTAATGGTTCCTCGAATTTCACCGGTCGAGCTTATCGACCAAAAATTTGGTCAGAATTCGCGGTGAGTAGTACTCGCTTACTTTCGCCTATTTTATTAAGACCTATATTTCTAATCGATATTATTAAATTCTAGGATGGTGCCAGTATCCGCTTTCTACTTCCCGAGAGGTATTACACCAAATTTGGGGTGGAAATGGGTCTCCTTCAGGAGATCATCAATGGACCGATCTACTCAATCGTAAACTTCGTTTCCAAGTCATTTAGTGGTTCCCTGGTTGATTTCACATCCCCCAGTTCTCTCGCGGGAGATCTCTTTATAATTATAATTGAGAATAAATTAGTTGTAAAGGTCACATCTCCACAATGTGGGGTGGTATACGGAGGTGTTAAGGTTGAAGAAAGTGTTGAGATAAGCTACAAGATGAATCCTGGTGACATGTTGTATCTCCCCTCCTTTTATTCACATGAAGTAAAACTGGATGAAGACAGCGAACACGCCATCGTTCTTTGTATTGTCAATCGTACTCCGGCATTGATTCGAGAATGGGGAATCAAGTTAATGCAGGTGAGTTTAATAGTTTGAGGTTTCACATGTTTTGTCTACAGCCTCCTAAGATATGCTTTCCACTATCGTTTTAGGCCATGAATATATCTCAAGCGTTTACCCAAAAAGATCTTTTCCGTGAACTCCTTGAATCTACACGAAATCCTGAAGTCCAGAATAGCGACCTATATGTTGTAAGTCGACAATTTTATATAAATTAAGAAATTCACTCCAGCATAGGTTCTTTGTAGAAATATAGTAAAACAACCTTTCATCTAATGGTTTCAAGAACTTTCTCATTTGATCTACTTTCATTCATTGATGGGTTTCGAAACCATTTTATGACATGAATGTATTCGTAATAGCCTTTGCTATGTTTTCTAAATCTTCTATCTGTGGAAACTATGTGTGTTTTAATGGAATTCCAACTGTTTTATTTTAAGCAATAGACACATAATGTTCTCTTTGTCTCGGAATTGATTCGATTCTAATCACTGGTTGCAGATTTTATTCTTCTAAGTAAGTTATGGTTATAGCTTTCAACTTGATAAAAGTGGACGTGAAAGTTAAAGATTTAGATCCTGAAAGCAAAAGATTTCCATACCTTGATTAGTGACTTTATAACTTGAGCTGTTTGAAGCATGCGTTCAAATCAGTTGAAGCTTAACTTTGATGACGACTAGACAAAAATTGTTCTTGATGTTGATTTTTATGGGTGGCAGTTTGTATTTGCCTGAATTTGGATTCGAACCAGTTCAAATACCCTGATCTAGAGTCAGGTTAGAATCGAATTGGAACTTCTCACTCGATGAACCGAATATGCTTTTAAGTTTACCTTCTGAAATTGCTTTCAATGACCTAAGTATTACCTCCTCAGGCACTTAAATTTATTCCTAAATGACCTTCAGTATTAGTAACTGGAGCCTTAGAAACCAATTTGATATTTTTTCTATGGAAAAACTATAAACGTATTTTGCTATAGATTTTTATTTTCAATTCTCAAAGATTTTCTAAATTTATAAACTATGATTTTGAGTGCAACTCAAAATTTGACAATGCTAACGAAACATATTCTACTTTTTTAGGACTTGAATTCATCGGGTAAAATTTTTGATGGAGTTCGAAAGTGGTTGATTGGTGAGGACGTGAAGTTTATTGAACAGAATGAGCGAATGGTCAAGAGAGAAATCATCGAACTTCAAAAGGAATTCATGCGCAAGTCGCCGTCCATGTGGCTTTACTTTTGTGAGTTGTTTGCCGATATCATACTGAGCTATCATTATTCTAACTTATCGCGAAAAAGTCAAGGTATTAATTAGTCTTGCTTAATTTGATTTCACAATATTTCATAATTAGTTCACGTTCCAAAATTATGTTCTTGTAAAAGGTTGCTATTTGGTGTTATATAAGGTAATACAAGCACAATCTTTTTTTGCACACAGCTGAGCGCAATTATCACATAACAAACCACGGAGCATTCTGGCAAGATCCCAACTACGAGCCTGATCATGAAAATGAAGAGACTGTGGGAGTTCTTCGAATGAGTCCAAACAGACCTCGTCTTGAAGGCAATCCATACCTGGAGGACTTAGAGTTGGATCTCCGCTCCTGCGTTCGAGTTGCTAGACGCTCTGCAGTTTGTGTTGTAGATGAAGATCCGAGCGACCCACAGTACATATTCCTCTACCACACCTTCCAGAATAGCGTAGATGCGAGGGATGAGAATGAACTCTCCTTTGTTAAATTTCCTCGTGATGATCTTGTAAGTTATCCTTGTGATACAACCCCTTCTAAAATTTATTTTGATTTTTTTTCTGTCACATTTAGACCCTGAGCATGATCAAGAGGCTGGTCAATTACTATCCCCAATCGGTCATTATCAACGAACTCGCTAAAGAATCGGAGGAAGAAAAGGTAATTACCTTCAGAGGTCGTTATTGAACCATTGATAGTTATGTACACTTTTTCCTTTATATGAGCCCGATTTTTAGTTAATGAGGTTCTTTTAACTAGTGGGTTTCTTTCTGCGGCCAAATCCATGTCCTGAATCTGCTCTAACGAACGAGCTTGTAATTATTATCCCAAGTCCCTTGTGTAATAAACTCACGTTTGAATTTGGTAGAGGAAATATATCCTGGAGCCGCGCTTATAAAAAATTCGCATTTTACGGATGAGCATGTCCTCTAACTTGACAAACATGTACTTTGACTGCTGCGCCACCAGTGTGCTATGTTTTGTTACCCAACTCCATTTTCTAACTCTTATGTAAAAGCATGCTGGAGCCTCTGATGATAAATTTGCATTTCTTAGCTTTGTAGATCTTGCTGTAAATCTTCACTCAATATGGGCCGCTGAGTATCTGAGTGTTACACCACGACTCTCGTTGAAATATTTGACGATGCGTCTAATGTCATAGGAGTCCAGTAACGTTTGATTGTTTTAGCCGTAATGCTTTTCTTGATCTATTTTAGACAAAGCTGGTTCACGCGTTGTTTGATGAAGGTATAATCGTTGCCACGTCACTATGGGAACAGGATATTTTCTCTGAAGAGGAACAGGGGATGGAAAGAATGGAGGAAGAAGGCGAAGGCATTGTCTACGAAAATGTTAACTCTAACGGAGACGAGGGAGATGAGGAAGAAGATCATCTAGGGTTTGACATTATTGACCTTGATGACAATGGTAGTGGGTATATCAAAGAAGAACCCCTGTAAATAATCCAATTGTAATTGCCGGTTTGCATTTCCTTGTATTGTATTTACTCTTGTTTAGATTGTACTAAGATCTTTTTTTCTTGTAAGCCAAAATTTGTTGTTGGAGGGTTTTGAATATGTTGGGATTCGAGTAATAACTAACAGTTACGGATCAGGACATTGAGAACTGACTAGGCCAAAATGTATTGATGTACTTTCAAGTGAAACCGGACGGTTGTAGAAAAAGGGAGAATTGATAAGGTTGTTTATATATGACAAGCGTTTGAGTCATAGGGACATAAAGATATCTCTGCGGCTTCGTAAATGAAGAACCAAGGCATATTCATAGAGGATGCGAGTAAAGAGTACTTCTGGAAAAGCATGGAGGACTATTCCTCAAATGGTTTAGTACGTTGTCAATGGGTGATAATTTTATGTGTAAGGATTAATACTGTTGACAAACAGAAGTTGGTCCTTATTGTTGATCACGTTTGAGAACGCGAGTTTGTGCTCGGGTCGAAGACCCTCAAAATATTAGGTTTTCATATGGGAACGAGCGATTGAACGGGACTTCATAGAAACCTGTGGAAATGACTTTTTTCTGTTTTGTATGGTGGATTAACATTATAACCAATCTTTGCCGAGAGATGATGATGACGAAGAAAGAATATTCATTAATATTTGTCTCTTTTTTTTTGGCTCCGTTAGTTCTTGATATTATTGAGCAATAGATCAACACGACCTCAAAAGGTAAATTTTAGATGGGACGTCTAAAAGCCATCTGCACGATACGCCTTGGATTTAAAAAATATCTTATCGACAAAAGTGGTGCAAAATTCTTCGAATAGCTCACCGTGAAAAATCAATGGACTCGATGGATTTAGGAAATAATAATGAGTAAATAAAAATCGGCATTTAGTTAAAGTAAAAACAAATATTTTTAGGATACCATAAAGCGTTGCATGGATACAGAAGGTTAATTTTTGACTTGCAATGAGTCATTGAACGTGATAATAAATAATAAGAGACTGATGACCAATGGGTTGTACGTGAGTATTCCAGTTTAATTTTTCACAAAATGGAATTTTTATTTAACGTGAATGAGGACTAATGCGGTAGAAATGCTTAACAAGGTGATAATATAGCTGACAGATTCTTTGTTTGAACTATTATACGTCCCGGATTATTTACACACCAGAGTAATTTCAGGAGCTATATCTCAACGATTTAGTTTAGGTTGCTCAGTGTAAATTATTCATATAATTTTAGACCAATAAATATTTTCAGTTGAATCACTACCAGGTATATATTCATGTATATTTTATATTATTTGAAGTAGAAAAATTGCTCCAAGTACAAATAATTCAAAGAAATTGTGAACTACGGTATGTTAAATCGAAATGACATATATTTTTGTAATAAAAGCCTAAATTTCCCAACTTTGATTCTAATTTTTATGTTTCTGCATACTAAAAGTCAAATATAACACTGGAACTAATGGATCTTGATAGCAACAACTAATGAAGTATTTAATGAAAGGTAAACGGAATTTTGAATAAATAAAACTGTCTTATATCATCCTAAACCTAAGATTAAATACACGCTATATATTTATTAATGAACAGCGATCGACTTAATAGATAATGGAAAGTTTTTGTGTACTATTTGTTTAAATAATCTAACCGTGTCTCTAAACGACCTTGGCAACTTTTAGTCGCACAGATTTCAGTAGACCTTCGATTGCTTATCGTTTATTCAGTATAGAGTTTATTTTAACCAGTTGAGTCTTCTAAATTGGTATTTTTCAATTTTATTAAAAATGGCGACTTTTAAAGTGTTCGAAATTATCATTTTGTCTATTTTTGGTTTACTAATTTTATTCCAGTCATTTATATTTAAATTATTCATAAACGTCCATATTTACTATTCTTTTAGTATTTTATTTGTGTTCTATTACAAGCAACTTGCTCTTCTTATATTATAGGTTATCTTATGCCGCTAAACTACCTGTAGCAAACTTGGAATTCCCTTAAAATGATGGATTCACCGTTGTTAACACTTTTTACCATAATTATCTCCTGGAATCTTGTATTATCCCAAAATGTTCCTGGAAATTATTATAACTCACCTTCCGTTTCTCGTGACAAGCCTTCCACTTTTACAATCGGGTGTGATTGCTTTTCAGTTCCTAATTGCTTCGGTAACTGCTCCGCAGGTAGGTATATTATTAGTTAAATATATTTGATGTTTTCAAGTTTTAAAATTCATATTTTTAATCATTCATCATCTCAGTCCTAAATTCTGCCATTGATCGTTAAATCCTCCTATACCGTCTATGACAATGGATCATATAACCGTCCGCATGCTTTCATAGTTTCGAAGCAGACTACAAGTTCCTTCTTCAATTGGAATTATTTTAATTAAGTGCTTCTTTAACTAAACTTCATTTTGAATTTTGATGGTGGCTAGTTTAATATGATTGTCCAGAACACACTTTTTGTTTTTGCATGTCCAGAAATTCGGCCATCAAAGTGGACCCACACATCAAAGGTTTACGGACGTGTCCAATAACATGTGAATACACGTTTCGGTTTCACACCCGTGCCGCGTATACGCGTTTTAGCACATAAGATGGCGTCTCTAGATTCTTTATTATCACATCTTTCTTCTCATGACACTCACAAAATATTTTCTTGTTTTTTGAACTGCCTACTATTTATAAGTTACAGTCAGCCTCAATTAATCCTGATATTTCAAGATTCTAATTGCAAAATAATTCTTTAAATGACTGGTTATCTTACAGCTTAGCTGTTTCTTATAATTCATATACATACCAAATTAATTGATACATTTTATTATTCGATATATATTTATAGCGCTCTTCCTCCATGTTGCGCACTTTGCTTCTAAAGTCAATAAAAATCTTATAATCCAACTGATTTTCATATTTACTAATATACTCATTTTTTTCATTCAATCATTCATTTTCATATCAGTAAAGTACAAAATGATGGATTTTTAAAAAAATTTCCAATCATTATTGAGTTAAGATAAGAAGTTAGAGTTTCAAAAATTTGGTATTTCAGAGTGAATGGAGCATCGAATTTGTCCTTTTTTGAAAAATTTGCCCTTTATTTCTTATCTTGTCCTTTGTGTGGCGATTAATGCTTTAACTGTACTTAAACGATAAACCACTGGTAATAAAAGAATGTTTCCATGGAAGATTATCAATTTGAAAAATATTAGACGAATACCAACAATGCTTTCATTCAATGCGTGAGTGGCGTAGCGAGCGATTTGCAAATGTTCATTGATGCACTTCCAAGGAAGAGGTTAATCTGATTGATAAGGGTAGCAGAATGCGAGAATATGCATTTTAGGATTCAATTTTTTGAGTTAGGCATTTTATCAAACACACGTGTTGACATATTTGGCTGAACTATTCCTAATTGTCAGATACTTATTTTGTATTGATTGGTTATCTGAAAACCATGAACACAAAACTGCCAGCTTCACCTCTCGTACCATTATTTTGTCTCTTCATCACAACAGTCGTCTTTACTCAAGCTGCGCTGATACTGCTCTCTCAAGTTCTTGATCTTTCTCTCTCGTACCTTTAGGGTCGCCCAATACACCTGTGGCTCAATTCACTTTGTGGTTTTTGGATTTGGGCCTTAAAAATTACTATTATTTTCAGAAAGAGACATCTTCCAATTAAATATAATTGGGCTTCTAAAGAGGATCGAGTGGATGAATATAATGTTAATTTAAAATCAAAAACATATATCTGGAAAACTGTTTGTTAGTTTAACGGTGGTTTATCGGTTCTAAAAATTGATTTCCCGACGTTTCTCATTAATCAATTTTATAACTCCATGAATTAATAAACATCCTATCTCCTTATTGTACGTATATCTATAATTTAACTTATATTTAGATCTCTGAATTCTTAACTTTAGGTAGGTTATTTCAGGTTTATGGAAGATATATTCTGCATAAGCTACAAGTTTGCGTAATCAATTAAATGTATATTTTGTCCGGTTAATTAACTTGCTACTGGGACAGGATCGGTGGTGATGACCTCTGTTTAATTGCTCGTTTGATTGGTTCCCAAACTCATAATTCTAAGTAGACCTTATGCTAACAGCTACCAGAACATTTTTATTGGCTCCAAAAGTGTTCGAATTTAAACCTTAATAAAATTGCAAATGCATATTATTTATAATCCCTCTGATATATTAACCCTAAATGTCAAATTAGTAATAGTCAATGGAATAATGATTGCAGTGCATTATTCTAGCCAATTAAAGGTTAAAAAATCGGCCATTTAAATGCCTTATAAAACACTGTCCAGTGATAAAAAGCCAATTCCTGATTATGGGGTTAGGCAAGCATTATAATTTTTGTTATTTAGCTGCAGCCAATTAGAACGCAAATACGATGCTGACGGAAAATGAGGTAATTAATCATATGTTATATATTTTCGGAGGTATATTAGGGCTCTTGTCCATGGCATAGCATGCGCGAAAAAGGACAATTCGTAAACATTTATTTTCGCTGATTTAATCAAGTTAGCTCGTAAGTAAATCTAACTGAAAAGTGACAGGTATAAAAATAATAAACATATAATTTCGTATATTATATCCTTTCCTAATATCTTCTTAATGTAAATCCAAATGATAGTACTCTAATTTCTGTTAGACATTGCAAATGATTTTAAAAAATATCATTCGACGTTTTATTGGCTATTTCATCCTTAAAATCCAATGAAAATTAAATCCGTAGAAGTTTGACCAATCTTAAATGCAATCTCATTTGCAACATTCTTATTGGTTTATACATATCTTATCCAATCTTGATTGGTCCATTCAACAGGCGCGGTTTACTTAGCTAAATTTGACTATCGATTCTTGTATTAAGTCTCCCGAGAATTTTTCCAATAATCACTTCGTGAGTTAGTCACGATTGTTATTGACTTTTTTACTGCGCACAATAAATGCTTGAAATCTTTTTTTCGATATTGGGATGAATTATCGCCAATCATACCTAAATCCAGCACGGATTTAAGCGGCTTATTATAAGTGAAAATTATGCGGTTTTAAAACGGCGGCATTTTGAGGCTGGACACATAAGTCGCCTATATGTGGGCCTCACATAAATTTGCGCCTGTAGTCGAGATTTTTGTGCGCATGTGTAGAAGCGGTGATAGGCCGAAATCGAAGAGGGGAATTAGTCATAAACTCTGTCTATCTCTCTCCCCATGCCGTCTTTTTATTGCGCGCTTAGGTGCACAGGGAAAGATGCCCACAGATGGAAGTTGTAAAAGGTCAACCAGGTTGCATCTGTTGCTGAAGCAACTGAGCGAGAGAGGGGAGAACTGATAAAACCTCCCAGCACTTATGTGCAAAGAAGGGCAACTAGAATGGTGGATGAAATAACCTACACGCATACAGGTGTTTCGCAATCGCGGGAACCAGATTAATTTCCGCTTTTTGTGAAGTGATGCGATTAATCTAATCTTATCCGCAGAGAATGATGGCTTTTATTCGAATAAATTGATATTGCAAATGCAACCCTCTGCGAACGATAAATGTTATCTATTGACATTTAAGTTACGGAAATTAAATACTTTGGGATTGGGGGAAATGAGCATGGATTATTTTTCTCCATTTGAGATAGTATAAACAATGAAATTTAAAATAAGTTACCGAATTCGCCTTTTTACCACCCTTTATGCATCCAAGGTGGTTATTCTTTTTGTTCCCTAAGAAATTGCCTTTTAATCCTAATTCCCTTATGCGAGTTTTAGATCACCGATACAAACTCAGTGATAGGAATGATTTCTTGCATAAAATGTAAGTATCAAACAGGAGATCCCTTATCTATTATAAACGCCCAAAGATGTTGACAACAGAATAAGTGCGTGGCAGTTAACATGTCAGAGGTCACTGATCCGAGCTCATCGGTGCAAACGGAATGACTAACCGCACTGATTAAGTCAAGTTATTAAAGGGTAAAACAGAATTTCAGTTTCTTATCAGGGAGATTCCATGATGCTTCCCCTCTACCCTAGATGAACGTCGGAAAACGATTTTCTAAATGGAATTGGAAGCTAGATATGGATATAGCCTATTTTCCCTAATTACATATTTCCTGCCTTCTTTAACAATCGTTATTGCCTTTCTATTGAAATTTCATAAAATGGTCTTCTAAAATATAATTCTACGTACATTGAGTCTTAGCCACTCCAGGCTTTTGGTTAGCAGATGAATACTCGGAACATTCCGGTTAATAGCAAAAATCATTAATTGAATATCGCTCCAGATTGCAAGACGCGTTTGGTGTACCAATCTGAAGTAGTGTTTGATATCTTGTTGTTCTCAAATCGAAAAAAAAAACTCGGTAGAAAATATTTGCTGTAGTTTATTTCAGATATTGGGTTTTAAATTGTTTTCATATTATGAAAATGACTTACAATCACCAACAAGTCATTCTGAAAAGGAATACAGACAAAAACCCTTTTTAAATACTACTGCTCTTTTCCAATTATTGTTGTTTTGGTACCATTTTTCGCTTCTAAACCTGATAATACGAGACTTTAAGGCGCCATAATTTTCATTTAAGGAAATATAACACAATTTTTACCACAGAATTTATTAAGAGGATATTTAGCAGTGATTAAAAAATCAACGTATTTCTTATCACTAAAATATCTCTTAAAAGAATTCAATGAAATCTAACACTGGCAGACGACAGTATTAACTTCTAATCTTCCAAATTGTAGACGTAGCTATCTCCTTTACTAATTACCCTAGTTCATAAAATGGGGTTCGGGGAGTATTCAAAAGCAACCAAATGATATGTTGTTAAATTCACTTATAAATGTATATAACTGAATATCACTACCAAGGCCCGGAAATGACCGATTTTAATAACTTACAGACAGTGAATTTCACTTAAAGAGAGAAATTGGTCCATCATAATTTAGTTACAATATTTCCTCTAAAATGTCCTTTTTTATCTTGCAGTTTCGGATTTGGTGCCATTACTTCGGGAATCCAGTCAATTCCTTCAAACTTTCCCAACCCCCTTCAGTGTTACCAGACCACAACAATTCCGCAAAAGGAGTTTCAAGTTTGACACCTCAACGGCTAACAAGCGGGTAAGTATCTACTTTTTGAAAGTTAATCTTCTCTTTATGTTTGAAAAAAATTATTTGAAAGGAGAAGTGTTTTTATTTACCTATTTTTCGTGATAAATTCTGAATAATTTTAAAAGCTTCATGACTTAAACTTAAAGGTTCTCTATCGTGATGGTATATTAGAAGTTAATCTGAGGGGTTTATGATCTTTCTTTTTCGGTAAATGTAGGATATCCTAGAATAATATCCTAAAGTTCCTCTGTTGAGAACTTAATTTTCTTGATCGATTAACTGTTATAGTTTGTCATTCCTTTCACAGAATGCGCATTAGTGGTTATCGAACTCGTGGTTCCTAATTGTACAGATTTCCATACTGGACGGTACGCCACCCGCGCACCTTGTTAATGTGTATTTGCCCCTCCATTCATCTATCCATTTTTTCAGAGATTTCATTAACATTTTCCTATTTATTTTGTGTTATTTGTTATTTCAAAATCTGGATGCCCAGCATTTCAGTCATACTTGCTTTCCTCTTTTTGTTACATTGACTCGAAAATAGAAAGTCATTTTTCATCTTGTCTGTAAGGTAAGGAAGCTCGAGCTTTGGTCAAATACGAACTTGCCCATTGGTCTTTCCTTTTTTTAAAAAAAACTTGGACAAATTAAAAACCCGCTGAGATTTTTCTATTTGAAAAAGAGTAAAACCTAAAATCCTTTCTGGTTAAAACTTTTCATTTTGGATACAGTTTGAACTCTTCGATTTAATGTATATCCATTTTTCTGAAACCGATTCCTCCTTGTGAAAGATATATTCATATCTCCTGTTAGCTTGCTGTTTTTATCAACTGCGACTACCTCTAGTGACCTGACTCAAGAATATGAGATGAAAGATGAACTGAGGTAATTAGGAATTAAAAACTTTGACCGTTCTGCTCTGTTATTTATTCACTGGTAATGATAATGAGTGAAAATTGTAGTTTTAAGCCCAGCTACCACCTATAAGATCTGGCTGTCCACTGAGATGTATTGTGACTCAGATCCAGAAGTAAGAAGGGTGATCTGACAGTGAGGATACTTCATTCGTAAGTGTGAACATGAAGAGCAGTAATCCAACAATCTTTTGTCTGAGAAGTGAATTCCATTCACAGAATTCTATTCAGGACATCAAAAATACTACATTTTTCTTCTTAGCATAAGGCACTATGGTGATACTTAAAATTAGACTAGTGATAACTTTATGTTCAACCTTGGAAACTGGCCTTGAATACCATCTCTGCCTATCATGCACTCATCATCAGTACCGAGAATTCAGCTTCAGATTAAGGGAACTCTAATTCCGCATATTGCAAAATCTATATCCCATGTATTTAGTAAAGTGCTCTTTGCTTTAACTGCCATTATTTAAAGGTGATATGATACGATGTTAATTGAATAGAGGAAATACTAACTTTGCTATCTTACATTTTGAAAATGATTTGGTTAGTGTAAATCTGATTTATCGTCCTAATTGGAGTCTCATTGCCCAAAATGTCTGAAATTGCTTGAGTACTGTTTAAACTTTGTTTGACTCTATAATACCACCTTTTCGGAGAGCATAATTAGTAAAGGAGGGGCAAAAGTTATCCTATTTGTCTTTTATTTGTCAGGAAATTTTTATTCTACTTTTTAATTAAGTGACCGAAACTCACTCATTGAGATAAGTGAACCTTTTTATTATTTCTCTTCTTTTTAATGCACTGAAAGCGGCCAGCTGATACATGCATGTGACACATTTTTGTTTTAATTAATCCAAATAAAACATGGCGGTTGATCCAACTTACGAAGTAGCGACTAAGTCACACCCTACTAATAATGCTCCAATTTACCTTACGTTTAGTAAAATACTTTTTCAAAACACTCGCCCATCGATTTCTCACTTGTTTAAAATGAGTCATTTACTTTTATTGAAGCGAATCATTAGTTTCAAAACCTACTTTTCGAAGGTAATATTTTATATAATTGGATTATTAGGTCTTTTGAAATGTATAAAATAAAAACGCAGCGATGCAAACATTAAAATTGATCGATATTTTAAGATTAATTATACCACAAAAACTAATTGCTGCTAAACAATTTATCTGATATTCATAATGTTGAGTACAAATGGCTTCCCTGTGGTGCGGATAGAAACATATTTGCAGTCTTCTGAACGACATATTACCTTTTTCTTAAATGGACTATCTTATAAAATTTCATTTCCCATCAGTGTTTTTTAAATTCTCATTCATTTAACAACAAAATATACTGCCAACAGGTCAAAACATTTTACACGCAATGGTCTAAGACAATTCTAAAATGTCAAATTTTCACTTGGTATTTGAAATCGACATTTAAAAGTTCAATCTAGATGGTAAGTAGAAGAAAAATTGAGGCTTAGAGGAACAGACAACATTGACAGAGCTTGTTTATTTATCATTTATTACCCATGGCAAGGCCTGAAGTAAAACTTGTTGGATATATTTTCACCATCCAACCTGAATGGATAAGGATACTTGAGGAGTCGTACAGTGTTCAGAATGTGATACATATTTTTCATTGATACATAGGCCTAGTACATAGGAAGGCGAAATTTGATATAGGCCTTGAAAAATCGAGATTTCATGGAAGCTCGGGTTTTTGGTTAGAGAATCTTCATTACTAAAATACTCATTAGCTTGGTATTTGAGGGCGTTCATTTCGTTTGAAGCTCATATTTGTGGGCGAATAAGAGGGTAATACGCTAGTTAGTGACTTTTTTGAGGTTGATTTATGAGAGGCAAAATTTCACGACTATCATTTGTGGAAAGTTTCAAATGACAAAACTTTTAAATAAATCCTTTCAATATACATATTACTAATTTTTCACTAATCTGCCATCTGTAACCATTTTTATTATCTGAAGCACAAATGATTGATGAATTCAAGCTTATGAGCGGCGAATAAATCGTTCCTAATTATCTATGAAATGTAATTTTAAATTTTCATGAGACCTTCTAAATTACTGAATAAGAAGAAGAAATCATTCCATTTCAAATTATTAGTCAGAAAAGACTTCATGAAAACTCTCACTTCCCAGCCTTTTTATATAAATTTGTTTATCTCTTCCCCTTGCCAATTGTAATTTTCTACTAAAATGAAAATTTTGATTTTTTTGAAAAAAATGTGTCTTTTTCCTCATGTCTCCGAGATTTAAAACAAGTTCTCGCATATTTTTTTGTCTTTGTTAGAAATCAAATTGGAGAAGTATTCCCGTTCATCAGTCACGGTAACGGCAAAAATGTTACATTTGAAATTCGATTTAAAGCATTTAGAGTTCTGATTAATATAGGAAAGTATTGTTCGCCGTCTGCAAAGTCAGAGGTCAAAAGTCTAATTTTCATTCATTCACGTCCGGTGAATGAAGCCATCAACCACACTGGTCAAATCTGACCCATAAAAGGAGAAGAGGGTGGTAGAATTAAAATTTCTAATCTGTAAGACTCCGTAGAGCCACTTCTTTACCAGTATAGGAGTCGGAAAACGCTTTTCTCAATGGACTTGTGAGTAATTTTATTGTTACCTATAGCAAAGCAAAATAAATTTCTACTAACAGAAAGCATTGTAACATTAGAACCATTGGAATAGTTCAAGGAGAGATGGGATTGAATTCTAGTCTGTCTGTCTTTTGCTTAGCAGATAAACTTTGTTTTATCACAAATCAATATTCTAAAGTTCAAACTGCAAGATCTCATATATATAGTCTCCTGGGTGATATTTCATAGTCGACTGACCAATTCATTAAATTGAGATGCTGAAAATAACTTTCCAGGGGAGCTTCATCTAGTTGTCTATATTTTTCTATAAATTTTATGCAGTTTTTGAGAAATTTTCTCAAGCCAATTACTGTTTCAATTAACAGTATCCTTACTTTGACACTCTTAGTTCAAAGAGCTTAATTTATGTTTAATATGTCGCCACAGAAACAAGTTGATCTATTATGAATACGTTATTTTGTTAATCTCCTATGTCAAACACTGGTCAGAAGGTAGATGAAATAGAACTCTTGATTCTTTTCTACCAAGCGCTTTAAATCCCCTTCCAACAATGAAGCCTTGGCCTTTGGTTTACGTTTCAGTTCGTTAGCATTTCTAAAGGCAGTGCCAATGCCGATTGTTATTGTAAACAGCAGTATGCTTTACGATGCAAAAAATCAACAGCTATCCTCGTTGGAACTTATCCGAATTGAAGTGAAATCGAGCATTGAGGAGGGCTGAGTCATTTTCCAAAATTTCAAACACCTTTCCCGCCCTTTGAAGTTCACGTTTTCCACTGAAAATTGAGCTAGGTTGACGCTCTTTTTGTTCGCGCTTTAGATTGCATAAACCGGATTCAGTCAAAATTTTCTGTTATGCTCAGCTTTGTGAAGTCAGTTTCTGTAAAAATGAAATGAAGGCCGTAAAAGAATTCTAGATTGATACCTATTCTTCTGCCTAAACTTATTAAAAGTTAAAGTAGTTTTTCAATTCTTTGGCCGTTAGAACTCGCAATTCCATTTAGAAAAGTGTTTTCCAACACTCATTTTGGGTGAATTCTCCGAATTCACAGAAGAAAAAAATAACAGTGTCATTTTCAATCATTATTCGCTACCAATTATGATTAACCTTTTAATCTTCAGCGGTATTTGCTGATAATCTATGAATGTGGACATCGAACTCGTATTCTTTGATGAAATCACAATACTTCGAAAACTGTTCCGTATTCGCATCATGATTGAATGGCTTCCTCAATTCCTTTTGAAATTTTCATCGCCAAATTTCAAAAAAAATTTCGGAAAAAGGGATTGTTGTACTTTTAAATGCTTTTCAAGAGATAAACCCTAATTGCTTCACAAAGCTGATTTTGACAGAGTTGAATCGCTGATTTCATTCATCGGTAAAAATTAATTTTTTTATGAAAGCGCTTTTTCGTTTCATAGTTGGGCTGCATTCCTATGAGTAAACTGTTAATAGTGATTCTAGAATTTATATAAAGTAAGATCCTTAGCATCCCGACATCATACTCCTGTTCGGTACCTCGTTTCATTTCTTATTGAACTCTTGGCTGTATTCTTTGATTAGAATTTCTGATAGCGTTTTGCATTTCCATGGATAACGATTAAATATTGCATTCGAACTAAAGGAAACAACGTATAGTCTTTTGTTGCCTACACGATTTCTAGTTTGTAGTTTTCTGTTTTCTCCATTTTTAACCAAAACATGCTTTCGAGGGATAACTATTACACATTCTAACGTTCGAAAACTCTTTCCCATGGGAAAAATTTCAGCCGAGAAATATCGCCTTTTTATCTACCTCGAAATTAGCAGAATTTACTTCCTTGTCTCTTTCTGACCAAAGAGTGATTTTGTACTCCATCCTAAAAGGCGAAATTAATCATCAGTAGTATTGGGAATTCTTTTCAAATGATTGGATTATAATTCACTACTGACGAAAATTAAGTGCATCTCCGTGTATTGGCTAAAAATATTTGAATTAAGTAGACTTTCATTGTAAACTGTCTGACTCCCCTGCGATTGGATGATCGTAATTCATAATTTTATTGGTGGACGCTTACAGAAGCCGGGGGCGAGGGGTGGGTTGGGGCAATTACGATATTTAATCTGGGAGTATCGGAACCTGAAGCAAATGTCATCCGACAAATGGAAACGCATATATCTTCTTATTACCAGCATTTATGCTGCCTTTCTTCCGTGTTATTCTATTTAATTGTGTTTTCAGCTACACAAGGACGATCTTTTGGGCTAATTTTATGGTATTGTATTACAGGATTAAATTTTTTTGTATCGTTTTATTTTAAATACATTTGTATTAAATTATGTTTCCTTTCCTATTCATAATCTATTTAAATGACATTAAATTCATTGTAAATTAAGACGTAAATTAATTAAAGCTGAAGGGAAATAATTGTCTGACCAGCGATTGTAGTGTCTTAAAGTTTAAATTTCACGATCCATAGAATTTAAATCTGCATTCGATTTTTTAAATCAAATTAAGCATAAGGACATAATACACATGATCCTGCGGTGGTTTTGTTTTCTTCATATGTTGAAATTCTGCATTTTTACCAATTTTCTGTTTTTTTTTCACTTCTCTCTGCGTTGACTCATCTTTCGGCCTTTACGGAGTAAATTTATTTTCTCCTGTTATCTAACACTTGCTCGATGAACCTTACTCTTCTACTGGATGCTGGTTATTACGTTGTTGCTTTCCTTCAGTGCTCTCCCAATAAATACGATCCAAACTCTTCTATCCCTTTCCTATCTCTTGGTAACAGTGGCACTGTTGTGAAGGGCTATAGGTTAGTCAGTTTTCTCCGTCATATATTAATTTTCCTAGACCTCTTCTGACACGAAAGAGATATAGATCTCACTCCCATCTACGACCACGAAGACATGTTTTCTCTGGTGGCCAAGATTACCTAAACGTCTTTTCATCCATTTTATATTTGTTTAAGCATTTGATACTACCAAATGACCTTAAGCTTTCAGAATTTTTGATTAAGAAGTGCTATTCTTCATTCTTGATGAAAAGCAGCTTTTTCTCTTCGACTTATGACCACTCCTCCTATTTTCAGTTACTAGTTAAGCCAGCTTAACAGTGCTTTCTGATGCTTTTCATCACGTTTTACTTTCTTTTCATAGGGTTTCATAATTATATTCTCGTTTATTTATTAAGTTGGTATACGTTATTTTAAGCAGACATGTAGATGTATAAACATACCTGTGACGGTGTAACATGGGGTAAGGATAAGGAAATATGAACTGTGGAGTATATCTGCTCATCTAAAAAGAATATATGCTTTTTTTTCCTTAAAATTCTTTGAAGAAACTGGCAACGAATTTTACGTCAATGTTGCGTATGTTTTGTAAGTTTTAAAACAACTGGAAATTAGCCACTAGAAGTTCTAGCAGGTCGTTGAGCCTAGGACATTTTGGTCCCATCGATAGTTCTAAAGAAGTGCCTTCTTTTCCGCGAACATTTGAATAAAATTGGGACCTTTGCACTTTACTTGTCCTTGCTCTAGAGGTGCGGATCTACGTTTTTTAGAGACTGGAATTGACATTTTGTTTTTTGGCCTTGACAGTCTGACTGAACCCGGGACTTTCTTGGTGTCCTGATTGATTTGACTTAGTCATACCTTTGTGTAAAGTTTCTTACTGGTTCCCTTTGGTATTCTGAGATTCATATAGAAACTTTGGACTAAGAGAATTGGAGAAATCTTTCATAGCAGCCCAAAGTCGTAATCTTCTTTCTTGAATTTTGACCGAAGGATTTCCTAGGGAAATCCGCTGAGTTAAAGCTCTTCACATATCATGGCTCTGCGAGTGAATTATCCTAAGGCTAACCATTAAAAAATAAAATTTTATTCGTTTCGGAATTTTTATTTGCCCATTTTGAGCACCAAATTATGTTACAATAACCGGGAGTAAATCTGAAATGAATAACCCCTATATCCATTAACTGCGGGAGCATTTATTTGTATTATGCTCCCCAAGGGTCGGCCAATGGAGAAAAAATGCAGCACTCACACACCACACGCATCTAGGGTAGAACTCCTCTCACTACACCACCACCTAATCAGGCATTAATTTTGCTTATCCGCAGTCCCAGCTCCGTACTGTCAGGCGAGAAATAAAGGGCTTTTCATCTACTCTGTGTGCGTCTGCTTCTTTTCGATGAATTATTAATCTTTCGCTCTCGCCTGTCTTACCTGACTGAATCGAGGTTAGGAGGAAGAAAAACATGATTAATAGTGGTTTTGTTGACAGAAAATATGTTACCGATTTAAGCTCAATTAAGCATAGATAATGCCATATTAATTAGACGCTGTCGCGGGGAGTATTTTGCAATTACTTGGACTCAGTTCGGTTTGTTTCTTTAGTTTCAGAATCGGTAGAAAATTTACCCCGGAAAGCATACATGTGGTAAGCTAAAAGTTCAAACAGGAAATTAATGGAATGATACTAGTTCATGGCGATGTTTCGGGTAGATTGTTAAATATGTATATTGGGTTTCGTTGAATGACAGTGCCTTCATGCGTTGTAAGACGGAACTATGTGATCCTCTAGGACTGTTGTTCTACCCCTTACACTCTTTGAGATCCTGTGTTAATAATAAAATGCATTCTACCCTTCTCGGCACCTAGAGGCACACACTTCACCTTACGTGGGCTATGATGGACGTCTTCTGCTTTTCAATACAATTAGGCCTTAACCTCCAGACACAAGGTCCTCTCTATACCTCTATGGTTTGGCATCTTCTGCTTAACCATCACAAATCAGCTTAATGCAATAAAAATAATGTCCAATATCTTCTAAATATTGGTATATTTCGGTACTGCAAGTTCGTGCTCGGTTGCGTTAATCACTGATCTACCGAGTTTTTTCTTAGAAATACCCGTCACAAGCATTTTTTTAGGTGAATGTTTGAGAGTTTCAACCACGTTTAATCGTCATAAAATCGCATTGAGCGAGATCTACATTCTTCTTGATATAATTTTATAATTTTGCCTGATCGTAAAGTACGATTCGAATTCGCTGAGTATGCTGTATTTTCGATTGGTCACTTTGCGAATTCCATCGGCAATTTTTGTTTCGCTATTTTATCTATGTTTTGCTGCCAAAGAATAGAGTTGAGATCTAGCATCATTGCAGGTTTTAGTCTAAAGAAGAAAATCCAACTATCGTTTAGACACTTTAAATAAGATCCTGCTCATATAATTGATAACTGTATTCGTTATAAAGTGCCAGTGGCACAGTGGCCGAAGCGCGTGTCTGCGCTTTCACTAATGCTCAATGACTGACTCCGCCAGTTAGCTCTCATCATCAAGAGGGATGATAGGTGCACAGTGCTTATAAGATCGGCTCCAGTTGGGCGTTACCAAATCTTCCCGTTTTGGTAATGTTATTTACTTTTCATCCCTAATAGTTATTTCAAGCGCAATCTTCCGTGCTATCTTTGAGAACTCAATTAAGGACACGTATTTATGCGTATGCCAACTTGCATTTGAAATTTGACCTTTCTCGAAGTAAGCCGATCGATTACATTCGTTTATTCACCGAAATGTCAAAGGTTAAAATGCGTACCTAACATGTGTGCGTTTTAAAAGAAACCAAATCAGTTCAGTGATTTAATAAAAAACCAAAGCTTTTACTGTTGCCTGAAGAGAAATTCAAGTTAGGAGAAGTTTATTTGATTGTTAATCTATGCATTTTTGAAGACTAGACCGTTATGAAGAATGGGTATACATTTTGGTCAAAATTAAATCAACTAGTTACTACGTTTCCTTAAAAAAGTAGTCTTCATAATTTCGCTGTAACTCCTTTTTATCACCCTTAGAAAGGTAAAGACTAGTTCCTGTATCCACGTATTTTGTTTTCTATCAAAGTGATCGAAAAGGTGTCTTTGATGGGGCAAAACAGTTGTCATAGTCTTTTGTGGTTGTCATGATATAACCTCTCTTTCTCTCTCCTTACAATTTATTCCTATCCGTAAACTTGGATGGTATTTAGTATGGTTTAAGGGAGAAATCATTCGAGGCTTATGCATAACTCACTCATCAACGCAATTTGACATTCTTTAGCATTCTCTAATGAGGGATCTACATTCACTACTGCCTTTTTGAGATTTTAGGCGGCACTTCATGGGGATGGTTGTTGACGGATAATGAATCCGTGATCTCTGAATTTCTCAACCAAATTATTGTATTCTCACCCAAATGTAACGTAATCCTTCATATTAATCATCCTTTCGTCTTTTTTCCCTTTTAGTCTTACTTCAGCCAGGCTCAATTTCGCCTCAAGCTCCTTGGAATTCCTGATGCAATACAAATTAAAGTTCGGAAATCCAGGTAAGTCATTTTACCTTATGCCACCGTTTAACATCCCTGATACTTCTCGTTGACTAAATTTGTTCAAGTATACCATCGTCTATCACAATAGTATGATTGTCAAATGTTGAATTGTGAAATTGTCAGCTCTGTAACTGTAAGTGGGCACGTAAGTTCATAATGAATCCATTTAAATTAAGGTGCTTCAAATAGATATCTAAAAGGCTTTGGTAAACTCTCTCGGACACAGTTATTTTACATATTTAAGTGAATACAGCTTATGGAGTTCTGTTAGTTTGACGTTTCAGTTATCTCATCTTTGTTTTATTAGGACTGTAAGTTGTCGAATATCATGGAAAGTCATTTTACCTTCCCAACCTTGAGAATAAAAAAATGAATTGAAGTGGCGAGATCGACCACCATGATCAAAAATTCAATCAGCAAGAGCTGGACATCTTAAACAAGCATTTGCTACAATCTAGGGATCGAATTTTGAAATTTGAATTTTGAAACGCAAATTATCCATTCAGTAAGTAATTTTCACTTTGGACATCTTTTCGATTCTCCTCCCTTTATTAGTTGTTGGACTTTTTGTTAACCGATCCCAAATGCTTCTTCCAATTAAAAATTGTAATTTCTTGTGTGCGCTTTCATGTTAGTCATCACAAATATCAAATACTACTTGCCTAGATCTGCATTGTTTGGATAGAATTTCATCTGAAGTAATTGTTTTTTCCAGTAAATATTTGCAAATCCTGAAATTTGGACATTGGAACATTGGAAGCAGTGAAATATATATCGAAGAAATAGAATGTTCACCATCCTAATCGGAGGATCCAATCCATTCCATTTCTCGAACTATTTAGATGCATTCCCACAACGAAAAATTACCATTCTCAATTTTTCCGGAGGAAAGTAATTGAAACTAGTCTGAATCTATCAGTGCTTTCAATTAATATATTATATTATTAATCCGACAATTCTAACCGAGAATATACTCTGCAGATTACCTCCCTATGTTTGTTCTCTTTTTCTACCTTTTCCATCGCTTTTCAATTAATAATCCTCAAATATGCGCTGTCACATTAATTAAATTAGTACCTTTTCATAGTTGTTATAGGTGTATATTTTTCGGTGGAAAACAAACATACTCCCGGAGTTTATCTGTGAATATGTTAACTCTATTAACAAACAGCTCGGTCGATCTTGATACATTGAAGATACTCTAGAGGAATTTAGAAAATCCACCAATCAAATTTGTTTATTTATTTAAATCCGGTTCTCCATACTTCGCCTAAAACTGCCAATTCTTATTGAAGCAAGAAAATATATATTTGTCTGTAATTGTGTGGAAATTTCAACAGATATTCCAATTAAGACTAACCTTTTACAGACGTGTTGTTTAGGTTTTTTCTCGTATTGCATTGTGGTAAGTTCTCGATCTATGTCTCATTGGAAAAGAAAGTTTGTTGTTAGCAAGCTCACTTGGTCATTTAATGTTCAAGTAAAAGGCACATATAGGACAGAATGATGTATGGTCTTCAATTTTGCATTTATTTGAAGGATATGAGGGCGAAATGGGAAGATTTTGACCCTGAAAAGTTAAGATTTTATCTGTTGATTTCTCCTTAAATATTCGTTTGGGGCTTAGTTCAGAAGCTTAAGAAGTATTTGATGAACCGATTTTTACCCCCTTGAAGACAGAAGAAGCGTACTTCTGGAACAACAGAAGAACCAAAAAATATTTACTACTGTCCTGTATTTCACTTCCGGAGCTGAGCGACGGTTGGTTAATATTTATGAGATTTGACCCCGAGTACCGCTAATTATATTCGAAGATTAAACTGAAGTCTTAATGCGCCTGTACCCAATGACTTCCAAAACCCGTCATCTGTCACTTAGTGCTTACACAGAGAATCTTCTTATTTCTCCCTTCCTGAAGTTGTGAGAGCAAGATCGATTCTCAGCCGTGGTTAGTGAAGTGATTGAAAAATTCTTGCTGAATAAGCAAACACGTCATCACCAAAAGTGTGCAGTTTACACATGCCACATGCATGAAAAGTCAGAAGACAAAGTCTAGACGAAAGTTAAGCATGGGGTGACGGGGAATAGAAGGATAGGGGTATGGACACACTCCACCGAACAGACATGTATAATTAGTCCACTTGTGAGGCCATGGAGTGTGTCCAAAATCTTGGATGACTGACTGATTTTAGCCCCTAGGACATTAAGGCAGGCAAGTAATCATGCCTATTTCTCCTCCACCTGTCTTTTTTTCTAGCTGTTTGCATACTTAATCTGAAAAAGTGACAACTTCTGACTTTTCAAGTGATCAAACTGGGAGTGAGGGCCAGAAAATTTGCCACGAATTGGAACAAGAATCAGAAAAGGAAGTGAATTAGTACGGATTAATACAGATCGACTTGCTAAGTTTTCTTCCGACTACATTGACTATTTCAGATTAAGACCATCCCAAATACATCATCTTGTTTTGCTCTCTTTTTTCTTTCAGGCACCTACAATAAAGTGCCCATTGTATCCGTTAAATTACCGCTTGATACTATTCAATATTAATCAATGAAAATATGTATAGGGATGCGAATGTCTGTACAAATAGGTTTTTCTCAAATGAGTCGTGAAATTACGTTCCATTAAATGAATTCCTTCCTTTGGCGTAACAGTTTCATAAATAAGTATATGCTACTGTTTGACATAACTTCCCTTTATTTTTCTTTTTCTCTAATAATTAAAATCAGAGTAAATATGGAGTGCTCATATATTTGAAGACCGCATTTCTGGTGACTAAACTTATTCAATCTTTCCTTTGATAGTGTAATAAATTAATCAAATATTTTATTTCGGTTACAATCGAAAGCTTATAACTTTCTCAGCCCCATTTTTACAGAACTTGAATTTCTAATACCTTTTACTCCCCTAATCTTGCACAAATTTTCCATTTTCCTACTGTTAATTAATTTGGGTGATTTCATGTCACACAAATTAGAATATCATTTCATTTCCCAGTCAGCCGGAAAATTTGAAAAATGTGCTTTTTCCTCTCTGTGTGCCCTTAGAGACACATGGAATTCTTATACCCTTTTCCCCTGTGCATATGAAAGAAAATGACTTTGACATTTTGCGCATGAATGTTGCCATTGCAGTGGGAAATGGGGAATAAAGAATTTGCAATCTGCGATTGATGAATACCAATCAATATAAAAGAGCAAATGATTCTCAGAATTACCGAGTACATTGATATCTATAGGGGTATATAACTAGATTATTGTAAGCTGACCCATATGTCATCAGCCCCTGTGACCACCCCAATTCTATTGACCCATCCGGATTTCGCTTGCGTTGTCAATATTATATACCGTGGGCGCTGTAACAGTGATAGAGGGGATCAAGATAATCTAGTGATGAAATATCATATCCTGAAACTCGCGCAACAACATAAATATTTGTAGGGCGGTTATTAGCCTAATTTCGATAAGATTAAATTTACGAAAACTGAGGTCAGGATTTGATCCCCTGCCGTCTTATCTCCTATTCACGAAGAACGAGATTATATGAACAGTAATGATTGATATGAATGTCTTGAAATATTTGAAAATACAAGATGAATGGCCACATTTATATACTCCAATTCGATCGGTGATGATAGGCAGTCTAACTCTGAGCGGCAGGCTTGAACGCTACGTTCATTTCTTATGCACCCATCAATATCGATGATTAGGAGGACAGCTGCATACTAGAGCGTGCTTTGCTGCGTCATACCAGTAGTTTCTTGATCTAGTTTGTCAGACAGAAGGGAAGAGATTAATAGCAAGTGAAGAGTAAAAATGTAGTTATATAAATTTCTTCAGTTCCTCCACCTCACAAGCGATGATATAAATATATAAAATATTAAAGATCGTAAATCCGATACTCGATGAAATACGTAGAGTGATTAAATGGTTGACCAGTGTTGACCAAATATTCTCTATTGAAGATGGGACAACTATTACCTTTTCTTTCTGTCCACTTTTATCTATTTCCTTGTGTCACAGGGACATATAATGGCATATTTTCACAGTCACCATTTCATTTTCTGGCCAACTGGAGTAGCTTAATGGGTAATTTTGTCTCAGTATGAAATTCTTATCCCTTTTCGTTCCTATGTACGGGTATGTTTATTGTGACATTTTTGAAGTAGAACAGGAATGCTTCAATTGTTTCGCATTAAATCAAGTGTCTGCACTTGATAAATGCGTTTCTCCTCAAGGTGATAACATCTTATATAAAAGGTCAATACGGAGAGATGTGTTAGTCTACTTCTTAAGCCATATCGATAGCTCAAGAGATATAATGCTACAAGAGTTCCCAAACTTAGTAAATGGGAATGCTTTTCATTTGGAAAGACATTTTATGACTTCTTTATTTGAAAAAATCGTTTATTCCAATTCTTATGTGATCAATAGACCTACAAATTTTTATGTGACAGGCGTGTACGTTGATCGAATAGAGAAATCTTCACACAGACTGATTGAAAATTAATTCCAGCCGTTTAAACACTCAAGAATATGTCAAGTTATCGTCATTATATGAGGTTCAGAATCCAGCTGTTCGACTTCGAAGATGGTGATGGAACATTACAGGAAGTACATGCTAAAATCGATGTAAAGCCTGCCAAGAACTTTCATGCAAAACTTTATTATGAAGTCTCAGGCGGTTTGAGAAACTTGTGACGAAGCTTCTTGCACAAGTCGAAATCTATTTGGTATAAAAACGGATAAATCGTTGATTTTTAAATAGGCAAATTCTTCTTAATCACTATGTTGATTCTTTCAGCCAGAAAACACCAAAAAATCTTATTATCGGATTAATAAAGCGTATGAAGAAGAATTTTGCCACATAAGAGCTCTTTTTATTTTTACGCTAATAGATGTATCATTTCATATAATTATTCCAACTTCAAGGCTACTCACTGAAATGAAGAGGAAACGCTTCTATGAGTGTAACCTTCAGAACTAAATCAAAGCTGAAAAAGAATTCCAAGATACAGAAAAGGTAACGATAAAGCTTTGAAGAGCCTTCTCTTCAGTGAACTACAACTTAAAAACTATGGATCCTTTTTTCTGATTGGTATGCTGTTTACAATCTTTAAATAATGAGCACATTATTGTTTAATACTTGTTTTTCAAAACAGAGAATTGCTTCTCAGTCGCCTTGTATATTATTTCATCCAGAAGACTAAAATGGCGGCTTAACCGTGCAGATTAAGGTATTATCTTAATCGACTAAAATTGGGCCAATAATTTTCTCTCGTTTCTTTGCCCACTGTGATCAGTTCATGCTTCGATGCATCTCTCTTTCCTTTTTTCCAATTTTCGCATGGACCGCAAATTAAGTATTTTCTATTAAAGACACCCCATTTCCCAGTATTTATGACTTATTACTGATCTGGCTCTCCATTTCTCCATAAATTCCAGATCATTTTCTCAATCTAATTAAATCGATTTTAACCTTCTTAAATTTCGCTATTTATACATTATAGCAAACCATATTTTTATTAGTTTGTATTTTACACTCCCCGTGCTTTTGTTGACATTACTCACATTTGTGCACCCCCTTTGTTCCCTCTCGGTCTCGACCTTTGTATCTTTTAGATCGCATTTTCGTTACCTTGTAGTGGTGTATTAATTTTACATTAAGTAAATTGCCCATAATCTCTTTCATTAGACTTTAGCGACTACTTTTCTTTTCGAGGTATAGGACTGGTGTCACAGGCCGTTTCTACAGCACTTTATATGCCGGTCCGACCGTAATTAAAGTGTTTATTTGCGAAGTCAGAGGTCAAGGCTTCGAAGCCCATCGGTGCCCACCCATTAAGCTGAATGACTAATTGCACTGGTTAAGTCTGGCTAATCAAGGGAGTAACATAGTTTGTTTTCTCATCAACAAGGCTTTATGATGCTACCTCTACGATATTCTACAAAAGTTTGCAAATATTTTTCTACTGTTGATTAAATAGCCCATTTATTGAAAAAGGAAGAAAATCAGACACTCCATCACATATCTTTCATTAGGTTGTTTTTGATGTTATCTATTGATTTTCGATATGCCATTAGTTAATTAGGTGATTATGATTTGAAATCCTTTCGAGCTGATCGAATTACTGTGTTGGTTAACGTTGATCTACTAATGCAAGGGAAGAGATATCACCCTACTTGGTAAATTAAACGTAAACACTTATGATCTATCCCACAAATCAGAAATTGAACATTAAATCTGAATGAAAAGATTCTATCTTCCAATCTTAGCCCCCGAAACATCTCTTCTATTTGCATATGCTGGGGAATTGAGCTTCAGCAATGGAGAATAAGAAGTTCATATTATTTCATATATCCGATTTCTGGTTGTATTAAACCTTATACAAGACGAGAATTATTGAAGCGCCACATATCAGAAAGTTATTGTTAAAGTTGACGTGGGATTAAGTGTAAATCTCTTCAAAAAATCATGTGAATAAGCAGTTGCATATGTTCTTCAGCCTGAGAAGAAAAGAAATAATTTTCTTGAATTCTTTGGATCAAATCCTCCCATCCTTCCCCCAAATTATTCTCTCCCTGCCTTAGCTGTATATCCCTACTCTAATAGCATAATTTAAAGTATCTTACTTAATGAACGTACATATGTAATACCTCACTTATATGTTAGACTTACTCGAATAATTACTTTCGTTTCTTTCATTGTAGTGTCTTCAGTGGAGATGGCGAATATCTGACGCTCTCATACAGAGATCGAAATGGTGTTATCTCCGAGGTCGAATCAACTGTACGTATACATCCTTTTGTCTATTTCAAACCTTACTTTGACCGGTCAGAGCAAATTCCAATAAGTTTATTATTCCCTCCTGCCCTATTCTTTCAAGTCCCTTTTCGGCCCACTGACCCATTTTGATTGATATATGCATATAAAGATGATAATCATTTTACTGATAAAGTTAAAATACAGAAAGCTAGACGGATAAGCCTTTACCTAACTCTAGGATTTTGATTTTAGGAAGAGGGCCTACGAGAATCGAACTTTCCACTTTTCCACTACTCAGCTTGGGTTGAATAAGTTTTAGAATAATTCGTCACTTTCGGGTATTTGCTAAATTTATTCGTCCGCAATAATTAAACAAATATCACCTTCGAGTAAGTAGCCACTTGGATTGCAATGAAGTCAAAATCACTTTGACTACTTTCATTCAGCCATTTTCAAGGGCCTTCCCCTTAACGAAAAAATTCCATTCTTGGAGTACCGTTCTTTTTTATTCACTCCAACTAGGAGAAGCGAAGTGGAAAGTGGAAGGAGAAAGTAAAATAGAGTTGCGTGCGGCAATTTATATCCGAACAGAAGGAAAAAAGATATACCAATCCCTCACGCTCCTGTTAACGAATATTCTAAGTGTTTTGCTAATGCTTTAGGCGAGTGTCTTCGTAAGCTGGATATACTGATGCACTGAAATTCTATTTTTGGAGGCTTCGAATATAAAATTTTCCTTTTAATTGCTCGTTAACTACCACATATGCATGAAAAAACAAGATATTCATGAACTTGCTTTCCTATGATGCTGTGCATGTGGGGCAGTAACAATGAGAATGAAGTTAAATTTTTATGAATTGTATACTATTACGATACCTCAGTTCGTTAAGCTAGCTTAGTACCTTCTCATACTCTTGCGTTTTTTTCAGTTTACCATCTAAGAGGCAGAATTTTCCTTCGCATTTCCCTAATTCAACTATCCAATCCTTTTTCTTTGTTGCACTTCTGCCTCTAAAATCTTAGTGAGTTTCTCTATCCTACTATGTTGACCCCTAAGTTGTAGTTTCTTTGAAGTCCGCCAACGTACGTGAATGTATTGATCGACAAAGGAAGAATGACCGAATCAAACCTTTAAAATATTTTTTTCTGCCTACAATAGGCATCAAAATCCATAAACTCCGAAATCCACATTTATAGACATTATTTGAGTCACAAGGATAAAACTCTGTCCTATTCCAATTCCTACTTATACAGGTCAACTCTAAGTCTGCTTAATATTTGCGAATGTTCATAGGAACGAGAAATATTCTTCTGTTTTATTCAAAAGATTACTGCATCACAAATATGGCGAACTTGAATAACTTCAAATGGCCTATTATGGATACCTCAAATCGGATAAAATGTCGGCTATCAAGATGCTATTTCCAGTCTCGAATTTAAGGAACTACACTAAACTTTTTCGGAAGGCTTCTGAAGATCAGCATCCGATTTTGTGGAAGGCGGATGAATGTCCTTAATAGTTTCCATATACGACACGAAATGCTCACGTATGTCGTTGCATCTGAGCTGAGTAATTAGTGATAGGAAATCTCAAATCCTCTTCCCTTTTAACTTTAAAATTCAAACCAATGTTTGTTCAGAGTTTAACTAACTTTATCGGTTAGGGGTTAACTATTATTGACTGATCGTTAACTAACTCGATCTTGTGTCATTTTATACAGTGCAATTATTTCGATTCGTAATACATACTGCCTGCATTTACTTTTGACCTGTTGGATTTTTAAATATTTTATTTTCGATCAAATCTTATTGCACCTTATTGTTAACTTCTTTTACGCCCAAATCATTCGTCATGCAAGCTTTCGCTCAAGCATTTTATTTCAATTCTAAGCATCTCAATTCTCTTATTCTTCACATACAATACATCTATTCACCTAAGTTATTGATGCAAGAGTCATTCCACTTTTTAAGTTCTTTTCTCTGCTTCTTTACACTTTTATTACTCTTGCCGTCTGATTCATTCTTGCATGTCTCCTGCCATAAAAACAGAGAAGAGAGATAATGTTTACTTTTACCCTTTGTGTTTTTAATGTTTACTTCACATGCCTCTGCTGTTTATGAGTTGGGTGCGATTTCATATATGTAAATTCCTCTTCTCTCTTTAATGACTAGTGGTTTGACAATTAATAAAAAGGTCCGTTTGGGTAATATCTACCCACACTCACAGTAGTTTACACTTGATCACTCTATAGCACAATTTGATTACCACTGAATGAGTAAGCGCTGACTCATGTGGGGATAATTACATTTTTGTGGCCGTCTAGCTTGGACGTAGAAGAACAATTACCACTAGCTTCATTTTTATTTGAATTCCTTTGGTCTAAAGGTTATATTGAGGAGAGGTTTGATTACTTAATATTGAGAGAATTTCGCAACTATGGCATCTTTAATTGTGACTGATGAAGTTTTCCATTGATCTCTTGAGGCAAAGTGTGTATCAGAAAAATAAATTGTTTAAGGCGAATATTTATTCGGGAGATATTATTTCTCAAAAGATTCTTTAGAAAAAGGGAAAACACAAATGCCAACTCTCTTTTCATCCTTTGTTTTACAGCCAATAATAACAATTACAGATAGTTATCTGAATAATTTAATACACAGCGTATCCATGGTAAGGTGATTAAGGCATTCGCCTTCGAAGTTAGAGGGCATGGATCGATGGATAACCCATTACCTCTTACCAATAGGTGGACGGTTGTATGAACATCGCATTCTCTTCCTCCTTCCCATCTTGTTTGCTTTGAAGAGGCTTGAATTTGTAGAAGTAATAACTTAGAAAAAATTTTACTATCTAAATGAAGGTTCAAGAGGTCCAGTCGGTTTCACTGATTTAAAAATCCGCGCATTTCCGTTAGCACCATCCTCCATCGTCTCTGTGTCCTCTGACTTGAGTTTACCTTGTAAATTTGTATTCTAAAAAGTCTGGTCATTAACTGGAAGAAAGATGAGAATTAGACCTCCATTTTTATCTTTATACCCATTTCTTTTCTCCCGGCCATAACTATTCATTTGCAATGACACACACATTGCCATTTCTCAGTGACACTGGTACTATTAACTCCAAATCATTGAGGAACCATAGCCATTTACCAAGTTGTATTAATATCTGCTACAAAATCCCAACTAGCAACAATTTAAAGTTGAGATATTCTTTTCCCCTAAGATGGAAATTGTGGTAATATTAATACTAGTAAATGGAAAAGAAACCAACTCCCCTTTCAAATTTATCATCCCATCAGAACTCTGATTAGGTAGCGAATGTTCACTAACCTTGACTAAATAAAAAAGCTAGAACGAATGGCTATATTCACCTCTAGCCCTTTTTAATTTTATTTATATCCTATCTGTGTATGTGTATTTGAACTGGCAATCCATACAATGAATATTCTCCTTATTGGGGCTAGAGGGGGAGTGTGGGCTGATTTCCACGGCTTTATGTTTCCAAAATAAGTGCTAGATTCGTAAAAATTTCAAAATGACGTGTATTTTGAATGAGTGTAGAGTTATAAAAATGAGAGTTTTAACGATGGGAAATAAAATTTGATTGAGAATTAGAAAAGAAATAAAACCTTCACTTGAGGTCCGGATAAATTTTAAGTATCCTGTCCATCTGTCCCTTGATGGGATAACTATGCACGTTGAAGCGGAATGACCATGCTTTCACCGATTCATTCATTCATTTAACTTCTCACGCTTTCTTCTTATCTGCCATCGCTAAATCTTCTCGTTTGCCCTTCTGAATCAGTAATCTTCCACCGTCATTGCTTCATTAAAAACAATATCATCGCTGAAGAAAAAAATGGAGCTTAATTCGAAAATTTCAGTGGGGATTTCTTTTATATGGAGTAGTGATATATGTCCTTTTGTCCTTAAGATATTCGCGGTTTTTATGTTTTTAGTTTAGAACCAATTGTTAAAAGCTTGTGAATGGGAACTTGTACTTCAAGAAGGTTCCCATTTATGTCTATTTTGCGATCGCATTTTCCCCAAAACAGATGAAAAAATGCATCTAGACTTGTCCTTTAGCATGTTTGGGCGGTGGCGCCTACAAAGTCTTTCGTTAGTGTAAAAATTTCCATTTTCGGGGTCCGTTGAATGAAATTTCGTATAAAAGATGCGATTTGGACAGAGAATTATATAGCTTTCAAGTTTACTTTCTCTGATGGAAGAAGCAAGTGTATTCTCTTTACTATTGTTTCCCCTTTTTCCTCCATACCTTTTGATTTCCGATATCATTTTCCTAGAATTGGCAAGGTCGATTTTCAAGTACAAAGATTTGCAATCGTTTTTAAATTATATTTCCCGCGTTTCATAAATCTGTTCAACTAAATAGAGAAAGAATAAACTCGAAATCGACCAAACTCAGAAGATCGGATAATTTGGAGATCCGTTAATTTCTGCGGCTCTTTCGTTTAACACAAGTCAAAGGGCTTGTTTTCTTAATTTCTCATCTATTCCAGTTTTTGATTTGAGACTTAAATCGTCTCCCTAATGGGGCTTCAGAATTAAATTCACATAAATGCCGAATTCATTGAGTTTGAATGTGGTAGGTGCCGACTGTGTACCCATTAAAACAACGGAAAAGACGAGTATTTACTCAATATCTCACATTTAATTAGGATGTTTGTAGTAGATTCCCTGCGATCCTTTTAGAATTTAAAATCTTCTGAACAGATTAAAGGCAAGTGGTTGAACTGTTACGTTATTATCATAAGTCCATATGAACAAAAAATGATCAGTTAATGTTCGTATTACAAATACAATTCTGACATAGAGGTGTATAGCTTTAAATATTACAGTTACCAAATTGGGAGGTAGGTAAAATATGTCTTATATGAAAAGTAAGGATATCTCTGGAGCTTGAGTTCCAATCTGCGCCTTTTTGTCCTTACGATCTTCAGGATACGGGAGAAGTTCGTTTCTATTGGAGAATAGTTTTCAAGACAAATGACCTAATTTTCATGGACGGGGATGTGAATTCTCTTGTAGCTTCCTGATCAAATATTTCGCTATCAAGCTATAAATTGTCTCATACTAGAAGAAAGCTAATATCTGAAATTATGTGAGTTTATAGTATGGGCGGTTACATCCCTCCCACCCTCATTTTAATAGGGCGTTCAATCTGTATAAACGAATATTTACACCTTTGAACCTAGCTAAAACCTTTTAACTTAGCAGAACTAAGTATATCACTGTTATTGTTACTCATGATAATGCCAAAGTTATTCACACGTTTTAAATATAGAATGGCTTCTGAACGTTTGAAAAGTGCAGCAGGGGATGAGACGGGAGGCTGAATAGAATTACATAATCTAGAGTCCTTACTTTATTTGAATTTTTATAGCAGGGATCTTTTCACTTTCCCTCGGGGTGGGCAATTCACTTAGAAATGCCCAATTTTTTTCAAAATTGGATTTTCGTTATTTGATCTCTCAGTTTCTGGTTCAGTTCATATTCAGCGTTCAGAGTTTGTTGGTTGATGTGATTGAATTTTTCGTCAAGCCATTCAATTTTTCCATCTTCTTACAGCCGCGAGCAAGTAGAGGCAATTAAAAAAAGCATTTTAGACATAGCATAGTCACTCATTTTCACTTAAAAGGAACGTTGATAGCAGTGCTACATAACGCTTCCTTCATTTATCGAACATATTTGCATATTTATCTTTCATGAAAAGATAATGCAATGACTTCAAAACTAAACTGAAAGGAAACTTAAAACCCTCAAAAATCTTAAATTATGATGGAGGGGGAGAAACCAAAAGAGATCTATGCTTTTTAGATTCAAAATCTTCAAATTTCACTCTATTTCTAGGGTATAAGTTAATACTGACAGTTATACATACCCTCATCCAAAAAAACTGTACTTATTATTCGGATTTACTTAAAAAGAAAATTCTACAGAATAAAAAAGACTAAACGAAAAGTAGAATAAAAGAAGCATATTTGCTGAAACAGATGGTGCTTATAAAACCTTGTCTACTTTTACCCACCTTAACTTGATGTTCATCAAGTCCTTTCAGTACTTTACTGAATAATGTGCTAGTTGATTTAAGCAGACTTATTAAGCGGTTGCACATGATGTTATTTCTGCAGACGGTAGGGCTCAATACGCAAAGCTGATTATTCACAGAACGGATTAAAGGAGCGCTCAAAAATAATTCAACTGAGAGTTTGGGCATAGGTTTGGAACTATTCATTTTTTAAAACAAAGGCCTTCCTCAGAGATTTCCTTTGCGTATTGGCTTATATTCTAACTGTTAAAATCGGTCCTTCAAAGGTCGTCGCAGATCAGAAAATGGCACACACGGTTCTTGCTCACTGATTTTCTTGAAAGATAGTTTTCAGTTTTGTATAATGTTGTCTATGTAAAATTCATAAATTAAACCCTAATATTTTGTTGCTTTCAATTTCTTCTACTGTCTAAATCATTTTTTCTTTTTAATATATTTTAATGATTCATTTTCTCCCTGATTGTTTAATATTTCATTTTTCATTCAAGCCTGCCAGTCTGTATTTTATTATCTGTCTTGATACATTAACTTAATGCATGGCTAACTGACATTATTATGAGATTGAATAGTCAACTGCTTCAAATTCAGAAATAATTAACAATGAATCAAGTAATTTATATTGAACAGACGACAAAGTCATGAATTTAAACCCATATTGTATTAGCGACATTCACCAACACTTTACGGACAAACTCGGATTAGCCAAACTGGCCGATTGTTCAAATAGGATAATTCGTCATTCAGTACTCGGCCATTCGTTATTCTACAATTTTATGACCATCATTTCTCTCCACCTCTCTTGCATAAATCCACCTCATTATTGCCCATTTACGGCTAGAAATCCATCATACCGCAGTTTACAATGGAAACGAAATCGTTAAAACCGCAGCATTTGTCTACTTAATCTTAGTATAAGTATTAAATGGCTTCTAAAAATATCCTGAATAATTGTATTACATCAAGTTTTTCGAAGAGAGCGTTCTTTTAAACTCGTTCTATTAATATTTTTCTCTCATTGCCATTTGTCTACTTAATTCCACTATTATTAGAAAGTGACATTGTCTAACCCCATTCTAGAAACTGGAGGACTGCTTTTACACCGGAGAAGTTGACTCTGCGAACTCTTCCTATGTTGCCGTGGATACTTGTTCGGGATTGAGGTATGTTTGACAATCTTCTCAAGCTACCTGCATGAGAGACGTTTTATTTTATCTCTATGTTATTTTAGAGGAGCTATATTCTATCTCAATACGATTTATGTGATCCTGCCTTTGTCTTGCCCATCTTGTGAACCCCAAACAGCTCCTCATATTGTTCTTCCCTGGTCTCCTTCACCTATTGCTCAAAGTAAGTTATAAAATTACATATATTAAGTTAAGGTCATTTAGTCAAAGGAAAATGGTGAGTTAATATTCGTAGGAAAATCAATAATAGTTTTCATTTTAATATTAACATAGGAAGAAGGGGAGTTGAATTTTGAAAATTTCATTCCTCAAAAGTAGGGATTTCCCACAAGCTCGAGTTGCGATCAGTATTATTTTGTTATTACTCCTGGGATTTTAAAACTTCTACATGTTTCAACTATCGCGTAGCATCTGAATATGTGAAATTTTGAGGCAGTATAGTAATGGAATACATGTATATAGTGCAGTCAGAATGTTATGAGTTGTACTTCATTCGAACTCTGGAAGCTTTTCATTGACCGCTTACTCTTAAGGAGTTTAATTTACTTCTTATTAATCAAATGTTCCAAAGTTCCGAATTTTCAATGTGATATTCATACACATTCTTACATATCGATTGATTCAATTCAATGGTTAGTTATGTTACTTATATTCAACTTTCTCTGACATTTCTGTTCTCTGTATCTACGGCCATGAGCAGGTAGATGAGACTGACTGCAGCCTTCTAAACATAACAGATATTTAAGTAATATCAGTCATGAATTTTCACTTAATCTCAAGTATATTCATTTTAATCTGTCTAACCTGTCAAAATTGAAGTGATAGCTTTTTGAAATTCCTTCTCAAATAATGGTTCAAAATCAACTGCTCCCAAAGAGCTAAGTAATGCCAAGTTAATTAAAGTAGAACTCGAAATGTAAGTAATTTAAGTGTCGAAGATGTATCATGCACCGCCCTTATTTATTACTTAGAAAATAAGTTTAGAAATAACTCTTATCACATTTATTTTAAGATTTCATCAAGTGGAAGGTCTCATTTCAATCTAATTTCTTAAATTGGTTATCAAAAAACTGAGAAGGCATGATGTCCTACAGTGGAATAATATTTTGATTGTGTAGTAATTGATTGTTTATTGATTAGTTAGTCAATTCAAACCAACTGAGTTATTTCACGGTACGCTAGGGACACCAATTATTATGGATCATCGGAAGGGTGGTAAAATAGCTCTACTTCTATTAATAAAGCAACCTTAAGAGTCAGAACAAACCGGGTTGGAAGATATTCCTTTACAAAACTAATGATCTTCCTGAGGTTAACAGGATGCAACAACAGTGAGAAGACCAACTGTATACTGGACATTTGAAACTGGATAAGAAGAGGAGGGAGGAAGGATAGGAAACGAAATTCGGAGATCAAGGAAGGCGTCAGTACTGAGCGAGGGCAATCTGCTTCATGAGAAGCAGACGAAATAAGGTACCCTTTGAGGAGTTATCTAGTTTCGCCACTGTATGGGTAATTGTTTAATTGTTAGGATGAGCAGACCTATGAATTCATAACGGATTACAGTGACTAAATGTGAGTTTTCTATCAATGGGGTTCTGGGAAGCATTGATAAGAGTCACCAACATACGGCAGAAAACTTACTCAGCTAAGGCTCCTCCAATCTTCTAAATATATTACTCAAGGCAAGACAGAAAGTAAACGGAGGTTACAGTATGAATATATGTATTGAAAGGTTACTGAGGGATCATATGAATATTGGAGGCCCGGGAGTTAGAGGGTTGAGGCAAATTGAAAAGCTAACTGTGTGAACGTTGCAAGACTGGTTCAGGACTTCGTTCTCTTTATACCACCGAGGATATTAAACTTCAAAAGCATAAGAGCTACAATTTTGTACAATTTGAGAGAGTTTAACGAATGTTTTGTCTTCTTTCTAGATAACTCAATGCAAACCTTCTGGCAACCAGTTGATGTTATGGCTCTGATGCAAAAGGCAATGGATTCTAGACTTCCGGATCCCACTAATACGATGCATAATATCTGGTTGGAGTTCATCGTGGATCAAAATATGGTTAGCATTTCGTCTCTAAAATGATTTATTGCTTAATAAGTTGCTTGTTATATAATAGAATTTAGATGTTATAGCCAAGCTAGTATTTTTAACTTGGTTATAATAACAAATATTCTTTCAATTCTAGCTCTGGGAGTTCAATGGAAACTCAACGACAACTGTTCGATACGTGGCTTCGGTGGTGAACCTGGTTAACTTGGTAAGACTTTTAAATACTCATGAACATTTCGCTGTTCATGCGTTCATTAAATCCGTAGTGCACACATGGTGAATTTATAGCTCTAGACCTATTTGGTCAATTCTTACTGACGGTGTTAGAGCTACTTTAAATTCCGAACACAAGCCAAATAAAGAAATTATAAACGATATTTAATTTGAATGGAGAGGAGGTATCTCGGAGTCGCTCTTATGAGAAACTCGCCTTCTACCACTACTCTTGCAGCTCAGAATTAGACAGTATATTTGGCAATCCACATCATTGAATGTGCATTTATGAGCGCCGATCCCGTGGCCTTTGACTTGACAAGCGTTCACGTTGACATTATGCCACCGGCACATGTGTACCAGTTAAATGCTATTCAGAAATGAAGATGGGAGTGGCGCAATCATCCATTCTATAAACTCGGGCAAGTTCAGATGTTATCTTTCTTCTGGCCTCAACCAAATTAGATTTGGATTGTGAAATAAATGGCCATGAAACTACAAGAGAAGTTAGATTTCCCACCAGTGAAAAATTAAATTTTTCAGAAAGATATCTTCTCCACCCGGAAAGTGTAACATTTAAATTCATACATCTTTATGTCCGACGAGTAATGTAATACAAATATTAACCGGTCATTTTGTTGATTAAATAGACTTACCCACTTTCTCCAAATCTCTTAAGAATTCTAGTTAGCTGATGAATCTTTATTCTGTTATGCGCAAACCTTCATATATTAATGTAATTTTTATTTTCTTTTAACTTCTATGTGCTACTCACATCTTTATGACTTTGATTCGTATGCCATTCTTTAACTTCTTCTATTTTATTCACTCTTAACACTCTTTTATTAATCTGTTCATTTTTTCTCGGTAGTATATCAATTATTTTGAATCTTTTCTTCGATAAATTAGCATTTTCGTGATCTACCAGTTCAAATCCACCTTCTTCGGACTCAAATTTGGAACCTCGGCAACCGAGCACCAATCGAGAGTAGTATCAAAGCCACTCTGAACAGTATTCAACGCTACCGTGCCGATCAAATCTCCAGTTTACACTCGGATGTGAGTAGAAGGTCTCGACGAGACTTGGATTCTGATATGGAGGACAATGAATTCCTAGAACCATCTCAAGCCGTCTACAGGCAGTCCGGATCAAGAAAAGCCGATATCACTATGCTCCTGACGGACTCTGGAAAGACGGAATTTGTTGAAGGAGTGGATCACTTAGCTATTCCTGGGTCAATTTGTACCCCTAGAGCAACTGCGGTAGTTAGGGTAGGTTCTATTTGAAAGTTGCTCTCGTATGCAAAAAAAGATATAGAGATATTGGAAATGCGTTTTTAGCTATGCATTTTTAACAATGAATTTCATTGCTAATCGAATAGGGAGATTGGTGGATTGTCGTTGATACTCCTCCAGTTGTCCATTCGTCGTCTCCTATCCGGCGCAAATTTGTTAATATGTGTTGGCCTTAAGGAATGTCGGTCGTTAATTTTCATTGTTAATTATTGGTTAGTATGCCTTTCTTAATGATCTCGAATTATATTCAGGATCATATCTCAAATTATATCGAAACTGTCTTCCACGTGGTTCAGAAGCATAACTCTTATTTATCTTTGTTTTTTTGCCTTACCATGAAAACTAAACGAATACGAATGTATTCAATAGTTTCTTCAGTTAGTTATTCATGTTCAGTCGCCAATATATCTTCCGCAGTGAGGGGCTGTTATGGGTTGCTGTGCAAAGAGGGGGATGTTTTCTGTCGAGACTAACCGACGTCTTATGTTCCGCTCTGTTGGTTGACGTCTGCTATGTCTAACAGTTTTATAGCCAAAGAAATTTTTCTAAAGTTCAACAAAGACTTCAATAAGACTCTTATTCTAAGGGAGAGCGTTTCACATTTCAATAGTGATGTGATGTCGAATCATTGTAGTGGATTTTTGTTTCTATTTATACTGAAATTAACCCATTCTTTAATCGATAGTAATAACAAATATGTCTACAAAAATCCTTTAATATGAAATGTAAACCGGTGCACCTACAGTTATGGTGTTCATTTCTTTCCTTCTTTTTATGCGGATGATCTAGACTAATGTTGCTTTGTGCTATTCCTCTTTGTTCCACTCTTTCTGTGTGCATGCAATATACCAGCACATAACCGGAAACTCGCCTTTTATTACCTCTCAACATTTACTATCGCTCTCTGTGTGTTTCGGGTTAAAAAGCTCAGTACTCCATAAAGGAAAGATGTCAGCACTGCACAGCTTGCCTGCTTCTTATGCATTTTCGCAGGCAATAATATCACACAGTAGATGCCAAAGGGCAGGAATTTCATGAAGGTAAAAAAGGATAACTCCCCTTAGCACATTAATTTGTTTCATGATTGCGGCTATAGTTGTCAGAGCTTATCTGTGAAATATAGCCGGGTGGAAAAAGCAAAATCAACTTATCCCATTTTGAGCTTCTTTTGATTTAGAGAGGAGAGGGATGTTTTAGAGTCGCTTTTATTAAATAATTTGGGAAATTTACCAGATTCTCCTGTTTTAAGATTCGAGAGAAGTAGGACTGGTTGCTTTATAACCATGTAACCTATTCAATAAAATTTCTCGCCTCCTTTCATTTATAGCAACCAGTTATTGTTGTGCACAGGAACAAATTAACGAGAATATAATAATCATTAGACAAACAGCAAATTCTTTGCAATATTATCCCCGGTGATGCATCTAATGATGAGAAAAGGTTAAATAGGCAAAGGGGATCTGGTAAACGTAGAAAGTTAATTTAAATGAATTCTTAATATATCAGGTTACCCTATCCCACGCAGTGCATAATTAACCCTATTCACTTTTGAATTTGAACTCTGGAAATAGCAAAATAATCCAGATAGAGATGGAACAAGGGTCAATAAGTAGTATTTTTTTAAAAAATCCGGATATTAAGAGTATTATTTAAATTCTAGGAGCGATGAGTTGTGTGTATTCTTATAAGCAGAACATAATTCACGTTGTAATACCCAAATATCACAAGTGTCAATTCTGATTACTTGATCCTTGGGTTTCTGAGTGAATTTTTGCTTCATGTACTATCAGTATTTCAGGTAAACATACACATTTTCATGTTCTATCAAAGTTCGATTGTAGAAACCACAGAAGGAAAAAAGAACCCCTTTAAGAAGGAAAGGTTAGATAGTTTGTCTTAAGGAGCAAATCTCTCTTCTCTTCCCACCCTCTATCCACCCCTCTGACTTTAAAACTCGCTCGGAAAAGACGTCTAAAGCATAGAAAGAATACGGGTGTTTTACGTCATGTACCAGTCCGGCGTCCGACCGGCCGCAGGATGAATAATGCGCACGCGGACACTGCACGGCCCGGCCCACCACACTGACTTATTTGCCTTTCTGATGATTCACACACAATTTTCCTCCTTACTACTCCCTTCATCTAGGTGACCAATGGTCTCGCTCATTCGCATTGCGCAGTACTACGACTCTGCCAGCTGCGCGCTCTGCAACGCTGGGTTTTGAAAACTATAGGCGTCGGCCTTTCAGTCGTTATTGGGTCAGGGACAATTCCCAAGCATAGGGTGAAATGTAATATCGTCTAATACTTTACTTGAGAATAGGGAGATATATTCAAGTTCCTTCACCTGAAACATGATCAACTTTCAATCCAAGAGTAATTGTTTGTGTTAAATAAAACCCTCCAAGGTGGAAATGAGTAACCTTGAAGCTCTTTTGAAGAGTAATGATTGAAAGCGCTTCAAATAGTTATTTTGTTCACTGGATGACCATTAATTAATTTTTGAACCCACACCCTCTAATGAAGCTAATACGCACTGGATCTACCACCACGACTTTTTACTTGTACAAATAGTAGATCTGACGATCTAGTACGTTGATGTAGAGATGTTTATCATGAATGGCGAAAATTGTAAGGAGTATTTGCTTACTGCATGAAGAGTCAAAATGTTTGACTGTCTATCTACGGTGTCACCAAATATATAGTGGGAACGTCGAAAGGGCTGAAGTAGCCTTATCGAACGCGTCTGGACCTCAAAAAATTTATTTTAGGGCTTGGAACGATCGTTTATTATCGTAAGCAGGATGATTATTAAATTCATATTCCAGGACATTACCTTAGCCCAAAGTATCACAATCTTTTTCCTGAATCGTCATTTATTATTTGAATATTTGTTTCAAAACGCAGCAATGAAAGTTTGAATAAGTGATCCGATCACAGCTTACGCAACTCTGCTAACTTAGAATTTTTAGCTATCTCTTCCCGACCATATTAAGATTGTAAGCTGATGAACTGAATAAAAGAAAATTTTGTCTTCTCAACCATACGAAAAATGAAATAAAGTGGCAATACCGACCCTTCTTGATTAGATAATACCGGCCAGTAAGCACCGAACATTGCTGACAAGCCTTTGTTGAAATCTAAAGGACAAATTATAAAATTTGAATTTTGTAACATGAAATACCTATTTAGTTAACGTTGTACAATCCGAGTCCATAATTCCAATGAAGTAAGACTCTTTGATACCTTGACATTGTTCTCAGCCCCTTTTTGATTCCCTCTCCTTAATTTTTTAATTGGACTTTCTTTTAACCTATTTCAGTTACTCCCTACAATTAAATATTGTAAAATTTATTTTGTAATACTGTGAACAATAGTAATTGATCTGACCATCTTCAATTACAGTATACCCTAATCGCCTTAAAAGAAGTCTTCGACAATTCGCTAAAGCAGGGCTTGGTTTCTTTTTCTTTTTTTACTGTTACTATAGCTCGTGATAGAAGCAAAAATTACCACTTTTATAAATAATTACTTTGGGTTTTGCGAAAACCAAATGACCCTCATATTCAATTCGATTCACATAATAGCAAATTTGTATTCCCATTTCTCTCGGTAACAAGAAAACTGTGCAATGATAATCCTTTGTAACTTGAGCTGAATGTCACAGTGAAGTTTTTTGATGTTCTTTAAAATGCACATTTTTGTCCGTCAATGTCTATCAAGATTATGCGAATTTCCCGTAATTTTTCTGATTTCTTACCTTTATCATATGAAGCACTTACATCAAAGATGCTTCGGATGTTTGCAGTTTCTTAATCGGGAATTTCGAGAAGTGATGTTCAATTTTCTTTAGCATCAAAAGACGGCCTACATTTAATATGATCCATGTTTAAATGGATGGTCGCTTCATTCCCATCCTTATTACTATAGAGTTCCGGTAGGATGAAAATTTTGACAGACAATAGTGGTTTATTGATAAGCTCTTACTATCTTTCAAGCACATACAAAACAACGCACTGAAAGCGACGCTTGAAGCTGTCTGTTCGCCCCATTTTTATGATGATGGTGACACGTGCGTCTGTTTCATCATTCTCTTGGGCTGCAAGAAACGGGGAGAGAGAACTGCACTCTGTCTGTCCGCCTTAATTTTTTATACGACAATCAATACGACTTGTCTTCACTAAATTCAGAGTTATTTTAGGAGAAAAAAATATGCCACACTAGTAAGAAAACGGCCGAAGGGGAGAAAAGAGAAAAGAATAGATACAATAAAGTCTGATTTGGAATATTTTTTCGGGAACTGCTTCATTTTCTAGTGGACTAGTTATTTAACTCAAATGGCTATTATCCATCTACGATATGATGAATGCGGAGTTTAGAGGGATCTTTTCAAAAATATTTTACTCTCATCATATGGGTTCTGTATCAGTTTCGGATGGTTGACCGTAAAAACGTTGAAAACAGTTTAAATTAGATTCTCCTTCTGATCCGCTTACTCAAACTGTGATGAGTGGACTGCCATTGGGAATCTTTCGACCTATTATTTCTCTACTTAGGAATAAAAAACAAGGTCTGTTGACTATAATAATCAATACGAAACGAAATGTTATCTATAAAAGCTGTTCTTACGGTAATTTAAAAAAATGTATGGTTATATTTCAAACTACAATCACTCCATTTAGAAAATCGGTCAACTTTCTATTGTGCTCTGTTACCTTTGTCTGAGAGCAGTGTTTAGATTTAATTAGCTACATTGTCTCCACCTATTAAAGAATCATGTTACTGATTATTATTTCATGACAAATTGGCAAGGTTTTATAACACTTCATCATTGGAAAGCATCTAAACACAATGAAATTGAAATGGATCGGGTAGAAGTTGAGAGTAAAATTCAGTGCATCGATAATGTACTATTTTATTTAAACTCCAGATTCCTCAGGTTATTTAAGAGTAATTTTAAGGCAAGTACTGTCTTCCTTGCCTTTAAACTCTGGTTTTTCAGGTTTAGGATCCCACTAAACAGTTTATGTCTGGCCTGATTTACCACCGGATTTAACTGAGGATTTGGTCATATTATATTGGTTCACGTCTCTTTATAGAAACAGCCAAACGCGAACAAGTCAAAACCATCCATTTAACTTAGCGGAGTTTACGGATATCTGTTTATCATCTTTGTACTTTCATGAATTCACTTGCCTACATAGTAAACTCTCGTGTTTGCAATTCTACTTCATGTTATATTCTGATCAAGTTTATAAAATTGACCTAATATGCCCTTCTTTACGGTAACTGGAAATAGACCATATTTAAACCTCGGTTTGCGAGTAGGCGAAGTTATTTGCATGGTATTTTTGTTTAATTTTTAAGGTGAACAAATTTTAAAATGACGACTTAAGGTTTTCATTGGTTAAACTACGCGTTGAAAGATTCGTTTCCGCTCAGATACTCTTTTTGGTTCCACCAACTTTTAAAACATGTTTAATAACGTCTCCCATCTATATTTTTAAGGGCGCTGAATAAGATGAATTTTGTATTTTGTGACCAAATTCCTTTGGTTTTCATTTCGAATGTCAAACTGGAACTTACGACGGGTAAGTAGCGACAAGTTGAAATGAATTAAACTTGATTTGTTTTTAGACATAGATTTAGTTTTCCCTTAAAATCTTTTAAAAAAAGAAACTGGTCTTCAAATTAAATCACGCTGCATGACTCGTTAGTTAAATGAATTTTTATATTATTTTAGGTCAATGTTACTGATTTTGAATTCCGAGTCGCCTCCCTGGTTTCAAAATCAATTGCAGAAATCCTTGGAATTCGTTCTTTCTTCTGCCCTGAGTTGTACATGTAAGTTAATTTGCTCTCCCTCACTTCCATTTCAATTGATTTAATCTATAATCGATTTATTTTCGCATTTTAGCTGTGATGAAAATGAAGTTTTTTCTCGAGGTGATATATCTCGATTACGATTGGCCCTCCTGAGTGAAATGTCCGCCTGCTTAAGATCTTCCAATCTTCAGGTAAAACCGCACTAATTTCAGTAGTATATTACTTGTATTTTTTCAATTTCTAGGTGATAAGAGTGAAAGATTCTTGTTTTTGTCTTTAAATTCATAGTATCGTTTTCTTTTTCGAATACTTGCATGCTACAACTTGGTGGCTTAAGGACAAACGAGGAATTGGTTTTTAATATAATTAAGCTTTTGGAAATGAAATAGGAAGATGGTCTTATTGACAAAATGAATATTTTAAAATGACTTTCAAAAGAAATAAATTTAGCAAATAAAGAATTCGGTACATGAAATGTGGTATATTCTCTTATTCACTTCTCAAATCCTTATCTTTTTGTTGGCTTCAGTAGTTCCGAAGATAATTCATCTACTTTCATCAGAATCTGAGACCAGAAACCTAAATATGTTAGAGTTGAGGGTGGAAACCTGATAATAGAAACGTTCATCCCTTGTACGATTTGAGATTCTCAATAATAGCGCTTTCGAAATCATTGTAGCTTATTGACTTTGTGTTATGATGCAAGTGTTTTTGAAAGAGACGAAACAAATCGGTTCATCAAGTATGCACGTATGTTGTTTTCTTAATCTGCAGCTGACTCATCAAAGTTGATGGGAGCATGAAAAGTGCAGATAGTGCTTGAAAGTATATCTGCGGTGTTCGGTCCATATGCTACCAACAAGTCCTTGATAGTTATCCCTATTTCCAACTTCTGTATCACTGGGGACATTAATCGTAGGTGGCGAGGCCGGATCTCACTAAGATATGGCAGGATAATTTTACTACCGATGAGCATTTGCATATAAAATAGGAACGCAAAACTTCCACTTTTCTTGAACGAATTTCTCTGTGACTAAAATTATCCGAGTATTTTCACTTGCTGATATTCCAAAAAAACTCGTTAAACTGTTGGACAAATCGAAGGGAGAAAATAAAACTTCAATCGGAGCATGGGAAGTAGTGAGAATCGATATGACAACCATCGAAAATAAATACATAAAAAATCCTCGAATTAAGGAGTTCCAATTTTTTAGTAATTTTCATTTTTAATCCTTTCATTAGCTGATTTCATTGAAATGGTTCTCAAACCATATTTATTTAGCGTTTTAAAGTTTAAATAAAACATTTGCCTCCTGGATGGAGATTCTGAAACGGTCAGCTCAACGGCTATATTCCGCTCACAGTCTTAACTCACGAATGAAAGAAAGTATTTTATACCCTCCTCTTCATGTAGTTTGCGTGACTTGAGTTAGTTTTAAAACCCCACTAAATCCACTGTTTGAGATTTTCATAAAATCCTCCCTCTCGCCTTAACGAAGCAGCCTCCTTTACAATGCGAGAAAATTCTATTCCTATCACTTCCGGAGAAATTTTTCAAAGTATGTAAGTGATTAGGGGAAGTGATTACTTGGAAATGTCATCACAGAAATGTCAACTCCCTGTCATTTGTATGTTAACCTGGAGTAATTAGAATTTATTCTTTCGATCATTTCCTTTAGGAACGAGAATCTCTTCACAGTGACACCTGTGGAAATGGGGTTATTGATCGTGGGGAGGAATGCGAACCCTACCAGCAAGGTCTTCCAATTGGTCTTCCACATAGCTCTGATGGATCCTTCAATAAATCCCTCAATTCCCCGGCCTTTGGATGCTGTGACCCCAAAACTTGTCTAGCAGATGTCCATGCCGTTTGTGTCACTGGTGGTTGTTGCCGGAATTGTCAGCTGGTTGCTAGGGGACGACTTTGTCGACCCGCTAGAGATCAATGTGATCTACCAGAATTTTGCTCAGGAGCAGAGGTATGTCCCCCTATTTCCATTTAATAATTTATATGCTACTGATGTACTGTTAAGTAACATGTATTTACTTTCTCCCAGCCGGAATGTCCTGCAGATCTCTACCTTGAGAATGGAATGCGATGTAAAGGAGGTGGAAAGAACAATGATGTAGAAGAAGAGGGCCTTTGTTACGAGGGTAGATGTCCTACTCGTAGTAGCCACTGCAAAGCCCTCTGGGGACCAAACGCTCGAACTGCTGATCACTATTGCTATGCAAATATGAACAGGAAGATTGATTCTGCGTGTGGAGATGGAGTAGTCTGTGAGGAAGAGTAAGTTCCTTACTACTTACAGAAATCAGTAAATATTGAGTAGGTGGGTTGTACTTTTGGTGTTCTTTTAGGAACACTATGTGTGGACTTTTGCATTGTCAAAATGGAAGTGATGAACCTGTATTGAATGAAGCTAGATCATTGAGCTTTTTCAACCTGCGAACTCAGAATGAAAATCAGAAAATACATTGCCAGTAAGTTCTACCAATCTCATTATCTTTCTGTCTTCTGGAAATGTGACAGTTTAAACTTCTCCTTTTTTAGATATGTGGCTAGCACACAGAAATTTAGTTACGTTCCTGAAGGAGCGTCGTGCGATGAGGGTTTTTTTTGTTTCCAAAATCGCTGTATCAAACCCACTGGTATAGCACTTCATTCAAAATGTCCCAAAGGACCCTATCTAGCTCCTCTTCAAGATGGTGTTGGTACAGATTTCATCCATCCAGCTGTGCGTCGCAGTTTGCCAGCCATCACAAATTCACCCGTGAATGTTACATGTGCTGGTCGAGGGGTAGATTTGCATTTCTACAAAGATTTAATCTAATTGGATGAATTTTCACAATCACTTCTCGTTTTTATTTTCAGATATGCACTAACGGAGCCTTCTGTCTTTGTCCACCGGGTTGGCATGGCCCAGTCTGCACTCAACGTCAACCAACAGATAATCAAAACTCTTCTTCGATTAAACCTAAAGTTAGCAATATTCATGCCTCCGTGTACCCTGATGAAGATATTGCAAGCTTAATATGGATGTACATTCAAGCTGTTGATAAGAATCCAGGTTTGTTAAGTTCTGACTGCTCTATGGATACAAATCTTAAAGAAATAACCAATTATTTTATTCTTTTATATAGAAGGGCTAACTGAACCAGCGCCAGTTAACACCGTCTATCTGATCTCTATATTAGCGGCTGTGATAGCTTGCGTTTTCTTCTGTCTCTGTGCAATTATATTCCTTTACAGGTTAATACTTAAATAATATCAATAGCACGTTACGTTACGTTGTGCATTAAGTGGATTTTATACCTGTTTTTAGACGTCGTACCATACACAATCGCGATTTCCATCACGTGAACAAACGAGGTTTCAATTCAAATCAGGCACAACTATCTCCACCTCTCTTTGATTCAAAATCTCCTGGACAAGGAACCGCGACAACAACTGCTGCTAATAGTATGGATTCGATGTGCCTCTGCAATAGAAATTCTAGACCAGGAATAGCTTCTTTAGATGACATGGAACTGCACTACCATTCCAGACATTCATCTCGCAATCGTCGACATAGACATGGTTCAAAGAATCGAAATCGTAGACGTAAGAGGGGTGGTAATTCTAGCGGTGACAGTCTTCAAGCTGGAAATAACGGAGCAATTGAATCCGGGCCGGAGTTGGGTGGTCGAGATGACTCTGTGAAGGAGGGAAAAATCAAATTTGGCTCTATGCCCTCCTATCGAGAGGATAAAATGAAGAATGCGAGGAATGGAGAGGCTGGTGGAGGAATAGTGGCTGTGACAACTGGTAACGAAATGCCAGTGGTGACAGGCAATTTAGTAGTGACAACCAGCGCTCACCTACCTCCGCCACCTCCTCTTATCGATTTTTCTGCTGCCTGGTCCATGCCACCGCCCCCACCGCCAACTCAACAAGCATTTGTGATGCCGACTTCCTCTGGAAATCAGGTCTACGTTCAACAACCACCAATGCCTTGGATGTCACCGAATATTTCTGCGGCGGTAACATCGACTGCAATGACCGTTAATATGGCACCCCCCGTGTCATCATCCGTGTCATCTCCGATGCCAGTGCTCGCGTCAAATGGAATGGAGGGTGGAAGTAATGATGAGATGATGAGTGTTCAGTCGACGAGGAAGGTTATGACCACTTCGGCAATTTCAACTGAAGAAACGGAGGTGAGTATTGTAATAGTGGCTTAAAGTAACACTATATTCAGTCAGTAGAACCACTTGTGGGCGAAGATATACTTCCTTACAGAATTAAGTATAGTCCTATGAGCTAAGAAGAAACAAGCCTTCACAAGTTAAGAGTCCCAGATTTGAGCAAGATCACAGATTTATTGCACACCTACAGGAACTAAAAGGGAAGAAAAATGGAGTAGAAAGAAGAACTAGGAGTGTGAAAGGCAAAAGTGTATTTGCCGAGTGAGTGAAAAACTGGATTGCAAAAAAGAGATCAAATTGCGATGTACCTAGTTAATGTAACTGTTTTGCGTCCTTTGCTATTCTGTTGAGCAACCTATACATGCATTCCTCTGAGAGTTAGGAACAACATTACGTCCGACAGAACTTTTGAGACACAAGCCGAATAAATATTTCTCGAAAATTTTAAGGGCTCTATTCGAGAATATATGATTGATGCAATAAAACCACCGGTTTCCACAAATTTATTATAGAAGTTATCAGTTTTGTAGAAGTTACCATTCCCAAATCAGAATGCCTAGGATTGAGAGTAGGAAAAATTACATTATTCAACACCAGTCAAAATTCGAGAAAATGAGTAAGGCGAAAATGAAGAAAGAGAAAGAGAACGTATGAGCCGAGCTTTTGCATTTTTAAACTGGCGCGTGTGTATAAAACGGGCAAATCGATTTAGTCACTGTGAGGCAGAGGCAAGTGAAAATTGATAATTGGTGTTCTGCTACATTGGGGACGGGATGAAACACGGTGATTTCACTCGGCTTATGTCAGCCACCGAAAGTAAAAGTAACTTCGTACGTACCAGGGGTCACGGGTTCGATTCCCATCGGCATACACCCAGTGAACGGAATGGTCAATAACTCTGGTTAAATCTGGCGAACAGAGGGCAGTAAAATTCTAGTTTCTTACTAGGAAGGCTCCAAAATGCCTTTTCCTATTCAACATGAACGTTGGAAAAAAGCTTTCCGAAATGGGCCTGTGAAATATTATTATTATGACCACCAAGAACACGTTCGAAAAATGATTTCAAGAAACATTTAGGAAGCAATCCTTTACCTTACAAAATGAGGCGATGTTTTACAGTAATTGAAGTGTAGTGCGTCTTGTCTCCATGCATTTACCTGCATTTCACCATTGTCATTAGGTTTCTTAATTCTCTCCAGAAAAAAATGGGCTTTTAATTGAAGACATTTGGAAACTCTGTTCTAAATATGACACATTTCCATTGCTAAGTTGCCCTATAAGATTTATAGCAATTTTTCCGACCTAAAAAGCTTCTCTTTTTCTACTTATGGTTCATATACTTTTCCAGTTCACTACTCATGAGATAAGAGTTTCCTTTGTTCTCTCCTAGTACAAGTCTTCACGCAACATTGATAACTCTGGTTTCTTTTACTCAATAAGTCAGTCATATCTGAGATTTAAATTATATTATAGAGTGGCACTGACCCCTGACGGTAAAGCAAGTTTTAAAGATGTAAAGAGTTGGACATGGAAATCCCCATACCAAAAGAATAATTTTTCCAAAGGTAAACGGGATACAACTGTCTTTTCCAAGATCTGGAGACCATGAGTTGAGTTGGACAAATTCGTATTGGACACAATTATTTGAATGAGAGAGGAAGGAAGAATGGCTTAGTTGGGAATTTAAAGAGAAAGGAAAGCGTCAGTATTAAGCGAACACAATTCGAGTTGTAATAAGGAAGATTTTTTTTAGGTACATTAGGGCAGCTGACAGATTTTACGTCTTTATTTATTGATAATTCGATGTGAGTCATTATATGCGCACCGCAATTTCTTAACTTATGTCCTCTCTTTTGCTTCTCAAGCAGCCAATTCCTCAAGTGACTGTTATCCGGGAAAACTCTTCCCGTCAGCCCGAGAAGGGTATCTTGAAAAACAAACACGAGGGTGGTGGCTTAGATATTGGTGACTCCGCCAGTGCCAATGCCAGTAATTCCAAAAAGCGGAAACACTCCTCTAAACGTCCTTCAAGCAAGAAGCATCGCTGTGCCTCGTCAGTGTCTTCCTCAAGCTCATCTACTTCCAGTTCAGTCTCAAGATCTAGAACACCGTCAAGTGGTTCAAGTACGGGGTCAACAAGTTCTTCACTCTCATCTGTCAGCTCTTATTCAACTAGCAGAGCGACAGATGATACGACTTCGACAAACTTTGTGACGTCTGCGACGAATAGTGGGGACGAAGAGGGCGGGGAACGAAGTGGTCTGATTTCGGATTCGGCAAGCACTTGCTCAAATGCGCTTGAAACTGGTGGAAAGTGTAAACACAAGGTGAGCGTTATTATCATAACAAGGTGATAAATGCATAATCATATGGAAGTATTCAAATAGTAGAGGAGAAGTTGAATAACCTAACCTAACCTAATGAAAGGCGGAGGGAAATAAAAATCAGGACATCAAAAGAGCCTCATTTTATCTGAATCACGAATTCATCGGGTTGTTTGCTTCGTAGATATTGTTTCTTCATAACTTGACGTTACAGAGCATCAATATCCAATCGCTCGATTTTCACACTTTAGTTCAGGTCAGTAATGTTTAAAGCTGATTTATCGGTAGATTTTTTTGAGAGTCCGATTATACCAAATCATCTATCTTTTCTTGTCTAATAAATAAGAGGATCATGATTACATATGCTAAGGTGAAGCTCAATGATTATGGATTGGTATTGAAGTCTGATGCGTGTTACATATTACTTAATTGAATATAGCAAGAATGAGAAAATAACTCCCATGTTCATTTACGGAAGTGTTTTTCAACACTAATCTTTGGTAGAGGAGAAGCATCGCGATGCCTCCCAGTTGAGAGATTCGAATTCTGTCATCCTCTTTAATACCAGACTGAATCAGTGGGATTAGTCATTATGCTCACCGGACACTGTGAATTGACGAGCATCAAACCCGTAACCTCTAATTCCGCAGATTGGCTTGTTAACCACTCTCAAATCAAAGCTTTTAATGTATTATGTATTAAAAGATCAACGCAAATACGGCTTCCTTATCCTGATTTGTCTTAGATTCGCAAGTTCAAAAAATCATTCTCTTTCCTATTTTGTATGTGTCTTATGACGAAGTGCCTCCTTAATTTTAGCCACCTCCATCATATATTATCGATCTCACCCACCCACTCATATCTTTGCGTCTGAAAAAGTCCCTATGGCTTGAGGTGGCCACTGTGACAAATACCGATGCATGATGACGGGCAGATCATTAGATTAAATATGAATCTTGTTAAACGTACTTTCTTCGATCTACTCTAGAACCATCGCCATAGACGTCGTCAATCCAAACGCAAGTCCTCCTCAGGCCATCGATCACACAGTCATGGGCATCATCATCACAGCGGCCATCCAAATCGCAGACGTCAACAGAGCAGTGAAGAAACCTCCGCAACCAACACGTCTACAACACCTCCCACCACGACAACGGCATCCACTTCATCAAATTCTTCACCATGTCATCGCAGGTGTCATAGACGTAGACGCATCGGGGCTAGTCGGAGGTATCGCATGAGTTCGGAGGAGGCGGAGAGTAGTTTTGGGATTCAGAATCACAAAGTGCCAACGATTCTGTGTAATGCGGAACAGCAGACAGATGAAATTAGCTTGGCTAGGGCTGCGGGAGCGATATTTGTACCTGGACAGAAGGGTTAGTTTTCATTGGGGTCTTTAAAATTTGCATATACCATATGCCGTCTGAATATCTGAGGAGCGGTTAGATAGACTTACCAAACAACTATCTGAGAGAAAAGGCGATATATTCACAGAACACGGCTGAAAAGTTTATTACTGCAGGAATGCTGAGTGTCTATTAGTGATTAGTCATCTGAATTCAAATGAATGAAGAACCGGTACATGCAGAAGTTGCACCGAGAGAACTCAAGAAGATGTACTGCAATGATCAGGCAGAGGGAAGTGATTGTGGTATGTACATTCACACGGCAATATTCATACAGTCAGACCATGACCGATAAAAACTCAAGCGAAGACCAAATCCATTTGCGGATCCTGAATTCAGATTGGAAACAGTTAATATTCACCTATGTGAAAGATACGAAAAATAGCAGTAACTTATTCATTGTGATTTACTAAATAGCAGAACCACAATTTTAGTAAACACAGAATTTTGTCATAAATTATATTTTGTTTATTATGAGAAAAGAGATGGGTTTTTCATATCCAACCCATAGCAAAAGCATCAAAGTGATCCGTCTTGACTCCGGGTTATCAGAGGAAAGGCGAGATTCGATTACTACTAATAAAATTAAACAATAAAATAAGTAACTTCTGATTAAGATTCGGACCATCCTGTCTCTATTAACAATGGACATGAGTGTTCGGAACGTTCGAACAAATCGACAAAGAAGTAACTGCAATCTGACTGGTGATAGCTACTTTAGAGATAAGAACTGGCCTTGGAGTCTTTTGCGACTGAATTAGTCTCGTTAATGAGAAATTTGGAGGAGAAAGAAAGCAGCAGAGTTCTAGCTAATTTGCGGATTTATTGTTCTCAGCTAAAAATCTGCAACTACAATAACCTGGTTTCACTATTTTATCATACTTAAAGAATTTTAATGTCCACTTGCAGACCGTCGGTCCTCCAACTCCTCAAAAGACGCTCAAAATAGTGGAATGACTAATTATCATCAGCAGCAGTTGAATGGCAGCAGCGATCAACAAGAGCAGCAGCTTCACTCAGCCACCGACCAAGAAGACTCCGAATGGGAAGAAGTGGAATGCACAGGGGGTTCAGACTGTGAAGAGTGCCGAAAGAATGCAGCGGCAGGAACAGGTTTAGCGAATGCAGCAACATCAACCAACAACAGCAATACAGCTGTCGCTATATCCTCTTGGAATCCCTCATCGGCAGTTCCACCAACCCCTCCTTCAGCCGGAGGTCTTTTGTCTAGACGGTATAAACTCCCCTCACCGCCACCTCTACCTCCAGTCACTTCAACTCCGTACTACTGCACCACTCAGCTCTCACCTCAAGCTGGTAGGTTTTATATACTATGCATAGAGCCCTGATAAAGCCGAACTTGACTAGTATCAAATGATCGAATCTCAGCATGAATGAGAAAGTATGACATACATAAATGAACGAATGAATAGAAAACAATTAATTCATGGGTTAGCTTTCTATGGGATTTGGGTTTAGAAGAATGCATGTTGCTGCTGCTTTTTCAAAAGATCATTTGAAGAGATTCGCAATGAACCTGACATCGACGTTGAGAATAAAATTCTGATATGTTGCATTTCACTCACTCATGTATTTTATAAAATTTAAAGAAACTATGTGCCAGCTTTTTAGTTTTCTTTGTCGTCTGATGACTTAAAACAAGTTATATCTTTTTAGTTACCCAGTAAAATATCCGTTTAATTTTAATTTTTAGCTCAGTTATTCTCTTTTCTTAGTATTTTTGGTTTAGTGATCCTGGGCTGGGCCTTTATCACCGTGAGATTCCCATTTGACTTTTGTTATCTTACCTTAATTCCTTTCCCAGTTAATCTAGTATTAAATATTTATCCTCACTGGTCAGCTTCTGTATTGGCTGATTAAGTTGCTAGTTTACTATCTTCCAGATTTTAAGTAGCGAAGTGCTTGGTGGCTTTACAAGTCAATTAGTACTGCAAATTTAAAGATAGAATATTTCTTTCATCCCCTAATAGAAATTGATCCATACTACCAACCGCCTATGGAAGATGGAGACTCATATATTGGAGAGAAAACAGGTTTGGTGTCTCATCTGAAGTACCCGGGTCATACAGAGGAAGATGACGGTCTGATCAGTAATAGAGGTAACCAAGGCAGTGGTCTACCAATAAACTCTTCTATGAATGTGCCAAGTGACTGCTACCTGATGAAGGATTCCGATGGTTTAACTCGAAAGAATTCACCTGGAATGCCTTATATCTCTAGACATGCAAGTTATTTTTCACTCAATCTCTAAACTTCAGGAGAAATTTATGGAATTTTAAATGCCAATGCTTTTTTCTCTCTTCACTCAGAATTACCAGGGCTCCGACAGTGACTTCTCCCTCTCCAACTCGGTTAAAAAATCTCCCACTCCCGGTCACCATCAGACCTCCCTTCCTCCCAGCTGGTTATCGCCCACTAATAACCTTATTAACAATCAGCCAACCACCAATCACCTTTTAGACGCATCTTCCCATAACCAATGGCTGGATGTGGCGGAATCTGATGCCAGTTCTCTGCCCGATGCTTCCTGCGATCTGGTACACTTAGCCCAATTGAGTCACGCTGCTCGTATCAACCCCAATCTCTCTGATTTGGCTCGCCAACAAGTGAGTGCCTACTTATATAATGATCAGTAGTTGTTTCATATACTGGTTTGTTTGAATAAACTATTGGTGTTTCCTCCCATTTCCAGGAGCGAATACGGCTGGGAGCTGATGTATCATACTACTCAAAACAACAATGAGTAGTGATTACCCTCTCTTGATGGATTGATGCCTTATGTGTTTAGCATTTGACCTTTTGACCCCTCCCTTCCCACCTTCCCCCTGTATTTGACTAATCACGCACATGTATTCTTAAATTCTCATCGTCATCATTTCAGTCGCATTTTTTTAAAAGAATTGTCATCCTTTTTGCCAAACGTTCTCCTGTTCCCCTCCACTTCACTCATATGTGCACATTTTAAGCTTCGACTACTACTAAACTACTAAATCTTTCTTTGTATCTCAGTGACTCCAGTTTGATCATGACAAGGGCGCCACTCTCTCTATCTCTTTATCGACTTGCTCTGTTTTTACAAAGAATGAAATTAACCCAACTTAAATATGAATAGTAGTAATTAATAAAATAACATCCATCTTAATTTTTATTAATATTCATAGAGGTAATGTATAAGTCTAACTAAATCGATCTATCAATGCTCTGTCACTCCAAACTCAATCGATGGTACAAAGATATGAGTCGTTTCAATATATATTTTGAATTGAGGCTGCTATTGCAGATGTGATATTTCAGTGAAATCGTACACCTAAATGCAAAAGGATCTTGCCAGTTTAAATGTTGGAGATATCAAAATAGTACAGAAGGGAATAAAACGGGGTTAACTAGGAGTATATGCTGAAGTAAGGATGTCAAGAGTCTTGTTTCATTTAAGATCTGGAAACATTGAGCTTCCACTTTCTCGTAGATGATAGACTTTTTTCATGTGCGTCTGTTCTAAAGCTCAATATTTATGACTTTTATGAGAATTCATTTTTGTGATATCCAGAGTTTTTTGGCCAGTTGATTTAATCAAATTTTTGGTTATACCACTTTGACTAATGTGTAAAGAAGCAGAGCTTATTCAGATTCACTAATAACAGATAAAAGATTCAACAAAAGAGGTTTAAAGGGGAAATTTGATGTTTTGAAACAGCTATAGACAAAAGAAGCATATTCATTTACTCTGATACAACAATTAAATTAATGAAATGCGTCATTAATGGGAAAGGAATTTCGTGCGGATTGGAAAAAAATTGTTAAACATTTTTATTTTCAAAAATTTGTTGAGTCTATTAAGAAAACATAACAACGTTTCTAAATGGGGATTATTTTAATTTTAAAGTGCAATTATAAACTATTAAATAATTGTGGAGATAAGCATTTATATAAAATTTTTTATGCTATATATGGTTGTAAGTTGCTAAATAAAGTATGAAATCACGTGCCCTTCAAAGCACTGGAAAATACAATGAATTAAGGTGACAAGACCGATCCTTCTTGAGCAAATAATATCAGTCAAAAAGCACTGAACGACGTAAACAAGCATTTGCTGCAATACAGGGACGAATTACGAAATTTAAATTTTGGAACATGAACTTCACATTCTGGTAAATATTGTACAAATGGAGTCCAAATTCAAATGAAGCAAGACTGATATCTCGATGTTTATCTTTGTACCATTTTGATCTCCCCCAGCCCCCACCCTTAATCACTTGCTGAACTTACCGTTATTCGATGTTAATTGCTGTCTACAATAAAAATGCTATCTATTTTTGTTAGCAATAATTATAAAATTATAGTCAAAAAATTTATTTGAAATATTTTTAATCATAAATTGAAACAAAATTGTTCCATTTTTAAGAATTAATATTTAAAAACATATATTCAATAAAGGATTAGTAAAAATTGGAAAAGTACCCTGAAACTTTTAGAAAGCTATCTCTTAATCGAAATATGTTCAAGATATGAATTAATTTAATTAATTAAAAAATGAATAACCAATTTTTATAAAACTTGAAAAGCGTTCACAGACCCCACCCTAAAAGATGAAACTGAGAATAAACATATCTGGAAGTTTTCCTGAAAAGCCCCTCCATTTGGACATGGCACATTTTATCACGCTTAAATTTAAAAGGTTAAAAATGTATAACTTCGTTCGAGGATGTTAAAAGGAATAACAGACTATCAGATTCAGTTGAATACGTAAGTTCTGCAAATCGTAAAGAGGAGAAGGTGGACAAGATGTTCCTTATTTGACTGTCATCACCTATCACTGATAGATGCTGTGATATGTTACCTCACTTTAGTATAGATAAAGATTAATTTGGATATTTCATATTCTGGAATCCTCCCATGCACCGCCGCTCATTCAACTCCCTCTGGGTGTTTATATATTTACGAGAGTTATAAAATCTCAACCTTTCCATTTGCAGATTAGGCTCAACCGACCTATCTTTACTTTCAATTGTTTTCAGGTTTTCTCAAAAACCTGTTATCTAAAATGCCTTGCCTTCTTTCCATTTTTGTTTTGTGGAGTTTTCACATATTTTTGACCTCTTCTTTTTCTCTTTCCCACCGGTATAGTTGTTGAACAGTATATCTTCGGTTCAAACACAATCGTAGGTGTTTAGTCTAGTAAAGTTTTATTAAACTGTTAGCTATTAAATGGATTCATAGTTTCATAAGGGGGATTATAGGATTTGCGAGATTGCTTCTACAACTTAAATGATTTGACAATGAGAATTGTAGTGAATTAGAAAGGTAACAGCTTTTATCCAGGCTCTCCAAAACTTACATGTTAGGTGTGTGATCTGCAAAGAAAAGTCTGCTTATTACTTGAGAAGAGGTACTTTCCGAACTAAACTTGGTAATCAATTATTGTAAGCACTCTAAAAGGATTTAAAAATGTCTCTAATTAGGTCTAGACTAGTTAAAGGGGGGCGCTGTGTAGTACCAGTTCGCTTTCACTCATAGGTTTATTCTGTCTGTATAGTGATTCCAATTGTCAGTTGGTAATTTTTGGATTGGTTGCTCATCCTGCAATCACATAATACCTTGCATATGGTATTCCTAGTCCATTCCTCAATGGGTAACTTATTTCCTCTGTCTATCATAATCTGTGTTGTCCTCGTTCACTGCTGATTCCTTCCTCTTTCCTCCCAACTTCTCCTTCTTCCTTTCCCCTTTCACTAATTTCCCAAATGCCTAATGAAAATGTGGTTCTACTTTATTTTTGGTATTCTCACACGGGGAAGGCTCCAGTATCCATTTAGCCTTAAAAGGATCATTGGTACCAAATTGAGGATATCAAGTCCAATTTAGTCCAGTTCTAAACGTGGCTTTACAATCAGGCTTGGAGCTAATTTAATTGTTCATTAACACAAAGGCACTAAATTTACAGCTTTTTGGCCGGAACTCCTGCAAATTAACTTTTATTTAGTCAAATACCTCCCAATCAGAAATATCAGTTTTTATTTCACCTCAAATATAAGGGGAAAAAATACACTAATACAATTATTAATGAATGGTTTTAAGTTACTTAACGTTAGTGAATTCTCTTTTAAATAAACCAAATTAATTTTCACCAATCCCCTATTTTCAGTATTGTTATTTATAAAATATGCAAAGAATATGGAGTATGAATTTCAAATAAAACTTCTGAAATTTAGAAAGGAATTTATTCCTGTAACCGTAAATAAAATTTTTAGCTAGTAAAATAGACGATTTTTTCATTTTCTAGTTTTACTTTAAGATCTAAAATTAGCGTCAAAGAACCGGTATTAATTGGAGGATATCTAAAACCCGCTAGAAGGAAACTATCACACTTAAAGGTATGAAGAAATCAGATAAAGTTTTAATTTCACAACTTGGAAGCTATGGGTGCATTAGATCAGAAATTTAGATTTGCATAATGCAACAAATTAATGTCGTCTAATCGAGATAGCAAACATTTTAATTACAGATCATAAAACTAAGAGTTCCTAATGACCGGGATATCGGGAGAGGGGAAGTATCGTAAAAATCTGACCGGAAAATTCCGCTACATTTTTTATTAATTTATTAAAATCTGTTAAATACGAATCCGCCTGAAGAACAGATAAGATAACAAGACGAGAACAGCAGATTCTTACGATATATTGTTATCATGTGAAAAATTTTTACTACCAAATAAAATTGACACAGAAAAGGCGACAATTGTGCTGAAATAATAATCCATACTGATAATAATGAAATGCTATCGCACAGATACAAATCCTCTATACTGATAATACATAAAAAAATATTCAGAGAATTCATGTTTCGAACCTTGAATATGGAGAATTTTAAAATCTCACCGCTAAGAATTTTACTTATCGAAGGAGGCCTAATTGTGCCTCATGTCGAACAATTAAGGCAGATGGTCGATAGAAAGGGAAAACTTAAACTTATAAGATTACGAATGTCTCTTAGGAGAAAGTGAATAAATAACCTCCTTCATTTATCTAATGAAGTTGAACTCTTGATGTAATGCCTTCATTTGTACATTCCCTGTTGGACTCTTTCCTAAGCCACATGTTCAGATACTACGTCACTATTAAAGGTAATATGCTGTGGTGTGAATGAAATTTTTATAATAAAATAGAGAAATCGCTACATGATTCATTATGCATTTGACTGAATGGAAATAGAAATTTTAGATATAGTCTTGAAGATAAGAATGAGCCATCTTTCTAACTCAAATAAATCAATTCATATTAATTCGCTCTCAATTCCACTTTGATTTGAAATATTTGGCGAAGTTAAGTTCATTGCAATCATATTTTGGAAGAAATATAACAGAACAGCGCATTGGATGGGATATAAATAAAGTCATTCGCTGAAGTTTTACAAACCTTGGTCTCCTTCCATGCTTTCAATAATTGAAAGTAAATAAGATTTTTCCTTCCTCATTCTGAGCCAAATTCGTCAGTAATTTAAAAAGGAAGTAAGAAGGGGAAAGATAAAACAGGATATTCCTTACTATTTCTTTGTTTCAGTGGACAAAATGTTACAAAAGATTGCATTATTACGTAAAGGTGCTCTTCTTTTAATTACAACATATGAAAACTTTCATTCTTTCTTATGCAAGGGTTCATAAAAGGAAAATTTGGAGTTAACTTTAATATAACCATCATAGTAAGCAGACTGTTATTTCCAAACACCCAAAACGCGTGAAATCCAAACAGTTTGAGAATGTTTCGCTACTTTTTATAATGAACCCGAAAGTAAAAGCTGGAGTTATGACTTTTGATGAGTCAATTCCAAAGATTCCTCTGGAAATTTTTTTGTCGAGCTTCAACGAAGAAGTCTTTGTATTTAAAGTGCTTTTAAACATCGTTCCAGTTCTCTTTTTCTAAATTTTATTGTTTATTATTTTATTTTATTATCAAGGAGAACAAGGGAAAAGTTTACACAAAGTCACATTGTAAAAAATTTTAACTCTCTTTTCTATAAGGAAAAATTCCCACTTCATTGGTAATTGACTAAAATTGCGCAGTGGGTTCATCTGCAAGCAAAGGAAGAAGATACTTTTCCTCAGACACAAGGATCAACAAAGAATTCCAGTGCCCGATTTCCGAATGAGAGACAAGTGTAGCAGAAATATTATACGTACATCAAAGTACTTTTAAAAATTTTATAATATATGTCCTTTTAAGTTGAATAATGAGGAAGTAAAATCCCCAATTCCAAAGACTAAATCTTACTACCATTTCTCCAAAATTATTGTTTTCATCCGTGTTTCTGTTTGTCAGACTAGTTCATTACATAGTACCTTCGTTAATAAACGGTCGAATATGTAAACTATAAGTCAATAAAGTTTTAAAAATATTGCATATTAGAAGATATGACCAAAAACACCGGAAAATTAATTTTTAAACAAATTTGTTTAAGTAAATTTTCAGCTCATATTTTATCTAATTAGCGGTTTAAAGTACAATTTTCATAAGAATTTTTTCTTTTGGTTACAAGAACTTGAAGGTTTTTGTAGTGTAAAGGAGTAAATTAGGAGGATTTAATACTTTTAATAAAGATGTCAAAAAATTTTTTATGTTCTTTCGTTCTACCAGGAATTATGTTTAGATATCGTGCGTCCGGAGTTGAAAAAGTGCGGACAAGTGGATGAGATTCGGTTATAATTCTCAGGTTTTTTCAGTATTGTTAGAGTCGCATTCTCCACTGACATTTTTTGCTCTTTCCAAAGCGTAAAAAACAAATTTTAGAGGAGCATAAATTGATAGATGAATATGTTTAAGTCCTCAAAATCGAGAGGTTTCAATTTAATCGTATGAATGGCTACTGTTGACAGAACTTTATTACGCACTTTATATTCACTGATCAGCTATTGGATGAACATCTTTGAAGTGCAGAGAGGGGTGAGAAGAAAAAGAAGGGAGGATTTTTATATAATTGAAACACCTTGTAGCGCAGTAGCTAACGTATGCGTCCCTCAAGTTAGAGATTAAAGAATATGTGACAGTTGATGCTGATAACAAAATATTCTATTTAACAGAAAGAAAAAGGAATTCGATTTTTCATCAGGGCATCTTCAAGATGGCTTCTTTTCCCCTTTCTTTAACAAAATTGAGAAAATGATTAAAGATTAGTGAAAAGTATTAACCGATATTACTTCTTAATATGGTGGATTTATCACGATAAGCTTTACTCCACTTTAATTCTATTTCTGAAGGCATAATTTTATTTAGTACTTCCACTCTCTTCGCGATTGATTGACCTGTTTACTATTTCACATAATAATAACCCTTATTATTATAAAAAGTTTAATCAGCAACATTTTAGAGGTTTTGATACTGGTAAAGAAAGCAATTAAAAGGAAGTAGGCAGTAAAGTTAGCACATTGGGAGGCTTATTTATAGGATTATGGGAGCATTAATTTGTTCATATTCTCATGATGCATAATTCATTGAGTGTTGAATTAATATTAAATGAATATCATTTGTCACTCAGGTTTATGGAGGATATTATATCTGCAATTCATTTGCAGGGGGTCAGGCCACATAGGTCTATTTGTACTCTGCTACGGTTAAGAGCAAGTAGATGAAACGAACACTAAGTCTTCACCGTAACAGTGCTCACCTTGTTTCCCTCTTTGTCCTTTCCCAGCTAGTAAAGATACAAATTTCCCCTTAGAGTATGCCCGCATGGCATAGGTTGATCTTATTCACTTTTGAGATTCATATAAAATATTGAATATTTTAACATCTTTAAAAAATTAGTAATATGTTTTGCAGAATCAAGAGGAATTTGTAAATGTCATTATCTAACGCTTTCATTATATAAGATAAAGTGATTATTGCTTGAAAGTTTGCTTTAATATTTCGTTAATTTAGGGGCGTTTATTCATAACGATATTTATTTGACCGCCATTTAATTTACTCATTTTTCGAATTTAAAAGCGTTTAAAAATTCCCATTCTTCACATTCCATTATGTAATTATTAAACCAATGCAATTAAAAGCGAGAAGTTGTTTACTTAAATCATTATAAGTAGTGTCTACATGGGACTTCGTTTGCGGTATCTTACGCCACCGTAAAGATAGTCAAGTGAACGTTTGGCCACTATGTGCCTTGCCAGCATTTTGATCAATTTAAGGAGTTCTGCTTTAGAGAGATTTGCAAATTCATCCAGCTGATCGTCGTCATAGGAGGAAATCACTTCCAAGGCACTGGGCGAAAGAAAATCGGCATATCCAGTTGGGAGAATTTTCTGCAAAATAGAATAGTCAATATAATTTCTGTACGAAAAGCCGCACAATACTCTATTTTTCATAGTTTCAGAAAAAGAGGTCTGCCATCAAAAGAGTTCCACCGATAAGCTTATTTCAATAATAATATTACTTGTTGTATACACTATGATATTAGCCTATCGTAATTACAATAACTTCCAAATAGTTAAGAAGGGAAGCAGAAAGGTTTTGATAAGGATTCGTAAAAGAAATCGAACAAAAGTCAACAGCACAAGTCGGAAACTCAAATGAGTTATGCAGCATTGTTTATTTTTTTAATGAAAGGGTTATACTGATAAATAAGCCTATTTTGACTAAATTTACTCATCGGTCTTTAGGATTAGGCTTTTAAATTCTTGATTAATCGTTAATGTCCATTCATTCTTGTGCTAATGAAGGTTAATTATGTCATTTCGATTTATCCATCTTTTCAGATGATCCAGAGAGAAGCTAGATAATTTAAATTTAGCAGAGCTCATGAACTTTAATGAAGGAAAATTTTCCCCATTTCCATTCTTTTCTTTGTTATATATGAACTATGTTTTAACATTAAAAGTCAATATGGGAGAATAAGGGAAAAAAATTGCTAAAATTATTATTCACAAAATTTTTAGGGGAAATTTAACCTTGTATTGAAATCTAGAAATGTTGAAAATTGTAAATTTCTCAAGTTGTGGCGCTAACAATTTTATCCAGATTTTTAAAACGAAAAAAAGCTATAATAAAGATTTAAAGAAATGAATATTTTTTAATGCTATAATTAAATTTATTTTTATCTCTCATTTCCAATTAATCCGTTGACAATAAAAATTTTCAGTGAATTATAAGTGAGTTTAAAATAGTTAAACAAAAGAAATTTCAACATATTTAAATTTTTGTTCAGAATATTACTATGAGAAATACTTTACTTATCATTTATAATTAAATTTTCTTAATATTTTAAATAAAATTTTCAAACTTACTCCTGACGATGGAGCGATTGTCTCTAAGGAAACAACAACTGAAATGAAAGTGAAATTGAGCATTAATGGAACATTCCATATTTCTATATATGAATCTTTATCACCAAAAAAACACGCTAATAATACATCACATTTTAAATCATTAAACCCGTTATGAGCTGAATTAACTTACGAAAGATTATAGTAAAAATGGCTTTTCCATAAATATTTGCATGTATCATGATAGAAAACAGTTGTAAAGTCTTCAAGTGCTAAAACCGACACTTGTCGCAAATCAGAGAAGTTATATTCTTTTTCTTTCAATTTCTTCCTTTCTGATTGGCTACCAGCTTTCAAGAGTTATAATTGGAAAGCGTCAGGAAAATCAGATTGGATTTTTAAGATGGAGCTTCCAAATTATTGAAATACGAATATGAAACAGATCCAATCACTTCTATTTTTAGCAAACTTTTTAAAATATATATTTTAACGATGGTAACTTATTGATATTTGGTAGTCATACTGTAAGGATGGGAGAAGCACAACAAAACCTTTTGAAACTTATCAAATTGAGTACACTCTTTTTTCTGCAATTAGGGAACTTTAAACTTAATGCGATTAAAAAATTAGTAATGAAAGAAAACTTTCGTTGTCAAAGCAAACATATATTAATTTGAAATAATTAGCCCGCTTTTGGGTGAAGCAAAATACGAATAAAACGAGGTGCCGTAACTAACAAAGAAATTAAATCCGCCGGTGATTGATTGTTGAATACCTTTAATATAATCTCTTTCACCGGAATGAGAGTCAAAGTGGGAAATTTGAATATAAGAACATTATGCTTTTATTATGCTTTATATAAAATATGAACATGCCAATATTTTCTCCATTTTCTTATTTTATTTGACTCGGATTATGTTCCTCTAATCCCTTTTTTCATGTGTAAATATTTGATTTTTTGCAAAGAAATGAAGAAGATCATAAAACTGTAATTTATTGCCATTGTGTGACGTAAATAATTCAAAAGTAAAAAGAATTATTATTAACAAGTCCATTTATCTAAAGATTCCTTTAAGGATGTGACTTGGACAAAAATAAATACAGCTTTCACATTTTTGTGCATTAAAAAGACAGGTCTGCTAAATATACTTTTCCAACTTCTTCTAGTAATATGTATTTCGGAGGGTTCAATTCTTGCAGAACATTCTTTCTTCACTTCCTAAAGCACTCTTTTATTTATAATAATTATAGGAAAGCGTAAACTGTTAAAAGAATGGTTGCATGATCAAATTCTTCTTTGCCAGCTTCCAACAGATGAGATAATTCGTAGGTCAGCCGCATTCGAGTAGATAGAACAGTGACTAAAAAATCCTATTGACACTCTGAATTACATTTTTCTTCTACAGTGGTAATTTTCTAATCCATTTTACCCTTGATAACATGTTATCTGAACAGATTAGCAGGATACACTGGAAGCATTATTATTATATCCTCCAGCAATACAGAAAAATTGAATAGTATTTTATTGAAGGGTAAAAAAATTAAATCGGTTAAGTAAAGTTCAAAAAGGAAAACTGGGAGAGGATCGAGAAGAGAGTTACTCCATTTAATTTTCGGATTAGTGTTAGAATGCGCGGTTCCATTTTTCATGTGCAAAGATTCAAATATCAGTATTTGTCCCCTAGTTTGCTTATTAAATTCTTATTGTCAATCTTCATTGGTAATCGGAGAGTTGTTTAAATTATATTGTCAATCTTGCCTCTTCAATTCATTTCTTCTTTCAAAAACCCAGGAAACAACATGATCTTACAAGATCTTAGATGCCTAACTTAAAACATGACCAATTTAACCAGGAGTTAAATTAAGATAATGCTTATGAGTTCTATTATGCTAAAATGACTTTCATTGTTCGCCTTCTAGGCTGCAAGACGGTGCAAATAATCCGAGATGGCATAGTTATTAACCTAATTGTATATACATTTTTCAAAACTCTTCACTCATCCGGAAACATAGTAAATTAATCCCAAAAAACAAATTATGGAGTATAAGAGTATGGCACATTGTTATTTTTTTCTCATAAGAGAGCACGTTTTATATAATAATAATATAAACAGTAATTTTATACACACCATACACACATTCTTATCGCGAAATCGAAAGGGAAAATGTTTATACAATTGAAGCCACCAATTAGTTTTTAAATTCCAGAATATACTTTTCTCCAAATAAATGAAAGTGCACAAAGAGGACTTAATTACCTCTATGGGAATTTGAGATATCTGAAATACCAAATGAGGTAGTCCATATACGCTACTTATTTTGTTTTAAGTAGGCAACAGAGCACCATTGGGTTTGGATCACCCTTAGTAATACAATGCTCATACATTCTAAGTACAATTTGTCTTTATATATTAGTAAATGGATACGTGAATATATGAGAGCGAAAATGGTTTAGAAGGCTATGGAATATGAATTAACAGAATAGGATCAGAAGAAAGTGATATGAATTATGAATTAAAATAAAGTTAAAACACTTTTTTTAATTATAAAGTCATTTAATTATCCGTTTAATACAAAGTAGAATACATTCTATACTCTAATGTAGTATACTATTCCGACTATCGGAGGCATACCTATGAGTGATAGGAAATTGAGTGAGGAAAGGATAGGGAAATTTGATGTATGGAATCTGAGATTTTAACTTCTTCCCTCAGCTAGAAAGAATATATACTATTGAATTTTTATAAAATCGTTTGATATGACCCGCAATATTTCCACTTTCAACGTTAAGGATGATGTTCTTATATGCGGCATTTATAAAACTTTTGAATTATTGAATCACAAATTTATATAATATAAGATCATGCTCAACGCTGAGCCTAACGAATCATGATCCTTTCGATAGTGAAAAGACATTGCCTTCTTACCTGCGAAGATTCGAATACCACTTCACTCTTCTTCATACTTCACTGCTTATGCTTGAATTTCCTTGAGGTAAAGACTAATGCCTTTAGAAATGTTATTGATAACTGATTGTGAAATGGTAGCCTAGTCAAACCAAAAACTTCCTAGACATCTTGATGTATTTTCAAAAAGTTTTCCTTGTTCAAATTTAATACATTGGGAAAAATGACTGGGGTCTTCAAGTTAATTAAATCCATACACGAACTAAGACAATTAATAACGAAAAATGAAATCTAACAACATGCATTATAATAATGGATTCCATTTGTTTTTAGACAGGTCGCTTAATTGGAAATAAATAGTCCTTTAATGTATTATCTTTCTTATTTACAAGCCAAATATTTATTTCACATTTTTGAAAATATGGATTTGTTTAAATTTATATCAGAAATAAATTAAACGTAGAGAATTCAGGTGTTTATTTTTGTAGCAAAGATATGTTTTGAACTGGAGTAAGTCGAAGGGTTCGAAATTTAAAATCAAGATTTTTTTATAGATCCTCGTAATTTTTAGAGCTTAGAATAAACGGAAGGTTCAAATTGCAGTAAGCGCTGTTTTCTAAAGCAAAGCTTTACATTCTTTTGCATTTTTTAAATCTAGCATTTTATGATCGGATTCAAGTTTATTTGATTGAAGAATTTGCTAATGCTCAATTTTGAAAAATTACGACATTGAGTGATAGTTCTTCTCACAACTTTTGAGTTACATAGCCGTTATGACTGCATCCTTTCCATGACAAACATGAGAATGCTACTAGCTACTAGAGCTCACCCAAACTAAATACTAATTTAATAAATAATTTCTCGCAGTCAGAAATTTTATCGATTAATTAAAACCTGACTTAACTTCAAATTATTAAGGGATCAGCAATCTTAAGGAAAAAATTGTGGATTTAATAGCGAAGAATTAAGTATATCATCGGTTCACCATGACTAAATATCAAGATTTCAACGGCAATAGAACAAAAAATTTATTTGAAATTTTGACCTATTTCGCATTCTAGAAGACACTATTAAAAATTGGATTACGGTTCAGACCATATATATATACATAGCATCAATGCGGGGATTTAATTTAAATTGAAATTATAACCCGCCGATTAAGGACTTGTTTTTAATAAGGTGACTTAATTTTTTAAAAATTCGATTCCGATATTTATAAGTAATATACCGGAATCCAAAGTACTCACTTGGTCAGTAAATTCACCACACTACTGATATGATTTTCCTCAGAAACCAAAACGACCTACATTGAAATTAAAAATCTGAAACGTTAGAACATGTAGACTTAAAGTGCAACACATAAAGCTAAAAGTGTTCGATACAATTTACCTTAAACTTTATTTAAATTTCCCGATAGATCTCAAATTTCAACCAATTCCACCCATTTAGATGCTTTCTCACGCTACAAGAATATTTTAGTTTGGCTTTGCCGTAGAAAGTAATAAAATAACATCAAATTTTAGCAAAATTAAAAACAAATTTTTACACAATAACTTCTCAAATATATGCATCTACATATTGAATACCAAAATTGGATTTTTGGTGAATACAATTTGTGAATTCTAAAAATTTACTTTATGAAATATCGTGATTCTTTGGATAAATGGAGTATTGGCAAAAATTCCATTTTTCATTAATATCATAAATATCTGTTCAAAATAATGAAACATTTGTCATCATTTATAGGCCATCTAATTGAAAGGTCGCCCTAAGGATATGATTTGGACATGGCATTTATATATATCGATGGGGTATTTTCATAGGAAAGGTTTGGTAATTCTGAAACTGGGAGGTCCAGACTCTGAAACTAACAAATCTTTTAAAATTCAAGTCGCGATCGGTACCACTTTTTTCAAATGACATTTAGGACTTGAAGATTTGGAAGTATTCAATTCAGTTAAAGCTCCGAAGAGGAAGTTTCAGATGTGGCTTCTCAAAAGTGGAAGTCAGTATTTTTTTATCCGGCATTTCTCATATTGACTTAAAATTCGTTTGATAGAAAAAGGAAGCTTACACTCAGAATTCAGCGCTTTCAGAAGATCTTTTGATCTAAAGAGCTGTTAATTGACAAAACGTATGATTTAAAAACAGTATTTGTAAATATTGATAATTGAGAATCAATTAGCTAAACAATCCGAGCTTATCAGTGAAAAATAAGTGATGATAATGTAACTATTGTAGCCTATTTCATTTAACGGCCATTAAAAATCAATTATTTGTGGATTTAATCTCCTACCAAAGTCCACTATAAACCGTCTGCTCTATCAAATCTGGAAAATATAAGTATGAAAACACTCCCTTATGAACTAAACAATATAACTGGAACTTCGGAATATTGTAAAATACTATGAAATAGTTAATAACCAAGATTAAAGCCAAGTAAATTTTGCTTCAATACGTGGTCTGCACGTCCATTTCCATTTTCTCGCATGATGGGTTATTTTACCGATTTCTAAAATTTGTAGTTTTTCTAAATACCAACATTGTTTTTAATTTGAATATTTATAAATATTTATTTAAAATAATGCTAAAAGATTTAAAAAGAAAGTAACTTGAAATTTGCGTTAGCCCTTAGTTTTTCGTATTTTTTAATGTTTAACATACAATAGATTTTCTGGTAAATTGCAACATTCTTAAGATTTTGAACTTCAAAAATTTTTAATTTTTAACCAATTCCTCTTAGTATTACATCTCCACGCAATAATTATAAAAGCTTTATTAAGGTCTAATTTTTATATATTTAAAACCGCACACCCACGAGTTTAACAACCAATAGGAAAGGCGGACATCTTCCGATTTTAGCTCAGTTAAGCAGATTGCAGCCAATAAAAATGGAGATGCTGATAGAATAAGTATAAAATTGCTAATATTTGAACTGAGAGATCAGTTGCGGAAAGTTGCGGACTTCTCATCAGTCTATACATAATGGTCTATGCAAAAATTTACGGAAAGTTAGCTGTTGCATCAGTATTCTGTGAGTAAAACCGCCTTATATTTAATTTTAAAATTGGAAATTGTGAATATATTATCACTGAATATTTTTTTATAAGCATGAAAGTTAAAAAATGGCTTTATATTTTAATTGTTTATAGAGAAGTTTGCATACAGAAATTTCATGTTTATTTTATTGTTATTTTTCAGTTGTTATTTTGTGCACTTCAGTCAGTCCGTCATCAGGGGTAAGTTTGTCAGTGTTATCCCAATATTTACTAACTTAATAAAATCAATAAATAATGAAAAGTAATATTAAAAATTTTTCAAAAACATGTTTTAATTTCTTATGAAATTCTGTTTGAATTTCATTTCTGTAATGCAAAATGTTATTTAAATTTATATCCAAACTTTTTTGTTTATATTCGATTTAATTTATCCATCCAGTTCGCATCTCTTATCTGCTAGACTTTCACATTTAAAAGTCTGAAAAATAATGTATTAGGTTATACTCCTTATACTAAATCAATGAAAGTATTTGAGGGAAGAGTTCGAAATAAGTTTCTTGTAACATACTGAAATAGGCCACTAAAAAAATACAATCAAAACTGAATTACTAAAGTCTAATATTTTCGATCTTTTATTGCATGAAAAAACAATTTCAATTTTAATTAATGCAATTTGTGTTACAAAATTAAATAATTAATTGCTTATTTCAAATTAAGTCCGAAAACTTATTAATAATGATAGTATGTATAAAACCATTCGCATTTTCATGAAATACTGCGAAAAATTTCATTTCCGTCCTAAGTAAAATTTCAATTATCACTTCTGAAACGCGGTTTGAATTACTAATTCAATTGATATGTTTTGTCGGTTTCTTATGTTGTGTACTTACTACCTAACTATTTATATATTTGTTTAAAACTGATACGGATTCCATTTTGCTCGAATAATATTTTGGACATCCATCTCACCATTATAATGATTTTCCTCAGCTCCTTTCAAGACTATATTTGGGGAAAACAAAGCCTGTCAATGTGTAGTCAACTTTTAAGTTTAAAAATTAAAAATTAAGTCATAATAATTTTATTTTAAATACTAATTCCTTACCATAACTAGATCCGAACCTTTTTAGATTACATGTCTCGTGAGTATATATATTTATGTATTTCAAAAGAATTAAATTATGTAAATATGTATAAATTGGAAGGTATATTTTATTAAAATACATAAGCCCTTTTAACATGCAAAAGTTATGGCTGGATCATAATTTTAATATTAATGATTTAAATTTTAACAGTTTTGTAAGAGCTACTTGAAGATTTTGATTTTATAACTGCATCTGAAGTGAATTTAAAATTAAATAAAGTATAATTATATGTTGAAAAATTTTTAATCTATTTAATGTTATTTTGCTTATTCAATTGTTTATAATTTCTAGAACGTTCTAAAAGATAGAGGATACATTCCATCTCAAGAAACTGGGTTCTTATCTCCCAGTGCCTTGGAAGTTCTATCTTCCTATGAAGATGACTTATTAAAAGACGTGGATGACTTTCCAAAGGATGAACTTTTGAAACTTCTGAAGGAATTGTCACAACACCGAACAACTAAAAGAGCACTTGATTATCTTTATGGAGGTGTCAGGTATCGCAAGCGCCGTGTTGTGTAAACGCTACTTATTTTATTTTAAGTATCCGACTGTTCGTTTTCAATTATGGTCATCGTCATTTATGTAATAAATACACTCTGATATTTACAAATAACCAGTTACTTACCATTTATTTTTAATAATTATTTAAATTTATTTTGCGTATATTCGAAATATATTTTAAACTAAAAATATTTTATTAATTTAAAATGGGTGATAATTAAATCTCTTTGACAATCATGGAAAATTTTGTCATATGTGACTGTTATCATTTCCTAACTCTGGTACTTTATCTGGCCGTACCAATGAACGCTTTTATCTTAGAATTTAAAAATATATCTTGGATAGTTGTCAGTTCAGTTAAAATGCAACAAACAAGGACATCATGTGACCAATCGCACAAAAATGTAAATCCTTAAAAGGCAGAAGTGATATATCATCCACATATCATAATATTATCAATATTATGGTGCAACAAAGTTCGTTGTAAATTACTAAAAAGAGAAAGCAGAAGTAACGAATAACAGTGTACATTTATCTAACCTGGGCGTAAAATAATTTATTATAATATAATTAGCCCAAATCTGCCTGCCCACTCCTACGAAGATATTAGTAAAAAAATGTAATGTATTCTGTTTTACCAACAAAAAGGGATATTCAGTAATACAATTCGAATACAAATGCCAAAATCAAACTTTGTTAGGTAGAACAAACAAGCTTATTCAGCGATAGCATTGTTGATGAAATGATGGTTAATCCTTTTGAAATATTAAAACAATATTCCACTATTAATATTCCAACTTATATAATCAGGCTTTAAGGTTGCAGAAATATAAAAACGAAGTTTTCAGTTAAAACAAAAAAAAATTTTAAAGACGACAGTGAAAGCGAACGAAATGAAATTTTTGAATCAATTTATGAGAAAATGCACCTTTAGCCAAAGTGGGTTTACAGATAACTAATACCCTTAAAATATGAAAGTTAACGCCTGCGATCAAGAAACTAACTTTGTGCGCATTAAAATAAATCAATCTTTTGATTGTTTAACTGAAATTGCATTAATTTGTCTAAACATATATAAATTTTTAAAATAAAACTGGATTTAGCTCAAGGTCATTGAAATAAAGCATCAACGTGCATGGTGACCAAAACAACCTTTAATACTATTTACAATAGAATGCACACTTTTCACAAATAAAATTAGGTATAAACGCAAAGTGTTTCGATTTTGAAATTGTGAACTTAACCTCGAGGATGAATGACATTTCTAATCATTTCAACATTACCAAAGAAAGTGTACTAGACAATAATCGCCGGATAGAAACGAAAAGTCTTTTGTCAAGAACATAAATGCATAATTTTTTATCTTATTATTTATTTTTTATAAAATCTGCTGATATTAGAGAACTTTATATTTATTGGTTCAGAAATGCGCAGATGTTTAGTAAAAAAGCAGCACCTAAGGTTATTATAAGTTTTGGAGTATTTCAGTCTTATTTTCGCCTTTATTACTTTGTAGACAAAATAATATTCATGTAATTTTTTATTTATAGTGTCTAGTCAACTTAGTGCGAAACTGTTCTTAACAAAGAAATTGTTTAAATTATATAATTTTTACACTGTAGTATTTAAACATAAATGCGATTTCAAAAATACCTATTTTAATAGCATTTTTAACAACAATATAAATATATACTTGTAAATATCAGGAAGGTCCATAGATATAGCCTAAAAGATGGCACACACGCACCTATAATAAATTCACGGAGGAAAAATCTTAAAGCTCGCTGAAGACAATGCTTCAAAGAATGTGAGCCAATAGGTTAGTAATCAATAATTGAGTTTAATAGATCATTGCAGCTCATACAGAGTTAATTCTAATGAGCTCTGCAGTATTAAAGTATGCTCCGGGTTGGAAGAAGGGACAAGTAACTGATGACCTTGGTAACTTAACCGGTCAGTAAGTTATTAAGATTACAGACCAAAGCTTACTCAATAACCAGGAAATTAAGCCATATTTGAATTTTAATATACCAAAATTTTGAACGGTGTGCCGTAACTCATATTAAAATAAAGAATTCGATATCTCAGAACTAAAATTTTGATGCCTCTTAATCTGATACTGAACATGAGTTTGGCAAGAAAAAAAAGCAAAAAATAGATTATGAATTCTACCAGGAATTATGTTTTGCAATATCCTTATTTAGAGCAGAAATTATACATGTGGATTCGGAATATTATCGATATTTTTCGCTTGAAAGTGAGAGGAGAAAGAACGACCACAACGAACATAGAAATCATTTGCCAGCTGGCAAATTTCTCCTTTCAATAGATGAATGCTATAGGAATTATGTAAAATTTAAAAATTCTGTAAAAATTCGTCGTTCAGATTCTACCTAAGAAAAAAATGAAAGTAAGAAAAGGAAGAACTTCAATCTGAGAGAGCAGAAGACCTGATAATTTTGAAAATCGAATGAATTAGGGTTCTTTTGGGTCCCCAACTCTCATTTCTACCTACTCTGTTGTTTAAACGTTTCTCCATGATGAAAAATTGTACGGATATTTGACATATCAATAGGAAATAAAGATAGGTTCAAAATCATGTTTTCATGATTTGTATAAGTATCTAGTACCTGAGATATCTTTCCGTAGTCAGCTATCGATTGCCAATGACGTATTGAAATGCAAACCTAATCGTGACTATTGAACTCCCATATGATGACTCTAGACGTCTTTATGAACAACAAATTCCTCTTTATAATTCTCTAACAACCACACATTTATCGTCAAACTCCCATCAGTTCGCCGCTGCTTAAAAATATATTTAACCAGTTTTTGCCTAAGAGGCCCTCAAATATCTTGGTATAAACTATCTCAGTTTTCACAACACATCTCTCGCAATTTTAAACCGGATTCTCCTGCACTTTTCGTCTATCTGCAGCACCTCTCCCTCCCCATTGGTTTTTATCCAGAACAAATATGCCAACTTCTGCTTCCGTCATCCTTTCTCTTTTATTCACTCCACTACTTCTTAAAAAAATAATTTCCTTATTTTGTATTTTGTTCTCTTCACACTCTTTATGACTTCCCATACAATAGGACCTGCATTTATCCACCAACCAAATTACATCAGAAAGGACAAATTATTGATAAATTTCCAACACTCTTATCAATACAAGCGTACTTTGAGGCCACACAGAAATAGGAAAAAGTAGAAAGAGGAAAAGGAAAATTTGTTGTTTGTCTCTCTTATTCTCAACATGCATTCATTCCATTCTTTTCCTTTCCATGTGCACGCCAAACGCGTGTGAATAAATTCAAGAATATGTATTGTTATTAAGTTAAAATAGTAAGGAAATAACTAGCAGATCGTTGTTACCTTCTCTTGCATTCTGTTAAATTATGACATTCAACAAGGTAAAATACGCTTCGAAATTCTGCATTTATCTATTAGATAACTACTTTTGTTTTATTAATAAATTTAAGCGGCAATTTCTAACAATAAATATCCAAAGCAATTGTCGGGATTCATTGACTGCAAATTATAGTGGTAGTTTCGTATTCAATTACAGCTAATAATTTTTAAAACATGAAGGACATGTGTGCAAATTATATCCTAAAAAGAAAATAAATAAAAATTATTTCTTATTAACTTATAAATAACCAATCAGGAAGTATAAATACGCTTACCGCTTAGTGTTTTTAACACCAATGCTTCCCCTTTTCCAGTTCTATTTCACATATCAAATAGACAAATTTTAAAAACAAATCCCAGTTAAGAGTTAAAAGGAGAATTATATAGACATGAAAATCTTTCTCAGTTCACCCTAAATGCTTCCATCTTCCCATTATCTTATTAAAACTGAGGGACAAATAGAACACGAAACTGATTCGTGGTTAAAACTAAATAAATAGTAGTGTAAAAATATCTTTGAAGACAGCAAAATGGAATGTATAGGTCTGCATGATTCTCAGTTCAAATTTTCGTTGAAAATGATTGCTATTCAAGGAACTCCAAATTCTGAATTAAGAAGAATTTGCGTCAGAATAGTGAAACATGTTCAAATGTGCACGGAAGGAAATACAGTGCATTGTGGCTATTAAAGGCATACAAAATCTGAAAGTGTTACATTACAGAAAATAATATTTTCCCAAAACAATTCTTAAATGTAAGATTCTTTATTTTCCACCTTTTAAGTCCTTCTTCATTTAATTCCCTTTTATTCAAACGATTTTACTTACATTACGATCGTGAATGGCGAGTGGGATAAATCGACGTATCGATACGAAAATTTGCGTCTTGTGTTGATATAGTGGTTTGGGTCGTTTTGCATTGTGGTGCTGTCGGGTCGTATTTGTGACTAGTGTAAAGGCTTAGAGAATCCAAGAGACTAAATTTTAGAAAACCAACTAGGGGCCCATTGCAGATCAGTTGTTGATGGTCCTTACGTTGAATTGCATGTAACTCCTCGATGATGCATTAACCAAACTCGAATTTGAATAATTGATTTTTCATAAAATCCAAAAGCTTAAATATGGAAATAAACTCCTAAATTTTGAAAAAAAAATAATATTTCTTCATTAAGAAAGCATTAAATACACTCAAAAGCGTAAGAAATACCAAATAATAAGGGGATGGCTGTGCGTGTTAAAAGTGTTTAAAACTAGACCATGTTAAAGCACCCTTAAAAAATACCATTCTGGAAGGAAACTGCACAGACATTATTGTTATAGAGTTATAAAAAGGCTTAACATTTTAAGGCAATCCTAGGAGGGTTCAATCAATCCACATATCCCTCAAACAAGAACGATTAAAAAGGATAGAAAGGTAACATTCTTAACAAGAAAGCTCATTTATAAATTGATGTTTTAATTTTTTGGTTCTACTAAAACTAAGTTAATAAAACAATAGTGCTTTAGTTTTAACTGGATTATATTAAAAATATTGCTATATGACGTGAAGTTTGTTGTAAAAGCTGCTGAAGGGTAGAACTTCTGTCAGTTAGAGAAACTCTACTCTCCAAGTTAACTTTTAATTGAATCTCTTAGTTGTAGTGCCTTTTCTAATCCTAAATTGGGAAACTCGCCTCCCTGTTCTTGTACAAAGTAAATCGATTTGAATGGTAAACTCAAATTTAAGTAAAATATTATTTAAATATTTTTACAAAGCTGGAATCCCATTAAAGGGAAAAAGTAGACATCCGTTTTCCTCAATTAAAAAAGGTAATGTTTGAATTAGAGATTAAATATTTATTAAAATGAAACCCAATACAAATGAAACTGAAGAATGAAGAGCAAAGAAGAGGGAGAAAAGGCGTATTTGCTAAGAGTGCAAATAACAGGTTTATGAAGAAGACAGATGCATAATGCTCATTGTAAAGCTTAAAGAAATAAACTGCTTTATATTCCACAAGACTGATAGTTCGAGCACGTACCTTCTAAGCCCGAAAATGACTAATTCATTAAAAACCCCCAATTTTGAGAGGACTGCTCTTTTCTGACGATGAGCTGATAAATGAGCAAAATTACCTTAAATCAGGTTTACTTAAATATGCATTCGTTACATTTTACAGTGATTTTTGAAAACGATAATGGCTCTAATTTAAAATATATTATCATTAATTATTTGATGAAGCTTATGTCTTGTCTCTAGTCTTAAATGACATTCATAATAAATAATGCCAATTTATATTAGATCAGATGTAATTGTTAGAAACATTAATTAGATACAAGCCAAATTTGACCCTAAAACAATTGCTACATGTATAAATTCTTATCATTTTAATGTAGATTTCGGGGTTAGAGAAGTGACTGTCGATTCTGAACATAATGCTTTTAAAATTTTTAAAAGAAAAGTGTAATCCATTAAATCTTTTACAGACACGAAAACATCTTAAACAAAAATGACAGGTGCGTGAAAAAAATCAAATTTGGAGAATTTGAAATGGACGAAAAAATGGAATTTGAATAGAATTAAAATATATTTTAAGCATACATTTAGATATCAAGGTATTATTTTAATTTCAAAACTGTTTTCCTTCATTGACCGATGCTAGCCAGTGTCAGTGTGTCGGTTATCATTACTAAATGTGCATCCGCAAGCAGATAACTCCTGCTGAAATCAATTTTGAAACTTGTTTACGTTGTTTTTTATTTTTATTTTATGTCACTTTGCATCACATCGATAAATTGGGCCAAATAATCTAATCGATTTGCAACTCATATTTATTTCCATCATTCAAACAACGTAATTGTTACTCCACTTTCATCTCACATCATCTGCAGCCCTTAAATTAATATAAAAACTTCATTTATTTCCGTTACAATGGGCTTTATTTCCTCTCCTTGCGTTTCCAACAAGCATAAGGACGTTGTGAAATCATTTTCCTTATCTGCTATTAATTATTGATGTTATTCTTTCTGTGATAAATGATGACCTTGAACACCGTGAAAACAATGACTAGTGTAAATTAAATTTGATAGAAGAGACCGGAGTGGGCCTGCCAGTCAAATGTTAGGTTTTTTTCGTATGCACTTTTTCTCCTCAGCAATCGACTCATATCAAGACAAAAATTAGAAAACACCTTTATTTTTTAGTAAGTAAAGCCAAAATATTGACAGCATTTTTCCCTATTCAAACTTGAGTATTACTTAATTTGAGAGTGTGATTTAAGTAGAATATACTGAAACCTAAATTTGTAAAAGATCAATAACCATCTATGCATTACTAGTTAAGTGGATGATCAAACGTGCCGAATACTTTTGGTCAACAAGATAGTTGGAAAAACAGAAGTCCCAACTTAATGCTATTAACACGAATTCCATTATAGACTTTAAGACTTCATAAAAGGATTTTGCTACAAACTACAAAGTTCTGCCTTTGAAGTTGTCAAAACTATTCAGTAAAAGTACAAAAAGTCTTCTCAAACTCCAATAAATAAATCATTAAATTTGTATTGCGATGGAGTAACTAATCAAAAAATCAAATCATTTGCCAGTTTTGTATAATATTTATCTAGCATGATTTTTAATTACTATTTATAACTGTGAGGGCCGATTAAAGTAAGTGAAGAATTTCACTTCCACCATAAATTCTGAATATTTTATCCTTGAAATTGTATCGTTAGAGCGCTCTTTAATATTGCAAGATTACTATAAACCTGTTGACATTTCTTTCTGATATAAATTATTTCATAGTCTATCAAAATTTCGAGGTTGAAATATGTTGGGGCTAGGATCACCAAACCACCGAAAGTGAAGTCTCTGGTATACCAGAATAAGTCAGTTTAGATGAGGCATTTGTAAATAATCTTATTAGCAATATTCGTAATGCTCATAAGTTACGATCAACAGTTAACCAATCAGCCAACCGAGTAGTTGGTTATGACACTCTGATTCACTGATATCTTTTTAAAGTCCTGGATAGGTAGGTAAGACCATTATAGATACTTCTATTAAAGCGAGCTTCATTACTTAATAGGAAAAGTATAAAATTATTATTTATTATAGAAATTCATCAATAAATTGATTCTTTACTATTCAAAACATAAATGCCTGTGAATCGCATCATATCTGTAGACTTCATAGGGTTAAATTAATGTATTTTAGCATACATATCTTTACGAATAACGAATAAAGTAACTCAAGTTGGAAGATTTTAATTGTTATTTTTTCTAAACAGATACTACATGTGGTTTTATTTTGATAATACCACGTGATTTAATCAAGAAGATAGTAAAACATTACTGTTTTAATTACTCATTTCTATTAAGTATTAACGTATTGTATCATCCTTAATTGGATATGACCTTGGAATTAAATTTATTCTATTCACCAAACATCTGTTTTTTAAGGAACACTTTAGTCGTTTCCACAGCAGTCTTTAATATCGTTTTTCTTTCAACTTCTATCGTTGCAGATATTTACCAGATAAAGGGTTAAAATGTATCAAAATTGTTTCTGTTCCTAATTTAATTCAAAGAAAAGCGAAGTACAAATGCGCAACGCCTGATTATTTGTCCTTATTCAATTTATAAACAAATTCTATCCACTTGTGACTGCACGGTTTTTATAATAATAAAATCTTACATGAGGCGAAAACACCAACTGCATATTATGTATTCATTAGCTTTCTAGCATTCACATGAAGCCCAAAAAATGTCACTATAATTAGATGCCATTATATTATAAAGGTCAAATTTATTACTCAGAGGAATATGAAGAAATATCTCAGTTAAGTATTTCGAAATAGGTAAAAGTAAATGACAGAGGATCGGATAGGAAAATGTAGTCGGTCCATAAAAATATTCTACAATATTTTATTAATGACCGTGAGTCATGATCCTCTAACTTCAATGCTCAAAACCTACAATGTCCCCAGTTTCCAGAATTGTTTTATGTTGGCGCGATAATTTGCTCGTAATAATAAAGAATAATACCTTAATTTTTAACTCATGAAAAAATTTAATATTTTGTGGTAATATTTGTAAAATTTCAAGAAAATCAGGCCGTTTGGCTCGACTTATTAGTTAAATTTTATGCTCGAACTCTTGATAGCCATTCTCTTATAAAGATAATCGATTATTCAAAAATTTTAAAGTCGAATGAGATAAAAATTACCCTCTTTTGAAAATGTACAAGAATCTCAGTTTTGCAATAAAGTTAATAACTTGGAGAATTCTATAGAAGCTTACAGACAATTATCTAACAAATTGATATAAATTTGATCAAAAGCTTACAGAAAAACGAGATATTTTAATGTAAAAAACCAATATTATATTTCAATAAAGGTTGTTTATGTAATCGTCATACAGTAGTAAATATATTTGTTTATATCTGCAAATGTCTATCAACACCCAACGATAAGAAATGATTGACTGACGATAAGATCCCGACGACAACTGTGCGCGCGCGTTCGCACAGAGATTCCTGAACAGATGTTAATCACTGACGATAACGAGGCTTGACTTACGTCTAACAAAGAAATTTTTTGTATATAAACCAAATTTACTCAAAAATAAATGGGAATGACTTTTCGACCACCTCCGCACTGATCTAACAACACGAGTGACTTGACTTTTTCCATCTTTTCGATTGTATTATAACACAATTATTTTGAATACCCTTAACCGCGATTTGATTTTCATGGGAAATTATCGGGTCAAGAAGATACTAATTATGTAGTTGTAGTGAGATTTGAGTAGACATAAATAATTTTTCGCCATTGTTTTTCTAATGCTCTAATATTATTTACATAATTTTAGACTCATTTGGAATTGAAATGCATACGCATCCCACTCTGGCCAAGTTTGATTTACTTTCTTAACTATTTGGTGTCTCATTTCCAGTTATCTTAATTTTCGCTTTCATTTTATCCGCACTTTTAACTTTACCTGTATTTATAAGGTGCATAGTTGTTTAAATTGTCTTGAGTGTGGGTAGATCATTAATTTATATGTATTTGACCGGTTGTCTGTAAGGATATTATGTATTTGTAATGCAATTTATACAAATCGGCCCTTAAATCCACTGCCTCCATAAACTGATACTAGACAGCCAATCCGGCTCTTTTCCTTCCTGTAGTAGTGAATTTTGTCACACATCTATACGCCATTTTGCAGTTCAAATTAAAGCCAAGTTAATTTCTTGCAGAGCATTTAACAATAAGGAAGTAAGTTAACCGTTATCACTATTACTCATACTAATAAAATATACTTTACAACGATTTCATTATGAAAGCAAGTGAAATCGGTTAACTGAAAGTTCCAAAAAATGAAAGAGCAAAGGGGATCGAAAGCAAGCCGTGATCTGCCTAAGTACCAGAGAGTCCTACTTCAAGTGAATTTTGGACTCAAATTGCATTGTATTTGCTAAATAGGTAGTTTGAGTCCCAAATTTCGGAATTCATACCCTGGACTGCAGTAAATGCTTGCTTACGATATCCCGTACTTTCTGACCGATTTTAAACACTATAATCGGTCTTGCTACTAATGCAAGTTAGATTTTATGGAATATCAATTTTTTGGTGAGGATTTAATGCTGACCCCGTAGGTAAGGTATTTTCTATTAAATAATGGTTTATTCAAGCGGATTGGAATGAATAAAGGTGCTCATAATTTATTCATAATACTATTAGATAATGTTATTTGTTCCATTATATTTTATAGCCGAGTAAATTTAATTTGACATTTATTGAAATCCTGAATTAGATTTTTGGTTAATAATTTAAAAATTAAAACAAAATCTTGCTTCCTAGCCAACAAAATGGAAATAAAGATATGTTTCAATTGCGCATTTTGGTATCATTTTTTATTTTGAACTTATTGGCAGGGAGCTCATTTTAAAATTAGCATCAAATTAAAACAAACACGGTTAAATTCTATTATTGGCGCTCTGATTATAAAACGTTATTGACGAAAAATTTTTATCACTTCTAACTTTCAGTACCGGTTAAGAATTTTACAAAATTCTATTAATATTTTCAGTATGTATTTAAGCATTTGGATTTTTTATTTAAAATACTATTTAAGCTTTTGTAATTTTGCTGAAATGTCCGCAAAGTCTAAATATTTGCAATTTGTTGTTTTTGTAAAAATGACATTTTCACTTCAGAACGTTTCTGTGCAGAGCTATAGACATTCAAATCGAATTCAATCGCACTAAATACTATGGAAGTGAGCATGTTCAAATGTGTTTCATTAATGCTTTGTCGATTCATATTTACTTATAATCATTACCATTAAAAAATTTTATTTTGTAAAAAATTTCTGAACGATTTATAAAAATATCCAAGAATATTTTATTTTTTATTTTTCATTCATAATTTAATTTCCATCGAAAATTCCTTTTAGTACGAATGAAACGGGGTGATTGTAAAAAATTTAAACAAAACATTTAAATATAAAATTGGTAGCAAATGTTACTGCAATATTTATTTCTTTACCATTTGGGGCTTTCTGTGATTTTACCGTATTTTAAGTATTCTATTCCACTATTATTAAAAATGTTGAGATTCAAAGTCCAAGATACATGTTTCATTGACTGCATTGTTTAAGTAATTGTGCAATTCAGAATCATGATTTCCTCTTAATCTATTCCAGAAGGAAGAGTGAGGGATAATTCTCTTAACTTTTATTTGCATTCTCCACGACAGTATCTCGGTTTTTCGCCCACGAAGCTGGAGTGACGTCTTTTATGTCCCTATGACATATAACCCCAATCTGCCATGTCTATAAACGTCCATCGATTTCTCCCCTTTTCTATAACCGCCTCGTTTCACATAAAAAGCGCTCATGCTCTCGAGCGGCTTTATCCAAAGCCATCTTTGTTTTCTTCTCAATAATAACGTACGCTTGCCAGTTACGGGCTCCCACACTTCCGGTTCATTTCCACTCTTCCTCAGCACGCTTCCCCCTCCATCTCTCGCTCGTTTCAAACTCGTTGTGGCTTCCTTGAATACATTTCTGATCTAACCAACTCTTGATGTTCTGCTCCACGATTGTTGTTAGCTCTTACCCAAACGGCTACGAATTGGTAATTGTTACTGCTGTTGTTATCTTATCTCCAATAAGGGAGCATTTTAATTGAAAGGGATATAGCACTTTGAATTAATTATCAGACAGCTTTTCAAAATAAAATTTTCAGAATCTATGCTCAAATATTTATACTGGAAAGATGTCTGACATCATTTATAAACTAAAAAATTTAGTTTTTAGGAAAAATGTTTATCGGTTTATAAGAAATGCATAATAATTATGAAAAATAGTTCTTTTTACTAATTTCACTGAAAACTTGATTAGCATATAGTGTATCTGGTTTTCCCCCAGTCATTATCCAAGGAATACCCATAATCTTCTAACAGTCTTCACTTTAACAAGGGGACAAATTGGAAGATGAAAAACATTAATGAGCGAGGTCTATTGCAAGAGAAACGGGGACCATGAGAAGGAGAGGGTCGAAGATAACCCCTGAAGTGAGCATTTGCAGAGGGAGTATCTAAATGAGTGATTTTGACAATGCCTCCAAAGTCCTCCGTGGGTCCTCCATTAATGAAAAACAAAAACGACAGCAAGGAGAAGAGGTAAAAATTTACTCTTTTTAACCACCGCAAATATATTTTAGACTTAGCTCAAAGACAGACAATTTGTATAAAAGTTTAGTAGCAGTGTTAGCATAAGATAGTCGGTTTTGATCCTAAAAACCAGGCATTTTTCAATCTGCAAATCAACTTTTACGTGCAATATCAAAAAATAAAATGCATAATATCTTCACTAGAGAAAAAATTACAAGAATTACAGATCATTAAATACCGGTTTTGTTGTGTTTTCGTGGCTATATTCTGTATAATTGCATTTCATGACAAGATGAAACGAAAACATTTCAAATTAACGGCGGATTCAAGTACAAATGTATTATTCCAGTAAGACGAGAACTGCTGTTTGTAGTTAATATCATTTATAACTCAGGCATAATTATTTCCATACAAAACTTAAAAAACGAACGGAAGTTCCGAAAATTAAAGGCAAAATTTATTCCTCCTGAACCTTTACGTTTCGTTTATCGCCATTACATTTGTGTTTTAACTGCAAATAATGAAATTCAGTTAATTTACTTTGTTGAGCTCCTTCACTTTTGTGCTAATCTGATGCCTCGGTTGTAAGAATGTACCTTTAAAGATAAAAATAACGCCAAGTTCAAATCTTCAAATATTTTTCACTTTATTAATCTACATTCAAATGAATTTGAAATGAATTTAATTAGGAAAATGCTCACATATGGAGCCTTTCGCTCTCTAAGCACAAAATCCAAATGGAAGATAAACTCTAACAGAAACCTCTCGTTGTTGCCGAATAAAAAAGCTTTTAAGGACAAGGAGTCCCTAATCACGTCCGAAAATATGCAAAAGTCTTAGTTTTAAACAAAAACCATTCATTTTTCACAAATGATCTCAACAAATTTTGTGTTAAAAAATATTTCCCGCTTGTAAAAATCATATCCCAAATACCATATTTTATTTTAATGGAGAAAACGAAGAAAATAAAGGAAATTTTTAAAAAAGGATGCAGCAATACAAAAATTTAATAGTTTTTAACTATGAAAAGGAACTAATATCGAATAACAGTAAATCCAGAAATGATAAACGGGACGGGATCAGAAAAATATGGAGAGCCACGACAAGGTATCAAAGAATTTTACTTCATGTGATATTCGGACATGAGTTGTACAAGACTTACTAAACAGCCAGTTCACGTTCAAAAATTTGAATTTCAAGATCCTCTCCCTGGATTTCAGCAAATACTCGTCTACGGTACTCGGTGCTTTTAACGGGTATTATTTAATTTTCCAATAGTTGAGAAGGCAAACAATCTTCTAAGATATTCCGCGACCCAGAATTTTAAAATAAGAGAGATAGGATAACATTTTTAAGTTAGTAGAGTTCCGTAAACTGAATTCACTCAAGATTTATTTATTTATTGGAATTATTATGCAATCATACACTAGATCAATCATATCCATAAGATGTAGAGATTTTTTGATATTATTATAGGAATTTAAACTTAAACTATTAAAAATTTAAAGGATAGCGAATCACAAAACGCAATCATCAAGTTAATCCATAAATTATAGATTTCATATTTTAGATAAAGGAAATGACACTATTGTGGTTACTTTAACTTTACAGCAAAAGTATTAAAGAAGAAGAAGCCTTTGACCTTCTTATGAAAGATACTACTTAAAAACAGGTTATCCTAGAGCTCGTATATATAAACTAATTTAAAACTTTACTAGAGCAATTTTACTAAATAAGTATTGAATAATTGTGTAGTTTGGATTTCGAGTTTTAAAAACAACGTTTATTTCAATATATATTTGAAACTTATTTGGAATTTCCTTTTGGTCAAATTCTGTTATGCTCCTCCTGCCCATCTATTGGCTTAGGAATGTGAGAAGTTCAAAGGAATCAACGTGCTACGACTAGCTGTAACTTTCAATTTAATTACCTTTTCAAAATGCTCTGAATACCCCAAAAATGATTTGATCCAGAAATCCAGGTGTGAAATCGTGATAATTAATAATTGGACACTAAAAAGAAATTATAATCTTTATGAAATTAATCAAAGTAAAATTGCTGATAGACTTCCTTATGGGCTGCTCTTTGAACCCAATTTCAATCGCTACTGAATCGTTTGCTATTTTCTTAATTCGATGGAGATGGATATGGTATTAGTAACAGTAAAAACCCGGCCAGCATTGATATTAATCTTAATAAATGTTAAGCTCATGGTTCAATATTGAAAAACTTTAACGAGTTCTACAAAGTCCAAATTCAGGTTAAAACTGAATAGGAACATTGCATCACAAAAATCTCCCTAAATTTAGTTGTTTCTATTTTGAAACTGACAGATAAGTAACGTTTTTGACACTTGCAAAAGCTGTCAAAACACTGCAGTACTGTTGGTGAGATTTATCAAAATTTGTGCAGTTTAAATTTAATATAATTAAAATCTGATACGGAAAAACGATTTTTCCAGACATCCTTTTAGAAAAAGAAATACTCTGACTTCAAATAAGGCGGCATTTTAAAAAAATTCATAAGAATTAAATACCAGCTTATTTAAATGCAAAGAGTTAAACAGAGGGTTAATAATCCACTATGACTTAAGTACTGCGTGAAGCCCTAAACTAATATTATTAAAAATAATGACAAAATATTTCATATATTCGATATTATCATAACGAAAATATTGGATATTTTGTATACCTGAGCTCTTAATTGGACATTTATTTTAAAAACCCTCGTTTAAATTAAGTGTTTTTATTTACTTGAAGTGCTCTGATTAAATAGTCCACAGCTTGCGGGAACGGGTGGCCTTCAATTCAAGCTAATCAATGTTTCTAATATTTAACTCGCGTTTTGAAATCTAAATTTCATGTTGAATATGCCCATTGGATTATTAAGCAAATTCTTTTCCCGCGATATTCAGTTGTAATTCATTTGTCGTTTAACTATTGTAGTCATTAAATTTAATTTAGTTAAAATAAAAATAACAATTTGCTCCTACATATTTATAATTTTTCAAAATTAGAAACGAGATGGAGGCACGTATATTTAATTCCAAAAGAATCATTTTTTAGATCAGAATTATCAGTTATTCTTTTGTTAGAACTCCATTAAACCAAACAATCATAAAAAAATCATATTTGTAGCAACTTTTATAAAAACAAAAGTCTTTGTTTTATTATATCATAAAATGATATTTAAAAAGACCTTAAAATCTATTCATAATAAATTATAGAAATTGAATCCATCAATTTAAAAGAGATACGGGAATCACAATTCAATTTCGGAAGTTAGAAGGACATAAAATCGGAAAAATGATTGCTTTGGCAACAGATATGTAGTAATAAATGTGTTTGTTCGTGGCTCTTATAACCTTTTATAACATGTGTTAAATATACGAGTTTCTTCCCATATTATCTTACATGATTTTAATAAGATTTAAGATCCTCCTTAACACTAAGATCACATTATAATCTTAATGACAAAAGATGTTCAAATATTCAAATATATTATGAAGAATAACGAATTTAAACGTAGATAATAAAACTGCAGCTCTGGAATGATTATAATATTCCAGTGACAATCACGGGTGTTATTTCAGCATCGAACTCTTGGTAATGCCAAAAGCACTAAGAAATCATATTAAGGAATAGGAATAGAAGGCTAGAGCACCATGATTCGTATTTAATTTAGTTTAAATCTGACTACATTATGTTATTCGCTTGTTTTATATAGATTTAATTATTTTTTAGCTATTCCAGCCCTATCGTATTTAAATTAAATAAACTTTGTTGTACCTTGTAAGATCAATTTGCGTTCTCAACTTTAGGAAGGAACAAAATTTCTGAAGTGGCGAGACGTACCATCTTGAATAAGAGGCAACTGATACGCACAAGACGTGGTAAAAAGACCAATCCGTAAAAAGATCCATTAATTGTAAATGTTGGAAAGTGAACTTCCCATAACCACTATTTTAAATAATCAAATAAACTAGGGCTCTATAATTTCATCCCCTATTCGATTTTTTGCGATACTGTGGGGAAGACTAATAATCCACAATATAAAATCTTAGATTAACCTATTTAATTTCCAGTTTTGAAATAATATGGCGGATCTCCTATAATTAAGTAGATTATTGAAATATTTAAGTTTAATGGCACGGTTGACATCATGAGTAATGACCATGAAGCGCTTTGAATAGGTTATTAATTGCTACTTCGAGTAAATTCAAACAAATATTTATAAGTTGGAATTAGTATATCTCAAGAAGTACATGGATGACATGGCTTTATAGATGATAAAAAATCATTTCGTTGGAAAATATATCACGCTTTTTTATTTAAATAATCCAATTTGCATTTATTTGTACTGCGTTTTTGGTTTTCACTATTTTGGCAAAAATGTGTGTGCTTGTCTACAATATACAATCGACTATATTTTAATAACTGTTAACTATATTCACAATAAATGCCCACATAATTATATATTTTTGAATTTTCATTTACAAAATTTCATATGGCCGGTTGGGGGCGTCAGCGTATCGGTTAACCCAACCGTCCCTGAAGTCATAAGTCACGGCTATGATGCCCATTAGTATGCATCCAATGAGTGGAATTGTTAACCACGCTGGTTAAGCCGAACTACCAAAAGAGATTTTAGGGATTTTCTCACAAGGAAGTTTCTATTATGCTACCACTCTACCCAAGATGAGCGTCCAAGTACGCTTTCCCAACAAGAGTCTTAAGGGATGATTTTCTACCCCAATGCCTTTAACAATTATCAAAACCATATTTATTAAAAATAATTCCAGTATATTATTAATTAGAGTTCACCTTACGTGTATTATAGTGGCCTACTCTATGTTAGAAACGTCACTGCCAGTCTCATGTGCTTATTTTGGAAATAATTAGATACGAACAAATTATGGTTCCATCACAAATTATGAAATAAACTCAACCGGTGAACGAGCTTTGAATTTCGTGGTCATATTAAACTGAGAGGTCGAATCTCTAAATTCAAACTCATTGGCTGTTTTAGTTTAGATTATCCCGATTCCCCCTTAATTCAGCAAAACAATGTCCTAATGGCCTGAATTTAAAAGGACCCTTCTCGATCTCTAATTACCTCATATGAATCATTTTCGGTTTATTCTATTCACAATTTTTCCCTAATCCATCTTTTGCAGCTGACATAATATTTTTTAGGCAAAATATGCATCTCAAAGGACGTATTTCGGCCAGTCAGTTGGAGACTATTCTTTGTGTTTTTGAATGCTAACTTGTATGTTAATAGTGTCAAACGACTTACCGCAAAACGTGGATGGTCAAAGACCCATCCCAAAGCCGCCGACGTAGATTAAGGTCGAAGTGTCTTATATGATTAAGCAGAGAAAAATATTGGAAGATTCTTGCTAATAGAAAACACGTATTTGGTTTATAGAAATTATTAATCATAAAAGTGCGCAATAATGCCAAAATCATTAAATTACAGTCGCCAATATACTCAAAAGATGTAACTGATTCCCATTCATTTTTCGATCCAGCCAAATTTTCGCCTGAAACGATTATAAAAATTGAAACATTGTATCTCCAAGCATACCATCTAAAGTGATCCACTACAATGGCAAATTCTTCCTTATAGTATCAGATGGCGAATAAGGAAAGTTTGGGCATAATTTTCTCTGCAAACATACCTAGACTTCGATGGTCAGATATTTTTACCGCAAGGCCAATAATGCTTTAAACCAATTTCCCTTAATTTGAATGCAAATTAATGTAATCCAAATTAAATGAAACAAAGAAGACTTATAGAATTTCATGGAGAAAACGCTTATTTCTAGGGTTTCTTAATCTTGAGCTTCCGATGGTTTACTCATAAAGCATCGCATTATATCAACACTTTAACATAAACCAATTCCAGCATTTAATCATATCAAACACGAATAATTTAATAATAAGCCAATATAAAGTAATTTTCACCTTATGTAAAATCTATTAATCTCTGCAATGGCAAAAAATACCCCCATAAGTCACATCTTCCTGTTCCTAGCCGATTGAATACACAAATGAACGGACATGACATGACCAACTAATCTATTAAATCATCTTGTCTTCAAATACCTCATACAGAACTTAAGCACCAAATAACAATAATGGAGGGCTATTCTCTTGAGAGAAAAGCGAGCTGATCAAAACATCCTTAATTAAGAAAATACTTCATTGGTTCCTTAGCTACCTCCTGTTGAACCTCTCCGACGATCATGCTTTGCTAGATCACGTCGTTGTTTCCCATATTCAGGTGTATTTTCTGACAACCAGAGATCTTAGTTTGTCGACGACCTATGCATCGGTCGGAGCTTTTACTTCTGAGATTTGCCATTACAATTTCGTACTCGAGCAGGCTGATTTTCAATCAATACAAATATGATTTTTCAATGCAACCATTTAAATTGATCCTCATTCTTTTCGACAGCTGTATTTTGCAATTTAATTTTTTAATTGAAGGAAGGAAAATTTTCCCGTGACATTAAATATTTCAAAGTAAAATGGAAGTAGTCTAATGTAGGTAAGATTATTTTAAATTTAAGCACATTTTGTTAAACTTTACTCCCATCTACATTAACTTTTACTTAGTTGAACCATTATTTATGTGTTTTCTTGGAAGACGGTAGAGTTTATGTTCTGAAAACCATATATCTTTCATTAAGATTAGTTACAGGTTGTCTGGGATGGAAAAGTTTACGAAAAGTAATTCTTTAGAGTTTATTAATTTATCTAAGCCAATGAAATATTTCCAGCACTATCTTCAAGACAGAGTAAGAATTTTGATAAATCTGCAAATTAAAGATTTCTTCCAAGATTTTAAACAGAAAATCATATTTAAAATAAGCGTTAATAGGATGAGCTTGAGGGATGAATCTCCATACGTTTCCGAAATTTTCGTTAATGTCATCACCAATCGCTGAAACATAATTATCTCGACCCCTATTTGAAGTGGTTGACCCTCCACGCGGACAACCATTGCGTTTTCTGAAGTGATTCATTTTAATTATCGGAATAATTTAATTAAGTGGTCCTTCAAGGAGCGTTGTAAGAGTTTAACTTCCATATGACAATGTCTGAAACCATTCCACCTGTTTATGCTACCTCCTCCTCTATAACCGTTCCGTTTCATTAAATACACATCTGCACCTATATCCTCACGCGCGTCCTTGGCTCAAATGACCCAAATGAACCATTAATGTATTCCCACACTCACACACGCAGACATACGCTTGTCATACATTTACTCCTACACTGCCTTCTAATTGCCTTCGTTCCTCATCTCTCTCCTTTCCTCTTGAAACCTTATTGCAGTTCATTCAGTACATTTTGGTCCAATCGACTCTTGGTGTTCTGCTCTACAGTTGTCGCTAGGTCTCACTCAAACGGCTATAAATTGGTGACTGTTGTTGCTGTTGTTAGTTGTCAGCAGTTAATTGTTGCCCTAACTGCAACAAGTCAATTCAATTTTAAGAAAATAAAGGGGAATTATTTGAAGAAAAAATATACTTGAAATTTTTCCTAAACAGATTATTATTCTACACTAACAACGGTTTAATTGCATTAAGTATTGCAAGGTATTTAAGTGCACTTATTTTTTGTTCTCACATGCTATCTGTGTTCCAGTCACCGAAGACGGAAATGCTAACACCTCTTAATGAAAATTTTCTTTGACTTTTTTGCAGAACAAAAAGTTGCAAACCATATTTAAGTCTATAAAGTGTTTTTATAACCGCATCACATCCGTTGCTGTGAGAGTTCCCCCCCCCGGTTTTACTCATCAAATACTGAGGAGAACTAAAATTAAAGTAAAGATAAATAATCTTAGATTTTATTGGTTTATTATGGCCAAAACTGTCACCGACGTTAATTCTCATCTTTAAAGTGCAAATTTCCTCCTCAAAAGAAATCGAGTTAAAGTCATGAAGTGCGACGCTACCAACTGAATGCGGATGTTTGCAGAAAGAAAAGCGATGAGCTCGCAATATATTTAGCCTCACCGTCCCTAGAAAGTAGCGATCAAAAAGGTTTCACTGTGGCTGAAACAGTAAAATGCTAATATCCTTCTTAATGTTGACTTTGGTTTCAAAAGAGCTTTTGCGACAGAAACGTTTATTTTTCAAGTTGAGAAGAGATGAAATAAAATCCTGAATTTTACGAGTTTAACTCTTTCTCAATCTATTTCTCCTCTACTGCAGCCAGGAATTCATTTTTCCGTTTAGTATCTTCCATATTATCTCTATTAATAAACAAATAAAATAAATCTTAAGGAAAAAATTTTTCTCCTATACATTTAAACGGCTTATATTTTAACCACGTGAATAATTGCTCCTAGCATTTACACTGAAACGCATTCCTTAAAAGTTAATCTGTAAAACGTTTATATTTAAATATTCGGAATTATCCCACGGTTTAAATTAATTCTAATTTAAATCATCTACATATAGCTTATAAAAGTTAAAGCAAATTAATACCGACTCAATTTAAATTTAAAAATCCTTCATTAAGAAATCGAAAAGAGATCAAGTTTTTGCAGCTAAAAATGACAGTTGGACAGGATTTTCCAATCTTTTAATGGAAAAAGATTAATTAAGAGCTGTGTTATTTATTCGAAATAACTCGTATCACCTATGCCTACTGTATTGATTATTTTTTGGTTGTTTTTAATAAATGAGATTAACTAACGCTAAAAAATAGTTTCTAAATTAAAAATTTATCCCAGTATATCGATTTTATAAATTAAATTTTGAATTTTTTTAAAAAAATAATAAATAATATGCGTTGTTTTGTTTAAATTTATGTACATCCACTTGGGTTCCACTAATGGTAAACTCTGAATCTGTAGTCCTGTGACTAACTAGATGGCTCTGGGAGTTCTTTGCATTGACCTGACCTATCATTATGTCCGAACTCAAAGGACTAGTTTTTCATTTTCGACCTAAGGCAGAAAAAAATGACTTCAGAAGACCTTTACCGGAAGTTAAGTTTCAGTTGCTTTTTTTCCAAGTAAATGTATTAGAGAGTAATGGAATTCTTTTTATCCTAAAAGCTTTTTCTAATTTTCAAGTTTCAGAAAGAACCAAAGAAATTAACTCATGGCCAAGAATCAATCGATTAGAACATCAATGAAGCCTTTCGTTTGATCTGGCTATCATAGCTAAAACTGCCAACAGTGTCAATTTGTGAATCTCCCCTCAGGAAAATTCAAATGATAACGGTAAAATGCAAAACTGTCAACTTCATGTGAATGTTCGTGGATAAGAAGGTAATGCTCTTGCTCTATATGAGAGATTATTATTTCACAGCTGAAACAATTAAAAAGGACTTTTAGGGCCAATTTTCAACTCTTAATAACACAACGCATTATATCGTTATCTTTAACATTGACATCAAAGCTCCTTCGGAAAATTATATTTAAAAGCAAAATGTGTCATTCCAGCTGGAAAAAAGTAATTGTTCCGACTTCCATGGCGAAATCCAGCTATTTTTCCTCTATTTTTCTGTTCTAGCTATGAGTCTGCTATGAGTTATTAACAAATTGACATGATTATTGTATATTTTTGGGCAGAAGAATAGAATTACTTCATGCTGTTCCAACTGTTGACCATATAACTCCATAAACGATAATAGCGCTACCATCAAAGTTTTAAGGGTTTTCAATTTGAGATTTCAAGGCAGGAGGAATCTATTTATAAATTTTCGTTTCAAAATTGAACTTCTCCAATTTACTTTTCTCCTTCGCAGAGAATATTATATTGAAAGGTTCTGATCAAATTGTGTCTTTAATGATATCCTATTTTAAAAATGCTGTGTGAAGATTTTTCATACTTACTAACCTATTAACATGATTCTAAGCTTTGTTCAACATATTCATGTGATAATTTTATCTCCTGCATATTTAAGTTGTCAGTGGGAAAAAACGATATTTTAAAGAAAATTTTTAACTATACGGTAGTATATAATATACCCATCAAGTTCATTGACTCAGTTAATTTCTAAAATAAGCTCTCTAAAATTATTTAAATTCTGCAATTTACTTTAAAGTGGATGTCTTGGCATGCGTAGCACTTTATAAATTAAGTTGAGAAAATTAATCGCAAATACTCTGCTACTGCCTCAGACCCGCAAAACTTTCATGGTCAAGTGCAATTAATAAGAAGCGAAACATGGTAGCAAATTTTAGAATTTAACGTTTTACGGCGTTCTAATTAAATTTTATGGGAGAGTGGAGTGTTTCTTAAATCTGTATTTTATCTTCAAGTTAGTTCATCGAGGAAAACCGAAATCGCCAATTCATTAGATGAATAGAAGCAGAAGTGGGGAATGTTAAGTTCATACAAATTATAATAAATTATTGTAGTGTTAATTTTAATTAATGGCTTTAAAATTTCAATCTTTTAAATTTTGCTCCTGAAGTTGAATTACCCAATATATTTGATTATTTAATTTTTGAAAATAAATGCTTAATTTTTAATAAATTGCCTTTCAAACAGGATAAATATAATATTTAATCAAAATATACTTAATAAAATTAAAATTCAATTTGGTCAACGCAAATGCTAAATCAATGTTCTTGGAACAAATACGAAATTTAGAGTAATCAAACGATTTTTCTTGAAAAGGAAAGTTTCCTCTGGGGCCCCTTCTCATATATGCGTATCTTATGGCTCGTGTCATCGCTAACCCGTTGATTACTCATCATTTTTCATCAATAAGCGTCTCCGTCAAGTAATGCTGAAAGAAAATACATAAAATGCATTCAAATGTATTTTTTTAATTGCGAAATATGGTAAGGCAACTAAAAGTCTGTGGAGTCAAATGTTAGATTAATAGAAATCTTCTTAATTTCTTAAATTGTTCAGATTAAATAGAAAATTGCACAGTTTCTCTACTGCATTCCAGGCATCTTCTAGATTTTAGTTAAAGTTTAGTTAAACAAAAGACGATATAAACTGATAATTTTAGTGAAGAAAATATCTGATTGTCGCATTAAAAATGTTTAAGTATCTCACATTTTTAATAAAAGAAATTACTGTTTCTCTGCTTAGTTTATAAATGTCACAGGAGGAAATAAAAAATAACCTAACAATGACCTATTAAGTATTTACAGTTATTTGATAGTATAAATCGTTTGTGTAAATTTTGACGAGCCAATGATAGTTTTATAGCGGAGTGATTTGCCAACTTTTTATAAAATTGTATGATATTAAGTCGGCAATCCAAATCAAAGCTAAAATTATTATTTGTAAGAATCTTGCAGAACTGATTAAATATGTTACTCTTAAACTGTAATCGTTAATCGCTTATCAAGTTCTATCAATTCTCTTAATTCTTATCGCATTTTCCTCACTTTCTTACTTTTTTCACTCAATAAGTGATTTACTGCATTTCCTCTATTACATGTACTTGCATTTTGAGCTCTTTCGAATTTGAATCTTTTGAGCTGATTCAGGCATACATTATCGATCAACGCGCACATCCAATGAGAAAAAGACAAACGCCAAAGTGTGCATATCCAGTACTGGTAAGTCATGTTCAAGAAGGCAAATGCAGAATACAAGATATTCGTTAGAGATTTTGCGATATATTTTTGCCAAGACAAAATCAAATGTTGTTTACCTTATTCATGATTGACTTTAATATACAGAACAATATATCAAACCTCCTAATCCTGAAAGCCGATTACAGCAGTCGTTCTTATATTGGAAAATTGTTCAATTTAAAGCCAAAGAATTTAAGAAATTCTTCTCTTTACTTGCTTATTCACCTTATATAATACACTATTCTTTTATTGTCATAACTCATAGCAACACAAAAAAGTAATTAAATGCGCAAAAGAGCCATGTAGTCAATGAAAAGATAAAATGGGGCGGTGATCAGATAGAGACATTTGTCGAAATCGGATATCAAGAGCTTTATTATAACGGTCTACAAACCGAATTCCAGGCAGAGAAGATGTAACAACATAAGGTCTCGTTATTATAGTCAAAATTTACTGCAGTTCAACTTAAATTATGTCGGTTGTAGGAGTCGCAACTAAGGTCACGCAGCTAGCAACAGCAAACGATAGTTCTAAAAGGGGACCACAAGTTTTGTGCATGCCAAAGTTTATTGAGCAAACCACACTGAGGATTCAAGAGAAAAAGGGAGAGATAAGGGATACAGAAGATGAAAGGGGAGCATGTGAGGCGGTAAATGACAAGCCTGTGTCTGTGCCATCCCTCTTCCTTGCTTTTTAAAAGGGGACTTTATGCAGTTTCATAGGAAAGAGGTAGCATAAACGGATGGAATGGTTCTGGACATCTGCAGTGAGACTGAATCCGAGCGGCACTTATTCAGGGATCACTTAATTAGCTTATCTCACTGATCCATTTAATTTCTTGAGGAAAAAATGGTCATTCTAGGGGAACTAGAGATTGCAACAGGGTCAATCACTTCAAACTGTGAAGTCGAGATAATTAGGTCTCAGAGATTAGTGATGACTAGATAAAAATTTTGGAAGCACATGGGGATTAATCCTTTACCAGTATAGCGTTATTTAAATTAGTTAACATAAGCAACTTAAAGGTTACTCAATATTTTATAGTAATGAGAAGAAAATATAATATTATTGTAGGAAAATGTTCAATACTTTTTCTCATATTTTCAGCTTTCACTCATTATTTGAATTTTTGAAGCATGTAGTTATCTATTTACTCAAAAGAGATACAATTCTCTTTGTAGTATTGACATCATCTAAAGCTCAAATTTTTGGATTTGATCCGTGCGCATCTGGATGAGGTCATATCCGTGCTATTCAAAGCATGTTGACCAGTCGATTTAATTGAATGATTGGTCATGCCATTTCGATTCATTGGTACCTTTTCATAGCCATGAACAAGATTAACGGAAGTAGGGAAGAAATTTTACATATAGTAAAGCTCACTAGAATTCATTCAAAATGAACTTAGAAATACAGCATTTACACAAGATATTTCAATAAAACAAACTGGGCCGAAATAAGGCGGCCGATTAGTGTTTAAGATATTTAGTATTTGATCTTGCAATTTTCATTATTCTCAATAGCAGTAAATTACCGTAATGTGTTCAAATGCCAAAGAAAACATTCGAAATTTAAGCTATTATAAAGCATAAATAATTCTTGTAAACTTTATACAATGCTAAGATAGTAATACATTATAATTAGATGGTTACATTTTGACAAACTAACGACAGTTTTATGGTTGAATAATTTTCCGATTTCCTCTCAAAGTTACTAATTCGAATAACCTACTTGAAGACAAATGGCAAAGGTGCTATTCTCTGAGAAACTCTTAACCGATCATCCCCACAACTATGACTTCCAAGGAAGTTGAAATAAAGTGTGCCTGCCAAAATACAGTTGTAGATGATAAACCATTTTAAAATTTGTTAAAAAGTGAAATTTGAAACAAGCATGAAAACAAATCCTTTGTAAAGTTTAATTTAGTTTTTTATAATTCTTTAAAACAAAACTTCACCTAAAATATCTGATAACAGTATAATTTGTAAGATCTGGAGTTTATAGTGGACACATTACTAAATATTAATAATAAAATATATTAAAAGGAAGGTCTTATGTTTAAAATTAATAAGCCCGCCATATCAGACTCAGTAACATATCTTTTTGATACAATGGCCTTGATTCAGGACATTATGGTATAACAATCTCACCATCTTTTCTTTGAGAAATCGAAAATTTGAATTAACAACAGGGAAATATAATTAAGTAGGTCATGTAAAATGAATATAACAGTTTTGAGCACTTTACATTTTCACTTATTAAAATGACGAACAAAACGGAGAGGTTATATTATCTTATCTACATCAATTAAAATGTTTCATTGCAACTTACGATGTATTTTGTAAATTAGAATATATAAACGTTAATTTTATTTATACAATTTTATATTTGCTATTTTTATCTATTTCAAGCAGCATGAAATGTAGACATCAAGAAGAGTACAACTTAATATTTGCATTACGGTAAATGGTATAGTCAATTAATTGTTAGGAAAATAAGTACATTTATTTTATTAGAACATATTTTTTCTCGAACATTTTCTACAATTCAGGTGGCGCTTTATAGTAAATTAGTCTAATTTGATAATAAAATTCGCTTCTATTATTACCATATTAAATATAATAAATTCTATTGACTGCTTGGCTATTTGACAAAGCGTAAACAAAGGTTTTAAATAGCTTTAGATTAAATTAATATTGTTTTGTTTTAAAAACTGGTGAATTCAAATTTTAAGTTGTTTTTTTGCGCTTCCGTTTAATTTACTTTTTAATTTGAATGATTAACAGGGGATAAATGAATTGCAGTTGCAAGAGCGGCCCCTTTTAATTAAAACAACCGATCGATAAGGACTGGAATACAGTTGATTCTGCGATCCATGGAATGAAACTTAAAATTTCAAATACTAAACGCAAACTAACCTTTAAGTAAATACTGTAAAGCCCAAATCGATAAATTAAATAAAGTCTGACTCTTTGAAACTTTGATCCTCTACCTTAATCATTTGTTGGGCTTTCGGTTAAATGATTTCATTTGCTTCCCAAAGTTAAAAATCGCATGTTTTGTTTTACCGTGTGTAACAATAATAATAATAATCTAGAAATTTCAAAGTATTTTTGTTTTTTCCTTTTATTTTTTCGGAAATTCACAAAACCATTTCTATTTAAATAGGTCGGTCAATCCTCTGCCTTGATTTGACAGAGAGCCAATTTTTGTTAAATCAAACACTTAAAGCGCTGTTAGCTAATAACGATTACAAACTACTAAAAAAATTATCATTTAAAAATAACAATTAAAAAGTTTTTTAATGATTTCGAAAATAATCTAATTAATAATGCAGTTAAATTTATAAAATCATCTGATGTGAAACATTTGTAATTTAAAATTCTGAATCAACTCAGAAAATTTTCTAAAATTATGTATACTTTATTAAAAATAATTCATTATATTTTTTAAATTTCACTTCAAAATTGCAAATTAAAAACTGTTTTAATTAGAAATTAAATTTACTCCCAGCGGTTCTAAAAATATCTGTAATGTTTATCAAGTTGGAAAATCTCGATTTATGCAAAGAATCAAAATTCAAATAATAAAAGCATAATCATAAAGTTTAAGAACTCATACAATTAAAATGCAATTAAAAATATAATTTATAACTTCTAAAAATATCATTAAATAAACCTAAACAATATCTTTCAGATTTTTCTCAGGAATACAAAAAGATTCCCATAAAAAAAACTCTTCATACTTCTTTTATATCACTAAAAGAAACAAAAGAAGATCAGATTATTGAAGTTTCTGTCACAAAAAATTTTTAAATACTTTTTCATTCATTTTAAGAAGTCCGTCAACATTTTTATAAATTTTTCTTATTTTAGGCGCCCAAAAGAACAACCCGAAACTAATTAAAATCCACTTTTGTTTTTACGTTGTCAATCTAAACAAATACATCCCTAAACCCATTTCAAGATCCGTTTTGGATTTCAAACATCTGAACGTCTTGATTCAATTTAAGGGCACTTGATCACTATCGAATAACCAGTTAGGTTTCTGCTTCTAATTATTTGCCCACTTTCATTCCCCATATGGTAAAATTTACGTTTTTCACCACTTTATCTTCCAAAAACCTAATTTTAAAAGCGATTGATAAAAAATATTTCATAAAGAGTTAACTCTATGAAAAAATACAAACCACAATGATGACAATATTAAATACAAATTAAATGCCATGCTACTATTCACGCTGTTTAGATATTATCTCATGAAAAGAATACCCGAATTTTCATTGAACCAGAAAGGTAAAGGCAAGATGTAGTTTTCAGGCATTTTGATTTACTCAGAGTTAGTGAGAAGGATATTTTAATTTCGTTCAAAAATTCGTTTCATTAAAGCAATTATTTTTAAGATTAAAATGACTTTAAGGGATTTCTCAACAGACGCCTTAATATTTTGAGTAATATTAAATTAATTTGTCTTTGGATCAAAAGAAAAAATTACATATAATTTTTCGCGTTTACTTGAGTTGTTTTCAAAATTTTTCGGTTGGAGAATATTGATTCACAATCTTTGCGATAATTTGTCTGTAAAATCTGACACATGGTGATTGCAAGATTTCTGGGGCGCATGCTCGACTCTCAAGCTCTCTTTCCTTCCTCATAGTGATCTCTCTCTCTATTTTCACGTCTCTCTCTCTCTCTCAAATTTCCATTTCTATTGCATAATATCATTTGGTTTACTCTCAACTCTTGGCTTTTTAATTCGAAAACTGTGATTGCTTGTTGTTTGCTATTAGCATTGTGCCAAAACAGATGGCTACGGAATCACTTGTAATCATGTTATTCGGATCTTCTCTATAATATGAGAAGTGTCTCATCAAAAACAAGTGTCTCAAACAAGTGTTTGATCTAGAAATTTGATGAGACAGTTTCTTCCCACTTTTCTTACTCTTATCCCAACTAACTCTCATATGTTATTTTCCCTTTAATGTACTTTAATGTCTCATCATGATTAAGTGTAGTAAAATTTTATTTGCCTTGCTACGGGTAAAATAAATGCCTAATTTGAAAGAGTTTCATCTACCCGCTGCGAATGCCTTGTTGAGCAAGACAGGAACTATTTATTGTTAAATGTAACAATATTTCCAATCTGCTTTTATTTCGGCTGCTGCTCTGTTTTTATTTAAATTTGTTAATAATTGTGTAATTATTTTAAATAATGCTTACTGGTTGCTAATGGAGCAAGATGGCGTGGAACTACTTGCTAATACATTTCACATTTGCTTTTCATCTAGATATTCTAGTTTTCAATCTTCTCAATAATAAATTTAAGCCTGATTTTTTTCGCTTGAATTGTTTATCAATCCGATATATTTAATCGGTTCATTTTGCAATAGGTGTAAAAACTACCCTCTCTGTTCTTTATCAGTAAAAGTATTCTATCACAGATTCCGATCTTTGCAGTCTCTGTCGTAATTCTATCTTGTAATGGCATAGGGAAACGAAGCTTGGAAGGGCGAAAGCTAAATCAATCTGCTTTGTTCAGCATTGATGTCTCACGTAAATGGTACATTTCTTAAATTTTGAGAAGTTGCCTTAAGATATTTGATGCCAATAAAAATTCCAGATTAAGTGACATATTATTTCTGTGGCTTTTAGAGTTTCAATTTGAGAGGACCATCCGATTTAAATGTGTATAATAACGTTTTCATAAATAGAAATTAAAATTAAAAATTTAATTAAAATTCTGATATTCAACAGTTTAACTTTAAAACTCGGCTATTTTTTCTTATCATACTTATCATAAAAAATATAAGTTAAATATCTTTCTGGGATAAAATAAATGCATTTTATTCTCACCTTTGATCCCCAATCAAATTCGGACCCATAAGTTAAAGTAAAGCAAGGCATACTTAAAGAAACACTATTTAGGCATGAGTTTTGTAAAAGTTAAAAATTATTTTTTGTTATTAATTTGACTATTATTTAAAGATGTTGAAAAGCCGGTAAATGCATATTTTTATGCCTTTTGTTTAAAGTAATTCTCATCCCAAAATAAACCCTTTTTTAAGAGACAGACCAAGTTAGCTCAGAGATCTCAATGAGGTTAATGCAAAGTCCATCGAGAACTACCATGCAAAACTTCGACTAGACCAGTCCAAGAAGCCGCAAGTAAATGCCAATAAACGATTTGAATGGCAAATAAAAACTCGCATTTGGTTTGCTCTTTACGAATTACTTTTTATAAAAAATATTATAAATTAAATTTACTTTTCGATTAAATACATTGTTTTCATGCGTATTACCAAGATTTAAATTTTATCTATCAAATTTATACACTATAATAAATTTTTTTATTATATATTGTAGTTTCATATGCTTGGATGGATCAAATAACGTAAGGAGTACTGTTCTACAATTTCTATATATTATTTTGGATTAAATTATAGGATAGTACTTATAAAATAGTCTCGAACTTCATTTAAGGGATCTCCCTTCATGTTGAAAATAACTTACTTTATTTCCCTCCCCCACTCCATTTCATTTTCAAAAAATGCCAACATTTTATTTAATTAAAAGTGGTAAAAAAAGATGCTTCTTCATCTGATGGTCAAAGACAACCGTGTAGAAAATGTTTCCTTCTCACGCAACAAGCCATGCGGCAAATTTTTCTGGACTTGAATAATTCAAAGGTAAAAAAATAAAATTTTTTCTACTTAACTTTTAATTTTTAAAGTATTTATAAAACAACTTAAATTTTATTGGTTATATTACCTTCATTATAAGACGGTATGCAATCTTTTGAAATAAACATTTTTCTGAAAGATAATAGTTCTACTATTTTTTTATTCATTATTCACATGATTTGGTGATTCAAAAAAAACAGTCACTTAAATACGTGGTGCAGTTACAGTTGCATAATCTAGAATGATTTGTTTGTAGTACCCACACATGTCTATGAGCCTGCTGAGTCTCTCCATGCTTTGCAATATCTGTCAACTATCTTATAGCATCTCATTTTGCCTGTTTCTCACAATCAGGTTTGTCCTCTCTTAATACTGAAGCCCCTTTGCTCCCGACCCCTCCTTTTACTCTCTTCTCCTTTTGGCTCTCAGTCATTTTTCTTTGCCCACTAAACATTGGTTGAATCCAACTCTTGGTCTTTTCATTCAAGAAAGGCTCTTGTATCCAGTTAGCCTTAAGGGCATCATTAATTCCATGAGGAGATATCTAGCCTAATCCGCTGACTCCAAATCTAAAGTTACATGGAATTGACGCTTCAAATTAATGCTTTATATTTTCATAAACCATGGAGTTTATTGGTGAGATGTCTCGAACTAGGTTTTCCAGATCTTAGTCATATGCAACCACTTCCTCAAATGTTTGAACCCTTACAGGTACCCCTTAGGCAACCTAATTTCCTTATTCATTGTTACTTCCTTGAATTTGACTGTTCAAATCCCCGCTTAGTCATTCCTTAATGATCATACAATTAAATGATTTCGTAGTTCAGAATTAAGAATCCTGCTGATATCAATTCTAAAATTTGATATATATATATATATATATTATATATAATATAACTTTGATTTATAAACCGGTTGAAGGAATTGGATTGTTTCTAAATAATGAGATGTAGCAGAGTTTTATATATAAAAGCGTCAATAGAAATAATAAAATTAGTCGAAAACAATAAGGTTTTTTCTTTGAAAACAAAGAAAATATTTTTTTAATAACTGTTGACCAGGGGAAAAAAAGAAAATTATTCAAATAAATGCTGAAATGGGGACGAAAGTAGATAAGACGGATAAAGTCAGAGCATCAGAATAATTCTCCATTTATCAGTCTTTTATGGTACTCAAAAGAGGCTAAGTTCATTCTTGGAACTTATCTCTGGGTAAGTTTATATCCGAGCTGCTCAGCCTTCATCGGCAAATTTAATGCGAGTGAATTTTAGCTCATTATAACCCGGTAATGCGTATCATAAAACCCCAGGTTGTGTCCAGTATCTAAAAATTTGTCTTAGGAAAACGCAAAGCTCAACCAGAAAACATATTGATAATTCTCCATTATTGCCTTTTTTCATAAAATCCTGGACTAATGAGGTAGAGGTGATATGAATCTGTTGCAGCCAAACTACAAATACTCTACTGCAGAATATCCCCCGTTTTGGAAAACCAAAAATTTTCAGGAGAATATGAATATCAGTACCTTTGTTTCATTAGTGAAATCAACAAATACCTTCATCAATAGAGAATCCTTCAAGTATCATGTACAAATTTCTATCATTTCTTTGTCTAATTTACTTTAAAGAGATTCTGGAAAATATCAACTATCAGTTAGTTTCAACATTTACCGAGATGGCGTAAAATTTTTCCTATTTTAGCGATTACACCCAATAAATATGGACATTGTGTTTCACAAAATTTGTGGCAACCTACCGATTTGGTGAAATCTTATAATTCATCCTCCAAATATATGACTCAGAGTATGTCACCACAAATCAAGAACTGCCTGTTGAAGCAATGTAAACAGGCCTTCAAAGCGCGCTCCTTTTTCGTGCTAACTCAATAAGGCGTACTTAGTAACTTTCCTATCTCCTTAAATTCGAGTCAATTGGGGCTTTTAATTTAACGGCATTGAATCGATGCTTAAAAATTGCAAGTTCTACCTTTAGAAACTTAATACTTTAGACATTCCACCTAATCATGGGAAGCGCATATAATTTATTACTTACTCATCCCTTAAGGGAGCTGTCGTTCAATTGGCTCGGTTAGCATCTTCATATTTTTGACATACCAGTCAATAGTAAACAGCGCTAATTTTATAACCAAGTAAAAACCAATCAATATAAAACTGGAAACAGTAAAACTCTTCGGAACCTTCAAAGTCTTTGTTATTCTACATATATCTAGAAAACTATTTTCATTTATAATGAAAATGACCAATGATTTTTTGTAGCCATAAATTGGTAAATGGGAAAACTTATTCAATTCTTTTTATTTACGATTAATCTTTGAAAGGTTCGGTCATTAATTTTTAAAATAAACACAAATAGTCGTTCATGAATCCCGATATTCGGTACAAATGTTACTCACCTTCTATAGCTAGTCCCAACTTTTGTATCTGCTCCAAGTTATTCTAATATGGAAAAGATTTAAAAAGAAAAAATAACTAATAATAGCAAAATATATTACAACTCCAACGGTTCTACGTAAGCATGAACTTTACAATTGTATTTTGAAAATGTATGGATAGATGAGGAGATGTCATTCTACCTTACTTGATTTTTCCAAAGTAGTTAATAGGACACCTCAAATATATAGACTTGCGACCCTTATCTACTTCTCGTAAACATGACATTTTTCATTTTATTCATTGATATTCAAAAAAATTCATCGAAAATGTTTGCGTAGTTCTATTTATTTTACGTCAATGCGTATCACGTAAGCCGCCTAATAGCTTGTAAGATCATTCCTCTTTCTCAGCTATTAAAAGAAAAAGGAATCGAGGCGATAAAGCCGACTACCATAATTATTCAGCCGTTCAATAACCCCTGAGCATTATGGACAGGAATTCGCTCAGTGATCCGAACGCGAACAAATTGAATCTAAAAATCAAATAAAGCTAGACTTTTCAAAACTTCTATTTTACTATCAATATTTTCTTCAATTTCCTCCTTTCTATTATGTTCTGTTAATAGGTTTCAGTCCCTTTGTTGTAGACCAATCTCAGTAGGAACTTCAAAAACGCATCAGCACACTTTTTCAGCTTATTTAGGAATATGGTTCCCGTCTTCGAGCTGGGAAGTGTACATTCTTTGTGGCTTCTATTAAGTACCTAGGATGTGCCTTTGATGAAAATGACTGTCGTTTGGATCCAGAAGTGGCTCGGACAATCACAGAAATGCCACGGCCTACGAATATTATCACTTTACTTTCCTTTCTGAGTCTCATCAGCTACTGCAATATATTTTTGCCAATGCTGCATAATATTCAGGTTACTCTAAATGAGTTTCTGAAAAAAAGATACCAAATGAAACTGAACTCTCAAATATGAGAAAGCTTTCACTAAGTTAAAGGTCATGTTTACTTCTGTGATATGCTGCTTTATCATTACAACTGGAATCTACCATAGTTACTTCCAACTATGGCGTTAGTGCAATTATATCTCTTGTCTTCCCTAACGGCTCGGAAAAAACCGTTGCTCATACTTTTTGATCTCTTATTTAGCAGGCGACTAAGCGTAGTTCCTGACATAAAACTGCAGCTCCATACTTGGATTTTTCTGAACATGTCAGGGATCTCTCATATCTTGTCAGGGTAAATGCGCACTCAAAGTGACACGAAGTTACTCCATCAAAGTGCCCCGCAACAACCATTTTGATCGGTGGTTTCCGCCATATATTTTCAACTCATAGACTACCAGAGACTATTTTAACCGATAACGGCATCCAAATCTCTTCGGCTCTCTTTCAAGACTTTATCGGAGTCATAGTATCAACCACGTCTACTCTCCAACATATCATCCTTAATTAAATGGTCAGACACTTCATAAGTCACGTGCGGAGGGGGCAACAGGAGAAATGCAATACGCATTCCTTTTAACATATCGAATGGCGCCGCATCCAGCATTAAATGACCCCAGTCCTCCAGAAATTCTTAGTGGGACGAAAACTCAGGGCCATCAACAGTGCTTTACTTCCAAAGGAATCACTCTCCCTAGTTTATTTTCATACGTAACCGGTGCAGCAGTTTACCTGCATGATCACCGACGGAATGACAAATTGCGAGAAGATATCATTAGACCTTGACGAGGTAACGTGCTATATGAATTGGATGTTGATAGCCAAACTTGGGTGAGTCATGGAAACCATCTCCATCCCTAATACGCAGCACAATCATTGAAACTGGAAGTGAGTCTTCTGGATATCATTTTGGATGATCTTGAACTCACACCGCTTGGAAATAATGAAGCTTCGAAATCCAACCCAGAAACCAACTGAACCTTCTTTTGGAACGTTTCAGTAAATTTCTAACAGATCTCAGGTGTATCCAGCATTTAAAAGTTACGATTGAACACTTTTGGAGGGAAGTATCGCATAAAATAAGGCATTTTTTCTGGAAAGAAAGTAAAATAACTATCTTACATGTTTATTGATTCTATTATTAATTAATTATAATTTTATATATTTGTTACAATGCAACAAAGTGTGAGTCCTTGTTGAGATAATTTGAAAAAATAAAAAATTTTTCTTAATCCGGTTTATATTATTCAATTAGGGGAATTATGGCTATTTAAGAGTCTTTTAAGACTGCAACAAAAGTGAAAGAGAGGAAACAAAATATTTTTCCCTCCTTTGATGCTAATTTCCAAGTGATTTTATTTGAACTAAAATTAAAATTCAAGATCTGAACAGATTTAAGATCTTAAAATTATTTTAATTAATTTTTAACCTAAATGCTTTATAAATGTGATTACAATATGAATATCCTATCTTATTGTAATATTTAATTTTGCTTTAATTTGCCATTTTAAATATGCTGTGATAAAAAATAATAAGTTTTAGTGCAGGATATAAAAATATAACTTTGTTAAAACTTATACGTGACTGAGTAAAAAGCATTTTGTCAAAAAAGATAGGCTTTGAAACCTTGCGCCATTTTTAGTTACAATGGAGGCGTTTTCAGAAGAGAAAAACCTAAAGGATAACTCCCCATGCATTTCCAAAATTTTTATAAACACATTCTTTATGAAAATACTTTGGTTTTTCTTCCATAAGACCACAGTGATATCTTTATGTCTCTAACGACTTAGACCCCTATTTGTCACGTCTATTCAAATTTATCTATTCCTCTTTTTTCTGTAACCATTTCGTTTCATTTAAAGTACATCCGCACTTATACTCTCGCGCATTTGCTTGCTCTGGTGACTTATATAAACTCACAAAAACACACGCTAGTCATATGCTTGAATTCACGTTTCTCTCTCATCTCCTCTCTCCGTCATCTCCCTCTCTCCTTACCCTCTCGAATTCTCATCCTGGTTTATTCAAACTATTTGACTCACACAACTCCTCGTGATCTGCTTTTTGAAATCGCTGTTTGGTAGCTCCCAAACTGATGATCTCGGTTCTTGTTATTCCTACATTTAGCTACACCAGCAACCTAGATGAAGAAAAAATATGCCACTACGTGTATATTTGGCTTATTGAATAGCTTTTTGTCTTGGCACTACAATTATCTTTCTTCCCAAGGTTAAAAAAGCAAAAGGATCTTACGTGATATTCAGCAGCTTGCAGTTCTAACATAGGAAAGATGGGATGGCTTCTGCTATTTTAATACGTTTGCATTCTTGTAATTTTATTGACCCACTCTGCTACATTTAAAAGGGGGGAACAATGTACCTCCGATCTATTTCATTTATTTGACATCCACTAGGATCCATTTAAATTCGAACTATCATCAATGATAATAAAATTGATCTTTTATTCCAATTTACGTATTAAATAGAAAGGAATATATGCTCTCATTTAATTTGACCCCTCTCATAAATCTAAATTATATTTCCTTGATTTTCCATTTCAAGCTATCTCAGTCATTTGTGAAGACAAATTTATTTGTTTATTTTCCTTCATCATTGCATCTTTAGCGTGGTGAAAGTCAGTGTTAGTAAAGTTTAATTTTAATGAATAAAAATAAAATTATGATTATTTGGCAAGGTTAAGCTGGAAGTAAAACCATAACTGTTGCTCATTCCCAAATATTATTGATGATTTATCAATCATTCTACTGCAAATTTATCGATTTCCATTTAATGTGATATCAGATTGTCAAAACCATACAATTAGTTTAAACTACCCAAAAGTTAGTTGAGAGCGGAGGAAACGTAACAAACGAGTTTTAAATATTGGATAGTGGCACGACTTTCACTTCAAAGCTGTACAGATGTTAGTGTAAGTTAAGTGTTTTCAGCTAGAACTGACCTCAAGTCTGTAATGAAGTTGAAAGACCACTCACCTCATGTTTTGGACTGCATATTACTTCATACTTTACTTAGAATTATTTTTTTAAGTTTGGATGCTCGGATGCAGTCATTGTATTCCACTTCTCTGTGACAGTAAATCTGTCTGTGTTACATACTAGACCCTCCCTCTTAAACTCCCTGGTTTTGTTATCTTTTTCCATACACATGGATTCAGCATATGCACGGTAGAATCTCGAAGTATTGACTTTTTATCCGAACTTACATTTAGAACCTACTGAGTCTTAGAAACTCTCCTTTGTTTAGTCATTTAAAACTAAAACTCTGTGAAACATATCTCCAAGACACAGTCCTATTTTGTGCCTTAATTAAATAAACGTATTCTACTATTTTGCAGTGTCCTGGTCTTAATTGTTGGATGTTAATCAATTCCGGGTTTTAAGATTAGTAGCTTAATACTGGAAGTGTTCAAGAAACTATATGAAATTCAAACTTTAGTGCCCTGACTTCGATCTGGCTGTCGTATTCCGTTACTGGTGATGAGGAGTTTTGAGTTTTGTTTTTAGCTCTACAAGACTGAGATTGTGAAAAGTGGTTACTGTGTGTGTGATAACTATTATCTTATATTCCATTCAAATTTTGCTAAATATTAACATCATACATTTGTTCACATTCCTGTTTAGCAATTTTAAAAAAATTACGATTAACAATCAGATCTCTTTTAGAAAATCTCATGACTGAATAACTTCTTCCATGACTTTACTTCATCCACTTAGACGGACATTTGTCGTTTGAATTCTTATCAACGACTTTTCGCATTGTATTATTGTCTGTATATATTATCGGCTGTCATGAGCCTGGTACGGTTGCATTAATTTTCTTGTTCCCTAAGCAAGTATTGTAATTGTGCTATTTTTCTTACCATCATAAACGTTTTCATTTTTTAATGTATGCAACTGCTTATATGCCTCCACATGGCACTAGTAATGCATAGTACACAGTTTATTCAAAAAATGAGTTAATGGTGTTTCAAAATTGAAGAGATAATGGTAATTTGCTTTTTGGGCCCATTTGATTCTTCCCATTACTATCTCGATAAGCGAAACATACATTATAAATCATCAACTAAGTATTAACGATTAACTTTTTTGTCTGATTGCTAAGTAATTAGCCCGCAACTTTTCATATCACTTTTCCATACCTGAAGCAGAGGAGGTACCCAATATAATAGGATGAAAAATACTCATTAACTACACTACCATAAGATAGAAGAGAGACGGATAAGGAAGTAGAATGTTTATACAACGGAAATCTGCGGTTTGATCAGACTGTTATGTCGGACTCCTATCTCTAGAAGGTTAAAATTCCAAATTTGGAGGAAAACGATGACATATGAACCTGCGAATGTTCAAGGAAAAGGTAATATTCTTGAACTACCGAAGGGATCACTACTTCTCAGACGCAACTCTTAACAAGAACTTTCGAAGGCCACATATCAAACTGCCATCCTTAATATTGTAGTCTCTTCAAATAATTCTTTTGAAATAATAGCGGTATACATCTTCCGACCTTAGATGTAAAGAACTAAATTCCCCGAATCTCCATGGACCAAATCTGCTTACTCTTTCCTCGATCTCTTTCCTCTCAGCTTTAACTTTGCATCCAATGTCCAAATAGCATTACTTCAATTGCTAATATCTTCTTAAGTGAATTTTGGTGGACTCTGGCATATTTAAATGCGTTTGCAAATCTGAAATATCTGTTCATAGCCATAAGAGGGTACAAATGAAATGAAGTGATAAGGCCGACCATTCAATTATTTTTTACATGTCGAAATACCACAGTTATGAAACACCCAGGAGCCCAAGAATCAAATCATGATAATTGACCTTGGAAATATCTGAATGAAACACTGTGAACCCCACCTTTAAAGGAAAAGTGACCTATTCAATGGTTTCGGAATTCAAATAAAGTAAGACTTTTGACGTTATGCCTTTAAAATATGACGTTATTCGACAATCCGCCCGCCATCCGCTACATCCTTCATTGCAAATTTGCAACACCATGGGTAATAATAATAATAGAGAAGGCTGGAAGGATGTTATGTAGTCTCCTAACAAGAAAAATCGAAAAAGTTGAATCTCCGGAAAATTTATAATAGGGTAACGAATAGGGGCCGAGGGATGAATCCCACTAAGAAAGAAGTAAAGAAAACATAAGACTGGATAAAATGAACAAGCTACCGTGGACAAGCCTCAAATAAATCGCTTCAGAGTTGCGCATAGAATTGCCTTTTAAAAGATTAAAATTCATTTTTTTGCCCCCATACTAGTTTGATATCTATAGGTATAATAGCACTAGTATTTCATTAAGATTTCATTCTTTTCGTGTGCATCTTACACAAGAGGTTTTCTTAATTCAACAATAGCGTTCCAATGACGTATTCAGATTTATTTTCCCTTCTGCCAATTTCTTTATGAGATATTTTCATTTAACTACCCCCGTCTATGCCAGTCCGATGACTGTCAGTTGTGATTTGAAAATTCATTTACTTTATGTAGATCAAGTTAAATCAAACCAAAACGTTACATTTTAACGTTATTATTATATTCTTAAATTTCGTTTCTTAAAAAATTTGACCACAGCCTAAGAGAACAAAAGTTGACAACCAAAACAAAATCCTTCCATCATACGAAAGCATATTAGTTCTGCTTTTTCTCAGCTGTCCCATATTCAAGGGAAAAATTCTCTCCCTACTAAAATGAATCTTCCTTCATTCCTTTTTTATACTGACTGAATAATAGAGTAAAATAATTTGAATATTTTTCTTTTTTAAATAGAACAAGAGAATAGTATATGGGACAATGTGTTTTAATTTAGATTAAAACCTTAGCATTTACGTGCCATTTCATAAACCCCAGGAACTGCATTCATTTTGTTTTGCACAATAGTTCTAAACGGTCTTTGCATCGAACTGTGCATGTATTTCAACTATGATCAAGTGCCATCTTTGCACTCAAAAAGCTAGTTCCCAAACCTCCCGAAAACTTAATAGGAAATTTCTTGTCACACAGCAGGTCATTTCAGTTCAGAACCAGTCGGTTCAGGACACGACAAACCTAGTCAATGACGTAAGTCATATTTCTTATTAAAAATAAAGAAAGTGCAAGTGAAAATAAACTTTCTGGCCGTATTTAATGTGCTAAAATTTATTGTTTTTTTTTCCAATACAACGATTTTACATTGTTGCTTCCTAATATCGAAAGTTTTTTCGTTTCTCTTTTTTGAATAATTGTTCTTATTCCTCCTTTTTAAAACTCGAATACAATAATTGATTAAACAAAATTAAGCCCAATTCTGAAATTCTTACTAGTTCTAAATTACGATTTTACAAAGTACTATCTCTCCTAAACTCTCACAATTATGTAGTTTTGTTAATAGTATCCAGTAACAGCTAGACAAAAATTAATCTTGTCATACAATATATATTTGAGCATTTTTCAAAAAGGAGCTAATTAAATTCGCCCAGTGTTTTGATTGAAAACTTTAATCTTTTATTCCACGTTTTTAAATTCAATGTTGATAAATATTGAAGCAAAATATTTATATGTATGCATATGCAGCAGAAAATCGGAGAGCAGAGCCATGACAATTTAGAAAAAGGTATTGCCAGAACGATTTAGTTCGATCAGATAAGACCAAATGATCGGTACAAAAAGAGCGATACGCACCCCAATTTTTGCCTCATATTTGATGAACTTAATGATTTGTAAAATATTGAATCATTTGGGCAGTTGGGATAGATTCAGTGTATTTGTATCAACATTAACAATAGGAATAATAATTTATCTGTAGAAATAGTTTCAATTACTCATGCTAATGAAAAATGGTATATAGAAGTTCCAATAGTGGAAAAGCATTCAAATAAAGGAAACATCAAATTGGTCTGATAAGAGACAAAAGTGCAGTACAATAGGAGCTTTAATTGAGGCCTAGAGGATGAGACGCTCACTTTATTTGAATTATGGAAGCATTGAGTTATTTACTTTCTCAAGGGGGACATATTTCACTTTGTAGTATCCCATTATTATAAGTTCAGCTTTCATGAGATGGTGTCCGTTTTCGCAATTGTTCGGCCATGCCATTTTGATCCATTTTGTTAAAATAAAAATATAAATATGAATAATCATTAAATAATTCCTCTTCCCAAATTAATTTCTTATTTTACTTTTTCTTCCCATTATTATTAAAATAATAACTAGCCCTTAAAATTTTACCAGACATTATATGAACAACGAGTTAAATTGGAACAAGTTTTCGCCATAGCAAAGAGAACTTGAGGTTTTTCTTCTTCTCAAAGCTGGGATATTGGCTTGTAGATCGTAGAAAATTTGCACCTCCTTACAATCATTAGCAGGTGATGAGACTAGCAAAAACATTTAGAATTTACTCAAGATAAACGCTGTGGAAATTTTAAATCTTGAACGAATTAACTGGCTGTTATCCATTCGAATGAAAGTGATTTCGCAAAGCAATTAACTAATTTTGTAAATTCCAGAATGTTAACTTTCTGTTGTTATTCGTAGAACAAGTTCTACTCTTGGATTAATATGAAAATGCGAGTAATGATTTAATTACTAATTATTTTAAAAATTTACATATTTGTCAATATCTAATAAATTATTATTTCGAGTTAATAGACTTCAATAATGTTTATCATCCCTTTACCCAGTTCAGTGATTTGTTGGTTATAATGGAGGCCAACGAGTTATAACAACTATAAACAAATTGACATTAACTTTCGCGTTCGATTGCCGTATCCGGAATAAATGTCTCCAAACAATAGTTTTAGAAAAGAACACCAACAGCTGATTAGACCAAAATATATTGAACGAATCACGATGAAGAGTTTGTAGCGGGCCACCGGGTTGTTAAGAGTCACCAATTTGTAGCGACAGGGTCACCAATTTGTAGGTGAAATTCCCAACAGTAAATGAAAGAAAAGGAACGCCGAGGAATGCGTGTAGGCCAGGTTATACTGAGTAAGCTCAGTACAAAGTCTCAAGGGAAATTAGGGAACTGGAGGATGTGACAACGAGAGATGAGCCTGGCGAGCTGGGGGTCCAGCTGGGGTCCACCCTGTTCGTATGTGTGTTTCATGGGAGACTATTTATAGTCGACACTTTGGGTGTTGACTAAGCAGTGTCTGCCGAGGTATGTTTACCTTTTCCGGGTCGATGAGACATAGGCCAGCTGAGAAAACACGATGTTTGTTTAGGGAGTGCTCGGGTCACAGGAATGGTTAAAGGTTTACAGAGATAACTTGTGAGGACAGATAAT
>CAADRB010000008.1:3886203-4019446 GCA_900708905.1 Hymenolepis diminuta
ATAATTAGGAAAGCTGTAAGATAAAATATTTCAGAAGAGGGATTCATCCAACAAGTTCAAGAGGGTAAAAGCAAAATGAGGGACAGAGGAGATGAAAGGAGAAACGAAAGAGCCGGTAGTTGACAGGCGTCTCTGTCGATATATGTAAAAAGGTTTTTTATGGTCTCATATAACCCCGAGGAAACTGAACCCTTGCAACGCTCGTTCAAGGATCACTTAATTAAATCATTTCGATAGTTAAAATAAACCACTTGAGGATACACGATGGTTATCCATGGGGAGCTTGAGGCCGAGATGATTAGGTCTCAGTGATTAGTGATGACACAGATGAAAATTTTGGAAGTGCATAGAGATTCATCCTTCAACGTCAAAACTACACTGTACTCCAATTTTACTTTTCAAATGCCTCAAGACGTGAAAGTGATAAGGATAAAGAGATTTTAACCATAACCTCTATAAAATGTTTGCTTTTCAAGGGAGAAGTCTTCAGTTTTCACATTCTCATTCTTCCAGTAAAAGCAATATTGAAAGTTATAAATCTTCATACGCAAACCACGTTTGCAACAAGGATTTTGAATATCATCTTCCGAACGAATAAAAATCGTCTACATATTTTGAACATTAAAGTTAATTTTTTGATCAATAATTATCAAAATATCTGTAAATTAGAGTAGAAGATATTGAAGATGGATTACAAATAACTGAACTGGAGTCAAGCACACCAGGACCCAGTAAGTTAGTTCTAGTCTCAGGTTAAGCTTAAAGATAACCCTATCGCCGAACTAAGAGCCTTTCTCAAGTAAGAAGACCGAGAGTTGATTTGAAAAAATTTGTACTGGACAATTGGAAGTGAATGAGAGGTGAAATGATGAGGAAGTAGAGGGAGGAATTGAAGAGAAAGTGGAAGCGTCTGTACCGAGCAACGACATTTCAGATTCTGGTGGACAGGCGAGGAAAGATTTGCTTGAGCGGCTGTCTGGTTTTGTCATCTGTGAGTCATTGTGTTATTATAGAATAAACAACCAGTCAAAATCACTAGCTGACAAATAGGTACGAGTCAGTTTTGGCGCAATACATAGAGAGACGCAGCGATCCGATGTCGCAATATGTAGAACTGCACACTTGATAAAAATAATCATATCTTTAGGGTAAGTCAAAGATGTGCATTTAACATGAAGATAGGTAGTCTTTATAAGTAAATTTGTTTCCAATGAAAGGAATTAAATTTTAAATAATTCCTGATCTTAAATGACAAAGACTTCATTTAAATTCTTGTTGAAATCGGCTCTTTCATGAAAATACAATTTTGGCTTGAAATTTACGAATTTTTTATAACTGCTAGGCTGTCTTTCATAATTCGCAACTAATTAGACTTCAGGGGGGAAAAGGAAGAAGAATTGTAGCTCAAACGACAATCTTTCTATTGAGCGAATAAATTTACATATATGGAACTAGCTGCCTGGTTAGTCAATAATTGCAGCGACGGCTTCTCCACTGGTGGTGAGCGTGGGAATCCAATAACTGATAATCCAATGCATTAGAGATGAAGCTTGTGCGTTTCTCTTGAGTGCAACGAAGATATTCGACTAGGCTTCCTGACAAAATGTCACTTGGATTCATTAATAAATAACGAAAAAATGACCCGAACTTCTTTATTTTCAAATGTGAGCCATTTCATAAGCAGGCTCTAATTTACTTGAGAGTAGCAGTGGGCTTGTATTTTGAACTTAATGTACCTATCTCAATATTTTAAGTTTGCGTAAATCGAATAACTTTATGGTTAACTTCGACGACACATTATTTTTTATTTAAAGGGAAATCAATCAGGTTGTAGCAGAAGTTTTGTCCAATTTTCGAGCTGTGTTCAGGGCACGATTACTTCAATTTAATCTGTTAATTTTGTACGCTTATCTATGATTATTAATAAAATATTATTTCAGATTGTGTGGTAATTATCGTTATTAATAACTATTTCTAGCCCTAATGTACGTTCCAAATAAAGAGTATAGCAGGCATATTTTACTGTTTGAATTTCATCAAGGAAATACGGCAAGTTCAGCAGCGAAAACACTCAAAGACACTTATGCAAGTGATGTTGTTAACGAAAAGACCTGCAGAAGGTGGTTTTCACTTTTCAAAAAGGATGATTTTAGCCTGAAAGAGGAACCGAGAGCAGGATGCTCAAAAAAACTCAATTCTAAGCAATTGCAAGTTGCCATTGATGAAAACCCTATCTGCACTACTAGAGGACTGACCAAAACCTTCCACGTAAGCCATATAACCATTTAGATCGAAATGAAAAGACTTGGCAAAGTCCCAAAAGCTGGGAAATTGGCCCCCCACACGATTTGTCAGAAATCAACAAGCAACAGCGTGTGACCTATTGTGTTTCACTGCGTTCTCGTGAACTGAACTTCAGGCACCTTTTTTAGACCGAATCATAACTGACAGCGGCAAGAAGTGGATTCTTTACAACAATGTTAAGTGCAAAAGACAGTCGTGGCTAAGTCGTGGTTCAAAGTCAATTCCACAATCAAGGCAATTCGAGACTTTACTCGAAAAAAAGCCTTTCTTGTATGGTGTGTATGGTGGGATTTGAAGGGAATTGTTGACTATGAATTGATGGATGACAATTAAATAATAACAGCTGAAGTTGACTGCCAGCAGCTAACTCGTTTAAAAGCAGTTAGCGGTGGGAAAACGGCCTTCTTCGATCAATCAGAAAGGAATGATTCTGCACCATGACAATGCCAGAGCCCACACTTCAAAATCGACCAAAATTCTCTTTGAAGAATTTGCCTGGGAAGTCATGCATCACCCACCATATTCTCCCGATCTTACACCAATCGATTTTCATCTTTACAGGAGCTTACAGAATCGTTTAATGGGACACAGTCTTACTTCAAGAGAAGACCTGGAAATGAAGTTAGTTTCATTTTTGAGTCCAAACTGGCTAAATTCTATGGAGAAGGAATCAGAAAGCTCATGGCAAGATGGGAAGATGTAATTTATAAAAATGGCCATTTTGAACACTAAGTAAATGTATTATTGACAAAATTTTCACTTTAATTCAAATTTTAAAATGGGCAGAACTTCTATTAAAACCTGACGTATACGTGAATGGTTCAAAATAAATATTGATAAAACTTATTTCCAGGAAGGCGTGGATCTTTGGAACACGTCAATTTTTACTTATTTATGTAGTTTAGTGGTAAAAAACAGATACTGTTTGGGAATTTCGCTCAATTATCATTCATATTTTGCCTCAACGCAATGGAAAAAAGCAACTGAAATTCGTCAAAATTAAGTCCAATACACGACAACAGGGGAGGGCATTGAAAAGCATGTCGAGTGTGCAAGCGAGATATGTTTGATGAAATCGTATTGTAAAATATTTACTAAGCGAATAGTTCACGCTCCAATATCCAAATTCCATGATCTATTGCCTCGATTACTAAGCGATTTCTGGTCCGGGATATTCATTTTTTAAACCGGTTGCTTACTTATGATGTTCGGTCTCACCATTTAGTCTATTTTTTCTTCCAACTATTGATGATGATAATGATCCGTCAAAATTTTTAAGAAGTATGCATGATTCTAACAAATAGTAAAAAATTTGTAACTTAGCAGAGCTCAATAAGTTGGGTTCACTCAAGGTGAACGATTGTGTTCTTGGTTGATAATTATTACTATTCGTCCATTTTTTAAGCAAAAATATTTCTCTGTCAAAATTACTTGAAAAATAAATTAAATTGATCTTTAAGTACATTTTTTTCTTTAGTTTTCTTTCACAATGAGGATGGTAATTGATGGTGTCTGATAAAACAAAACAGGTTGTCTCAACATCACCCATCGTCGCTCCTGACAGCTGAACAGTTATTTGGATTTAAAACTATTGTTAGTCCGGTGACATTTTGATCTCCTGCTATCGACAACATTAGGACAAATTGCATTCTTATATTATATTTTTATCTGATTATAAAATATCTTGGGTTAACTACATTCTCTCTTAACCTCCTCTGTCTAGTCTGAGTCAACTGTAGTCTAGCCAAATCTAGTGAGCAAATACACCATAGCTGCAGAACTAGATTCCTAACAGTACTACAGCATATAAGAGTCCTATTTTACAAAAGTGGACAACTGAGCAGTTACAAAAATAATGTATTTAGTTGCTCAAAACACTGCTCGAGCAAGAAACTGATGCTAAAATGTAACCTAAAATAAGAAAAAATGTAGCGCAAATATAAGGTGGAGATTGAATCTCTAGACATATTTTAACAGAGAGTTTGATGTATTGGCCAAAATACTAATTGAAATCACAAATGTCTAAAAATAGGCGAATCTTAATCGACAAACAGAGCTGACTTAGGTATCAACAGCCACAATGCAACACTGAGGTAAGGCGATCAAGAAGGATAGATTTGTATGTTAAACTAGCAAAAATTATCTTTCACATTAGTAAACATTAGCCGCAAGTGAAAGCTGTGTATAAAAGGGAAGTTCTCTACGTGAATCCTCGGTGACATTAACCCAGTGCAAAGGAAATTGAAATTAGATGACACCAGGTGACGGCTAAATCGCATGTCATCTGTCATACAAAGAAGAATAGGGTTAATGAGATTTCCCTCTATTTCCGGAGCTGGACTTTATCCTCGATTCTCATTTCCACTACTCTCTTTTAAAACTAAACTGTCTTTCACGTTCCAAATTGTTAGTAAATTACCTCGTGTTTAAAATTTACACATTTATTTTGATTAGCCATAGATAATAACAATTGCCTTAAAAATATGTTTGATTTAGGATTAAACAGCCCTAGATTTAATACTGTTAATTCATTGGAGTAAAAAACCATAAGATTGCACACAATATCTGGAGTTTTGTCCGAAGTTGTTACTTCCGCGGACAAATAACAATCTGCCTATTGTTTTCATAATCTATTGACAACCTTCCGGAGTGCTAAAATTTAAATCTGACAAAAGGCGTTAATTCCAAGTAAAAAATAATATCTTCAAATCCGGTCTGCCTGTCTTTTGTCTTCAACAGCAGAATAAAAAGGACGTGGGCTTGCGTTGGCAATTAATTTATACTATGTGATTGGAATAATGAAGTATTTTATTGCATAATGAAATAAGCCGATCGATTTAACTTCCGATATCTTTTCTTATAAACTTTATTCAATAGTAATAACAATACGCTGGTCGAGTTAGTTGAGCTGCGAAAAGTTATTTAAATTCGTACTCCCCTTAAATTTGAGTGAGACATTTTAGACATCAGTACACAATCCTATTAACATTTTCACTCAAAAGTTGCGTTTACATCTGCTCTTATATAAATTATAGTCAATAAAATATGTAACTGTAACAACATAACGAAATTGGGTCCATTTAAACAAAAGATCGTATCTTGATAAAGTTTGGATATGGAATGCATAACATTCAATAACATATTTACCACTGGAAGGACGAGAATAAATTTAAGAATTTCAGTCATGTGTCTATCTATGAAAGTTTATTCTTTGAGTAATTTCGGAATGTTTGACTGGAGTTTAGCTTTCAGAGTAGGTGAGTGAAAATTTTAAGAAATGCTGTCTTAAAAGAGCAACGTTTTGTATTCATTAGTTTTTTCTCAGTGTCGCAATTTATCCTATTCTAATTCACCTGATTGCAGAAGGCGTTTGTTCTAAATAGCCATGTTTACAAAATTAAAATAATGACCTACATTGAATGATAGGAATCCATTCCAGAATAGAGTAGTTAGCTACATTTAAGCTTATTTATTAACTGTACAATTTTGGTCATAGGATGTCTAAAAATATTTAGGAACAAATTTACTGTTTTTGGACTACCGAAATAATCACTCGAAGTAGAATTATGTAGCTACCAAGCTCAATGGAGAGAAAAACATTCCATCAAACGGTTGTTTACTTGAAATATAAATGATTCCAAGGCAAGAGAAAGACTAATTGGGAGATTTCAGTCCAGAAACCGGAGATTTCCAAGTAGCACAATTTGCGATTATCACCTTATTGTCACAAATACATTCAAGTATTGAGATATTTGAGGGCGTTGTAAGTTCAGTTAGAGTCTAGCTATGAGTCTGCCATTGTGGCAGTTGCAATGGCATATATGTCTGCCCAAGTGTGAATCAGTCACCTCCACAAATAATTTTTCACGTGATCAATCAAGTGAACTTTTTCTTGCCTCACCAGCGAATAGTAAAGGTCTAGACGATGATACTGTAAAACTAAATACCACATAGACCCAAAGACTACCTGCGAAAAGTTGAATTGTTCTAAGATTAAAAGTACTATCGATTAGGACTTGAGTAAAGATATCGGTAGAGTTTATCAAACGAATCTCTCTGTACTGTTCATCTGCACCTGTCCATCCTTATGTGGATAATAGTAGATTAAAAGCTGTTCAGAATACTGCTCGAAAGAAGTTGTTGGGATTGTACAGCGGGATAAATTTTTATGTAGGAAGGTCATTCTGAAATAACTCGCCCCGCAGTGGCAAAGACGAAGATTAAATCTATTAGCAAGTCTTCTCAGAGAAGATGACATAATATTAAACATTTTATTGATATCCCTTTTACCAAGAGTAGGTGCCTCTACATCTGCACATACAGAGAGTCGGTTAAGTCTACTTCAGGTGGATGCCAAACAGTTGTTCGATGAGAAAGAAGGCATGAGTTGGATTTGGAATTATGGAACAATATGAAATTAATCTTCTCATTTCCAATATCACTATTCTGTTTATTTTTCTTCTTTTCTCGATTACTCAAAAAAAAGATGATAAATTTCCTTATACTACGTGATCGGTGGTGATTGATTGAACATTGAACCAATTAATAATTTGGTAATTACACGACTGTTACGGTATTGACAAGAATGTTACATGTCGGCCGCGTGGTGTTGAGATACGGATGAAGAGAAACTGATGTTACGCTCCCACTGTATAGCACGGTATTCGTTTGTCTTCCAAAAATCTATTTCATGCATCTCAAATACTTAATACATTAAAAAGACCACTTTTACTTAAAAATATATTTTTGAAATTGATCACTTACAGCATATTTGTAATTCGAAATTTCTACGAACAGAATATTTCTCTTCGTTCTCATTAAGGGTAAACAGGATTTCGTTATAGCCCAGGGTTCTAAACAGCTAATTCATAATATTAAAAAATCGTAAAAGAAATTAGAAATGGGAGCGTGTCACTAGAACCTCCAGATTGATTGAAATGTCACATAGGTTTTGATTTTCACATTTTGAGAATTTTTCAACGATACTAGGATGTAATCAAATTATTCTGTAGATCGAAAAAATACCAGTTACAGAGCATTTATTTTTTAAGTAATATTAACTCCACACATATTAATTTTCTATGAAATTTTCTGATTGTAGTGTAGGTGGCATCAGAAATTGGTTTTAAAACGTGAATGATCATGCAAGTAGACAACGGGAGAAATTAGTGGCGTTTGGCCAAGCTATAGAAAACGCACATTTTGGTAATTATTATTAAGTCTTCATTACTTTTTATTAACCAATGTCGATGATTAAAGCTCAATAAGATGCTTATAATGTCTCAATGTTTAACGTTACAAAATAGACCCTGTAAATTTTTGACACTTAACAATAATGGCATATTCACTCATCTAGAAATTATTATATTTAAGCTGCACTTCACAGTATTTTTAACAGAAAGTTAAATTAAAAGATCTGTGGCAAATTAAATGATACAGTTAAAATAAATAACAGAAAGCCCCTGAATGGAATGAACATTCGCAGGCGATAATAAACTGATTCATTAATATATAATTAGGTAAATTTCTGCAAAAAAAATAAATTATTGTAAATTTTTCAAATAACAAAATTTTAACGTCCGTAACAGTTTAGCCAGTTGGCGATCAAGCAAACTGAAGTCTTAGGAAAAAAATGGAAGAAATAAAAAATATTGCTATCAGCGCCTCATATAAAAAGTTTGTACTGGAGCCGTTTAGCGTCATTCGGTGTTCTGCGCTCTTTTTTTCCCAAAAATGATGCTTTGTAAGCTAAAAGTATTTGTGATTCATGAAAATTTTATTTCATTTGTCTTTTTTCTCATATAACCTTAATTTTGTCTTATTATTATGCGTATTTTATTTCAGATGTATTTGACACCGTTTTATTTATTCATGTATAAGAATTCATACTTCGTCTTTTTACCTATGTTTAGGTTTATAATGTGCCTCAGTTACACATCATGAATTCTGTACACCCAGTTCATTCGCTTGACTCACCCAAATCGTCCAGTAAGGACGTGACTGACGATAAAGGAAATGATACCACGATGTCATTTTCGCCTCTTCACTCTCCTTCTCTGATTATTCGGTCCTGTCCTGGTCAAGCCACACCGGCTGTTTCAAATTCATCGTCTTCCGATTCTTCTCTTCACCCTTCCTCTTACGCGTCTCTATTTAGGTTCATTGACAGTTCAGTCTTCACCGTCCATCATGCCATGCAGTACCTTTTTAAATACGGTTCTACTGAAATATGGGAATCTTTAAGTACGAGTTAATTGTTCTTTGACTGATTTCAAAACACGTTATATACATATATATACGTATCGACCTCCCTCTTCATTCACTTTGCGCTAGCATATTTCAACTTATCACTTCACTTACGTGACAGTTAGTATATTCATGTACATATTACGATTTTAGTCTGGGAGTTATATAGTCCCCAAAAAGGGAGTAAAGATTGCAAAAATTGAGAAGTTTGAACCTGAAAATCATAGGTTTGTTTGTTATTTTCATTTCATTACTGAACACTTATCATTTTTTTCAATTCATTAAGTCTTTGAAGTGGCTAAATGGATAATTGAACTAACTGCCAGTTTGCATTCATAGGCTTCTTTTCATGACCAAGTAGTTCCCAAATCAATTCTGTTATGTTTGACAATATAAATTTGGCATTTGATTAGTTGTTATTGGATTTACCATTGCTTTCTTAATAACAGAAATAATTACGTATTAAAGCTAGATTTTTTTCCAATTGTGTTCATTGTTAATCTAAAAATGACTTTAAATGATCATTTCTTGACCCCTCTTCCTCCTGTTGATTTTCAAAAAAAGTCGCCGTTTCATAACGACATCATGTTGAAACCCGTTATTGACTTTTTTTGTGGCTAAATTAAATAGCGTCGTTAATTTGCTTATATTTACTTCAGAAAGCTAAATAGCAACTGAGGTATGCAACGACAACTCTCCATTTGATTAACTTGTAAGTGTAGTAGTTGCTTTACCTTGTTTTAAGTAGATTATCTTTGTATTAGGGAAAAATAGTCATACGGTCACCTCTTTCAATACCTTAAACACTTCTTCTTTTTCCACTCTCTTTATTTATTTTAAACTAGACCAATTCTTTCCTAGTTTTTGTCTTTTGCAGCCAGACGTCTTTTTGCCTGTCGGACAAATGAAGTTGACTTCTACTTGCCTCAAATTCTGGTTCTTTTTCAACAGTGCGATGAGCGTAATCGATGCCTCCTACCATACCTCTCCTATCGGTCAGTTATTTGTTTTTATAATTTAATTCACACCCCATTTTGTATGCTGATCGCATGGGCATGTCTTCCAAGTTGAAGGTTACGAATGTGATACGTAATAGGTTTAATCTAGAATCGCCAACCGCTCTCGTTTATAATATTCCATTGACGAACATCCGAGCCCTACTTTCTCATTGAAAAAGTTTTCGAATGCCTTTTCGTAAGCAGATGAAGGTTAAGGGTTAATAATGATCAATAAGGGGATGTCAGAATGCTACTGTCTCAAATGGAGATTTTAGAATGTATTTTCTCTGCGTAGGTAAGTATTTAAAGAAATTTTTAATTCAAGGAGAGTGCCCGTGGCATATTGTTCAAAGTGCATATATGGTTAAATCGAACGTCACGAAATCAGTACTCATCGGCGCAAATCCAGTGATGTGCAATGTTAATCGTACCGGTTATTGCTAGTCATCAAGAAGGGAGGCAGAACCCTAAGAGTGACTCTAGGACGCCTTCCCCCTAAGTCAAATGTTAAAGCTATCCATATTTCTTTTGAGTAGTTAGTTAAATCAATAAGCTTTTAAATTGTGCAAGGGAACATGTACAATGGAATTGTATTATTTAGACAGGGAATATGCGCCATTGCTATGAGTATAGTCGCATTTTAGAATGTAGACGAATAGCATCCTGGAAATGCTTACAAAAACTCATGAATCTTATTAATATAAGTGTGAATAAATTCCTTGTAAATGTTCGTGAATGTTGGACCTTTCAGATGACGCTCACTGAGCGTGTAAATTGATTTTCTAACTATCTGCCTCTAATTTATCTGGTCCAATTAATCAAAATGGTTGTTTGTCCTATTTTGTTTGTCCCCATTTCCTTAAAACTTTGATATCTGAATGACGAGAGTTCACTTTGTTTATGCCTTTTTTTGCTCATGTGAAGTGAGGGAAAAATAATAATTTTCAATCATGAGAAAAAAACAAAAACGCATAATAATGGAGATACAGAGTAGAGTAATATCGGAAGAGTTCGTGTTTTCTGTTGTAACTAAAAGTTGAGTCGATTACTCGTAAGTCTATTTGGGAAGATGGGAGCGGTACAATCACCACCCATTATATAAACTCACGTAATTCCACATATTATTTTTCTTCTGGCATCAGACAACATAGAGCTCGATCGTGAAATACGTAGTCAGAAAGCTACAAGAGAATTCGCATTCCCGTTCATCCAAATCGGCGCAATTGTCCCGAAAATTAATCTCCGATTTCTAATAAAATGATGTCAGGGACAAAGTGGTGCATATTAGGACTCGAACCTCAAAAACCTTACTTTTCAAGAAAAAACATTTGGTTCCCTCTTTATTTTGTAACTGTAATATTTAAATCTATGCATCTTTATGTTCAAATCGTATTTGTGTAACGAACGTTAACTGATCATTTTTGATCATATAAACTTAAATAAGAATAATGAGGGTTACTTTTTAGCTTAAACTCTCCTTGTATTTATTATAATTTTGTGTACAATTTACTTCATAAAATTAGTAAGTTTTGTGGGAATTTTTATGTTCAGGTCATAATAAATCCGTTCCTGACTCCATTATTCATGAAATATAGAGATAATATAGGTCTAACTCTGGTTTCTTTTACGGGTATTTGCTGGTTATTTTTTTAACCGAGCACTTCATGCTCCAGCGGATAACATAATGTTACAAATAAAGGTGAGTAATGGGAAGGCGAAGAACAACATCAAAGTGCTTTCTGTTTTTAATTTGCAGACAGGTCCTAGATTCCAGGCTGCAACGTCTGCGCTCAGAATTCAAGAGTCTTCTCATAGCCCAAAATCTAGTTCTTACCAGCTTATCCGGTCTAATTCAAGGTCAGCACTTTAGTTATTTAAATTACAACCTGCCAATAAGTGGTTTCCTGGTATAAGTTTCTTGGCCTCTTTATTTTTTTGCCGAAGCCATAATTTTGTGTACGCTTTCTATTTCTCAATGGTACCTGGTGTTTCGAAAGAGGTTTCACTGTAAGATAACTAATATTAGCTCATAGGCGAAGTCTTTTTGATTTCCCAGATGAATCCACTGAGCAAGCTCTTCACACTTCATGGCTCTGTGGGAACGTAGTCCTCAAATTTCCTTTACTGCAATATTCAAGTAGGAAGGCGGTAATAGATAACGGCGATCACAATTAACTCACAGTTCACTCATTCCGAAATCCTAGTTTTGGATAATTGCACCTGTCACTGCTTAATGATAAGCGATCTAATACCCCTTAGGAGGTATTTGTGGTTTAATTTGACTTTTCTGTTAACCACGCTTCAGTAGCCTAATGTATGCATAATCACTCTCATCTAATTCAATCTATCATCTTTCGCTCTAGGCATTTATGTGAAATCACGCATAGGTCCATTGTTTAGTAGTGACGTAGATAAGAAGGCTCAACGCTCTCCCTCCCCCTCCGGCTCAGTAACACGTGTTACTACTCCTGAGAGGTACTGTTGCCAATCATGCAACGTATTTTTGGTTTCACTATGTTCTTTGTCTTTCGCCTTATGTGTGTTTTTAACATTTATGCGACAATCTTCCAGTAATTTATTTAAATAATCAATCATTTACTGTACAAATTCTACCTGGAGAGTGAGGGAGGAGGATTTTGCGGGAGGTGTCTTCTAAATATGTATTTATTAAATAATACGTTATCCAAATCACTATTTCGTCGGGGCCTATTTATTATTCAAGATTAAAATGAGGCCAATTCTCTATTAAGACCTTTCCGCAATAATTATAATGGTGTCTGCTAACCACTAAAAATTTAAATTTTCCCTGAATACTGAAATAAGTTCCCATAGAACCATGGTGTGTGGGGAGCTAACTCAGCTAATTGATCTGAGAAAATCGGCGGCCAAGATTCAACAAAGAAAACTTCTTATTTGGGCGGATACGAAAATTTTCTCTGGTTTTTCTTCCATTAAAACTCATTTCCAACAGCCTGGTATCAATGAGAACTAGAAAGAACGTATTTACATAGATATAGTCAAACCAAATCCATGAAAATGCAAATAGGTATTTGGTTTGACCAGGTCGCCATGTCCGAAATATCTAACAAAGTCGATTCCCGCCTCTAAAACCTCACCTTAAGGAAATTTGAATGAATGGGGTGATGTGCGATGTCAGCTGTATGTGAGTGATAGTGATTTCATACTATCAACGAGATCAATACTCCACAATCGCAAAAATCAGCAATGATTTCAAGTGCACAATTTTTAGATTTTTTAAATCTTGCAAAAGACAATGGTGATTTAATTTTTCTGTCATTCCAGATTTTGACATTAAGTGTAGCGTCGGTCTTTCTTTGAAGTATTGCTGACGTGATCCCCAATATAGGCTGGTAAACTTATCGAATTCCCGAAAGCAGCGAAAAATGACAGTACATGGTGAACAAATAAAGATTTCAAACCTCATCGACCAAATGTCCGTGTCATCCAACTGCTTGTCCTACTAATATGATGCAGTAATACCTTTTTTGAATTAATAGACAGGAAGATGCACATTTTTCCGATATTGTTTTTACGGAAGGGAGATGGATGTAAAGTATGAAGATTCCTACTTTGGAATGTGGATTTTTCTTAAGAGATCTAGTTGTGGTTAGTTGTCTTTTTGTTCGAGTGACTTTCTGGAACCTTGAAAAGTTAATTCTGTTTGTTGATTGGTTTTCAAAGTGATTGCAGTGCGTTTGTACTAAATGTCGGTTTTCATGAACGACGGTTCATATTCACTTTTTTTTCATTTTCGCATATTACGTGAGCCAGTTCTAGTTTACTTGATAACAAGGAAAGTCACATCTCATCTTTAAAAACTGGATAGTGGTACCATTTCCATCCTCCAGGTAATAATTATAAGCTTGCATGGGTTGCTGTGGTGCTAGCTTGAATTTTAATTTAATAGTTTATTCAAAGTGAACGAGATTGGGGCTTTTTAACATTCCTGATTGAAAGGGCTCCCTATTAGACAAATCTCCTTTTTCCATCCCTCCGTTGACCATTAGTCATTTCAAATGTACCTTAATCTCTACGCATTCGGTCACCGTGCACGTCTGCCATGTCAGTGGTCACGGGCTAGATTCCCATCGGCGCACATCCAGTGAGCAGAGTGTTCAACCACACTGGTTAATTCTGGATTTCCGTGAGAGCACTTTATACCCAAGATGAGCAATGGAAGACGTTTTTCTAAATGGGCTTCGGAATTACTAACACCTATCCATCGAACTGTGTTCGCATCGATTTTCAATATGTTCATTCATTGGAGTGTTTGAGTTCATTTCAATTTTCTCTCTGGTCAGAACACTATTTGATCATTCCTATTATATCGGTTTCTCACCGTTTTGCTATAAGTAGGTGGTATACAAGTAGTATTGTAAAGCGGTTTAAATTTAAATGTAATTGAATATTTTTCCGCAATACAAATACATTTATTTCACTTTCAACCAAAAATGCATCATCCCTTTCGGAATAACCTTTTCAATAATCATCCTCTTTTAGAGGTTTGTCATGTATATCTGTCGATATTCCTTCATAGATGCTCATTTGAAACCAATCAGATATTTTCTAATAGACGTTGCATCCGGGGTTAAAGTTCTTGTAGCTGACTGGAACTTTCATTTGACCTTTCCTTTTATTCCGAGTAACCACCTGTTCTATCAAAGGTACAATTTACACAGTTTCAACTTAATATATTCTGAGGGGTAAAACAGGATAAATTGGAAGATTTCAGTCTTGAGACTGAGATTTTTCCATAATTCCAGTGGTGGCTTTGTCCTTCACTCTTTTTTGAGATAGTCCGGTTGGAGCTTAGCTTTCCAGGCGAGTGGATGTTGATTGATCGAGAATTTGCATCCGTTTATATTCTCTTAATCCCACATCTCTCAACCCATTCCTAAATCGTCTGATTGCAGAAGGTGTACACCTGATTTGACCTTATTCAAAAAGTTGAATTGTGGCGTTACTCCTGTCTTCAGTGTCACGAAATCGTTAGTTGGGGTGAACTATTGGGATATTTTTCCTTATACATTTATTTTCACTCATTTCAGAGTTCATTCTTCCCTACGGTTCGCAACACAGTTAACCTGGCTCCTTGATACTCACCAAACATCATCCGCCAAATCTTCCTATTCCAAAATCAATTTAAGCGCCATCAGCAATGCTTTGCATTCCCTCAAACCAGTCTCGGTAAATTCTATTACGTCGTCTACCTCATCCACGGCTACAGCGGCTGTGGAAGTCGTCCAAGAGACATCCGGACAGAAATCTTCCGTCCATGGTGGGTCCAGTAGTAGTTCTGACAGTCTCAATTGTCATGGGGATGACGAAGACAGCACTGAAAATGACAATGTATCAACGCCTAAAAAGTATGTTTTATCGGCTACTTGGATCATTTTGTGAGTGGTACATAAGAAATGTGAAGTAGATTTGGTGCCATTACTTATTGCGTCCTTTAAGTATATCTACTTAGATAGTTCTTTTAAGTAGTATATATTGGTATTATTGGGAAAAGTAAGGGCTATTGCGTCTGTGAATTGAGATCCAGCTGTTATGCTGTTTACTGCCAATATTGTTACTCATTTGATCTTGAATCGCTCTCTCAACTACTTAAGTCTTTATGTAGGTGTATATAATGAGTATCTCATTTATCTTTTCACAGGAATGGCGGGTACTTTATTGGCAACGAGCCTCTTGGGGAGGTGACTACTAAGAAAAATGGGGCGATGATTTCACCTCCGCTTGCTGATAGGGGTGATCAACTGACTAAACACAAACGAGCGGCTTCTGCTATAACCTGTATGTTTGTATTTACCTAATTACTATCATAACCTGATATCATCTATTAGCTTATTTACTAGCTGTTCGTGTTCTGTTTGTTGTAGACGTGTTTATTGGGGCATTAGAGGAGCATTGGTATGGATAGTTGTATATGACTTAGCCTCTTCGTTTTCTTTAAAAGTGGTTTTAAAAACAACTCAGTTCTCATCTATATTAACAGTGATGAAGTAAGAGACTAAAAATACCTTGTATAACATTTTAAGCTTGTGCTAAAAATACGCTTAAAATTGGTAGGCGTACAACTTTCAATATGATGTTTGCTGAAGGGTTGGAGAAGTGAAATTTGAAATAAACTGATTCTCTGAAAAGGGAGAATTTCCCACTGTTGAAGTTTTTCTTCGCAGCTTGAGATATTTGGGAAGTTGAGTTCTGTTAGAGTTTAAATCTGATTTCTTTTTGGAGATTTTGGCACTTGAATCGCCGCCCGGCTTTCATTACTGCATACCTGTAACATTTTGGAAACTACGTGTTAAATCTCAGTAGACTCCAGGAAGAACATGTTCGGTCTAGATCATACATTATATCGTGTCAATTATAAATAATTAGGTAGACAGACTAGGTACAGTTTAGGACAGAGAGAGGTCAATCATTCTCAGTCTGCTGTCTCACTGGGAGTTTACCATATGATCCGGCACTGAAATCCCGGAGATCTTCATTCGTTTTTAATGCCTTCTCAAAATTCAAGATATGTGAAATAGTTGAGATCTTTCAAAACCCTTTAGTATGGAACCACATTTAATTATTCTTAATTAAACTTATATTTAAGGTAATAACGCGCTTTTGCATTACTTGACTAATTTCTCAGGTGCTGTAGGATGGATGTGCAGGGTAATTGGGAAGTTTCATTTGAGATATGTAGGCATTCTTCCGCAGATTCTTAAATCGCTCGGAACTCTTTTATAGAAGCTGTGACTGAGTTCTGCGTGAAAGTTTTTTTCCGGCCTCCGTATATACCTCTCTAATAATCAAACACCATTTTCGCACTCTGCCAACCGAGTTTCGAGCTTTATAGCAAACTGATAAATTGGTGTGCTCTTGAGCATTTAAACGTATTGAGAACTTTGTGGCAAGTTATTTTTCAATCATCTTGTGGATGGACAGACTATCTCTGTAGAACCTCAAAAACAGTTTCCATTAGATAAGGTATTCGAATTTGTAGTATATGGAATCGCCGTTAATACTCAAATAATGGTAAATGTATTCTTTCTGGCAGTCTGATTCCTCTTTTTTGTGTAAGTTCTTTTATAACACTACGTCACATCGGTTTGGAATAATTTGGATTGCATTTCGCAATTAATTGGTTTTGGTTTGTGTGGGTGTATTTCCATCTCTATGAGTAGTAGTTGCTAAGCCATTTAAATGACGTTTAAATATTGTTGATGTAATTTCAGGAGCTCATAGTAGATGAAGTTTTGATTTTAAATTTATTTCTTAAATTCATTGAGGTTTCATTGTTGGAATTTCGAGTTAGTTTTGCTTTGATGTTCTTAGTATCTTTTTTCATGTGTTGACTCTTTGGTGAAATAATGACCTATTAAATTTCATATCAATATATATATCTTTGCCTTTTTTATTGTTACTTACTGTTAGAGAAAAACAATTTTGCAGTGTTTCTTCATGCCAATGCTTGTAAACACAAGGAGCAGTAAAGCAATTCCGAATCTATTGAAGGAAGAGATCAAATAAAATTATATTTTCGGTTGGTCATTTCTTCGTGACCCTTTTCCCCGCAGTTTTGAGTGAAATCTGATGCTATCCTCTTAAATCTATCAAACTCCTGTGACTTGTACTCAATAGCATAATCGCTGCATGCTGTCAGTATTAAATTTTTAATCGAGCGCCTGAAGTGGCTAAAGATCTTATGAAAGAAGTGAAAATGCTAATAGGAGCATAAGTTTGCTCTTTTGTAGGTCCGTTTACCATAGTCTTAACAGAAATCCTAAAAACCGTTTAAACAAAATAAGAAATACGCTGAATCCTACATTTAAGAGAGAATAAACAAAGCCTAGGATGAGAAGAAGGCTTATGAGTTCAACTGATCGTCCCGAGTAAGGCGATCTAAACATTCAGTCATTGATAGTATAATTCAAATCACAACATTCTCTTAATATTTTTCAGAAAAAAATTATGCGCTGTAATTGGTTTCTCCTATCATCTAACGTATTCTTGTGTGCACTCTAAAAGCCAAATTTTGTGACCACCCACCTACAAGTCTACTCTAAGGTCAAAGTAAATTTACAAACTCATTCATTCGTGACCTCATGTGTTTGTGGAATTTTGCCTATTCAAGGTACGTAAGAGACCACTTATATTTTTGTAATTTAAACTAGTTAATTTATTTTTTATATCAGAAGACCTTATAGCAGATACTACTGCAACTAATGAAGCAAAAAGTCAACCTACAATAGTGTCTATAAAAGCGAAACACTGGAATTTTTCAATTGTAAGATTTCTAAATGTTGCCAGCTTTTTTGTTCGCAAAATTAGAAGGGAGCTGAATGATATCAATGGAGACGAAGTGGTCGCCATGAGGAGGACGAGGTTGAAAAGGAAGTTATTAAGCGTCCCTATAACTCTAAATCCTCTTTGATGGAAGCAATAGCCTGATCAGACCCGTATTAAGTGGGTGAGAGAAGCCGGAGGAGGATATGTAGAATAAAACTTTGGTTGATATTATGTTCCTTTATTTTTTTACAAGAAATTATAGGTTTTAACCATTAACAATTTCATTTTCTGTTTTTCCAAAAGTTCGTAAGGTATTCTTAGATGTCTTGCGCTCGCTGTATACTACTTAGTAAATAGTAGTAACATTTTCACTTCAGATTATTAAACCTGTTTGATTTGCCAGACTAACCCCTCTTGTGTAGCCTGTAGGAGTTAGCACATGATATAAAGGGTGATTGAGAAGTGACTCAGTGTTGTCAAAATCAAAGTATTCAGTAATTAACATGTACAACAAGAAAACAGGAACATACGTGAGCACACGCCAGTATTTTCTTTATCCGCTCAAGACTCCACTATTGAGACCTTGATTTTTACATAACAGTTCTTGATGGCTTTACTTTAAAAATTTTTCACCACTGTCTCAGCATTCGGATAAATGATTTTCGAACTTCATATTATGTATGTTCTTGAACTATTAAGAATCTGGAGATATGTGTGAGAATTCACTTTTCAATTTTGTTCGTTTATCAAGCGCGTATCAGAATCTGTACTAGAAGGTCTTAAGTATGGGGAAGGAAGGTAGGATTTTGATTCGTTGTGTGTAAAGTCTTCTCGTGTTCACTGGTAGGCTCTCTTCAAAGTGTTACACACATCTCCCCCAAAGTCTCTTTGGTCTTCACGTGTCATGATTGTGGTGACATTCATAGCATTACATTTCACTACTATATTATGAATCCTTTTGAGATCGGGCTTCATATGTACTATATGCGAAATTGAATTCGATGGATCCGGTCGCGTCAAAGGCTTCCTCGGCGTCTTAGCAAAAGCATCTGTGGATTTACTCTCTATTAGTTATTGGTGGCTCGAAAGGAAGCTAGATAGATAGGAGCTCAATGGGAAAGCCTTCTTTGCTGAAGCTTAGCCGTGGGATTTTCCAAAGAAACTTACTAATCAAGCCCTTTACGTTCTCTGAGAGTGTATAGCGATATGATCTGCATTTTTATAGTGTTCAGATCGCTCAGAAGCATCCTTGATCTTGTGACTGAATGACACATGTTTTCTTTCTCGCAGTCACTTTCCTGACCTTAATTTCAGTGATACATTAATAATTCCAAGCCATTTGACTTGTGTTGTGTTTGTCTGTCTTGTGGCAGAACATCGTACTACCAATTTCAGTCTAAGTGTTATATTTGTTGTTTCAGTACCATCCGAATATCATTCTCAATTCTAGCCAATTTAAAAACATGTGCTGTTTTCTAAAAAGTCAAATACGTACCTTGCTTCACATTGAATTACAGCTTCTCACACACGCACAACCAATAATAATAAACCACAATCTTTCCTTACAGGTCTAACAGGCAATGAGGCTCAAGCACGAGAAAATGAACAAACAGGATCCGATTCCCAGGACTCCGAATTTGATCTTGAAGACAGTGGCAATCAGGAGAATGAAGGTGATGGTGGTGGTGGCAATAGCCGAAAAGAAGCCTACGATGTGATTTCTAGTAGTTTTTATAGTCACCTACTTATTTCAATTTCGGTAGACAATATTTTGTGTCCTTGTTTTTCAGGCCGCAAAATCGGCTCGTAGCGAGTCTTGGGTAAAGACGCATTCGCGATTTTACACACCAACTGTAGCGAGCCGATCGGACACCCACTTACATGTAAGACCACCACAACTTCCCCGGACAGCCGCTTTCTCACTGTCCAGTTTTTCCACCGATCTCCTATGTCTTCCACCGAGTCAAACACAACAGTTAGGTCGTTTACAAGATACTCTGGCTGATTTTCTCGACGCTGCTGCTGCTTTGTCATGTAAGAATCCCATCGAACCGTCCTCAAAAACATCTTTGCGGTCGGACAAGTTGGTCCGGTCGTGTAAGAGTCAGTGGGATTTCGTGAATGCTCTGCTTTGTATTAGCCGCAAATTAACAGCATATTCGTCGAAGGAACAAAGAAGTAAGTCTCCCTTATAATTATTTATAATTATGCTCATTCATAGTGAAACCAAAATTGAAAATACATTGGGAGAAATTTATTGGCATGCGTTGGTTAGAATTGACCATCGAAGTTTTCTGCTGCATTCCAAATATCTGCAGATGGTCTTTCTGAGCCTCAAGTACTTTCTATTTTTCTATTAAGTAAAGTGGACCTTAGAAAGGAAATGCAATGTAGATCAGAAAGGCTAATGATTAAGATTATTTCTCATTTGCTTTTTGACAAGACTATGCGCCCGGATTTTGGTTAAATAAATTTAATCGGATCACCATAATTGGTTTGTTACATAGTTGGATCTGCGGTGATTTTTCCGAAATGATAAGCTTTTTTTATTCCATCTCGAATTTAAGACGCAGTATGCCCGGGAAAGTCCCCCTTTATTTATGAGCTGTCTGTTAAAACAAATTGAAACAGATCTCAAAAAAACATTTCCCTTCGGTGCTCACTCATAAGACGTATTCAAGTACTCTTCCGTCATCTACTTTGGGGTAAGTTGCGGCTGATAATAATGCCGACATAGGTTGGTCTTCCAGCAAGAGTTTGCTTCCTAGTAGGTAGAACTTGATTTTCATTTGTGACAGACTGCGTATAGATCGTTGCCTGAAACCTCTACTTAATCTCACTTAGGTAACTGTTTAAGAATGTCTTATTTCCACCCTCAAGCTGGTTATTTACAAACAGAGCTCACAACAAGAGTTTGGTTCCTAGTAGAATAGATAGAACTTTTGATTTTGAATCGAACACCTTTTAATGCAGTATTTTTATGAAAAAAGGCAAACAGATCGTTGAAGTTTCTACTTAATCTTATTACAGCAGTAGCTAACGGAATATCTTAAAAATCTTTCCAGCTAGCCATTTACAGGCAGAGCTCTACAAGCTCAACTTGGGCCTACCAGCAAGAGTTTGGTTGCCAGTGGAAAAAACAGAGCACGTGGTACTGCGAATTCCACCTTCAGCGGCTGTCTGTCTCAATTCGGCAGAAAAGGCACCCTACCTGATCTACGTGGAGATTTTGGTGTGCAACGATATCATGACTGCTCGTCTTCCCCGGAGAACTGGGGCGACCCTTGGATTCACACCCTCAAACATTCCAAATCCCCATTTTCATGAGGACTGTAGTTGCAGTCCTCAACTCACTCCCTCCTCTTCTAAAATGGTAAGGTCTATGTGTTTTGTTAACATTTGAGAATGAGATTCTACCATACATGTACAGTAGTATAACAAAATAGAAGTCGAAACAATGTGATAAGAATGTAAAAAAGTGGTGATCTTTTTTTATTGCAGCAGTAGTATACCTATAGGTTGTATTCGGATAATCTTTAGTATCTAAAGCCGTGCAATTACTGATATAATGCCTTTATTTAATGTAGTATGCTCTCCGAGGTACATCATGTCTGCCGTATCTTAAGATTAAAAGTTGCAAGGGAGAAGGTGGATAGTTCAAATGATGGTTTCTCGTCTCATCAAGGAGATTTATAGCTTCTATATAGAAGATTTATTTGCTGTTTCATCTTTAGCCATGAGCGCGTGAGAACAGTAATCGAAATGTTTAGTGCTCGGAAACCGATTTCTGTTCATAGAATTTTGTAAATTCGGTAGATTCGTTTCTAACCCTGCAGGTCTACTTGTATTATTATTACTTATTAACTGCTAATCAAATAAGGGACACTCACTGTTGGGTCAGCTGTAGATAAGGTGGACTCCATACCCCTCATTTTTCTGGGCTGTGCTTCGTTTCATCTTAACACTGTATTTTCTTTAAAAAAGGTGAATTTGTTGTTTTGACTGAATGGTCATTCCTTTTCAATATTCATTTTACAATAGTGGCCTTCCTTTCACAACACGTTGTAAAGGTACAATAAGTAAAAACCATTAAGCCTTGCCAATGACCTCCCTTTCTAAATTAATAGAATACAACAACTCTTATCTTACTTATTTGTCTTAAGTAGAGAAAAAATTTATTTAAAACGTCTCTTTCCTTGCAGTATCTAAGTGGTGCTAGAGCGATTGCAGCACCCGACATGATTAGTCTCTTCTCCACAGATTCCGGCGAAAGTCAAGGAACAACAGACTCCTCAGTTTTAACCTTTTCTACAAGTTCAAATCCCTCTCTAACTGCACAAAGGACTGATGAAGGGCCCTCAAAATCTGAACAACAGTCTAAACAACCCACCAAATGTTATGTAAATGCAAAAGACATTCGTCGACGACTGGAAGAGAATGAGGCGTGTCAACCACAAAGATCCTTTAAGGTAAATGTTTTCAGTGTCATCGTCTTACCATTTAAAATATACATTGTCAGATGGTAAGTTTCTTTTTTACACTATGTACCTCTTGCCTGTACCTTACAATGGTGTTAAGGGTGTTTGATAATGCTTGGGCTCCGATCACTCAGTGGTCAACGTACACACGTGTCAAGTCAGAGATCATGTGATCGAGGCTTGTCGATGCACGCTTTGTGACTTGAATGATCGACCGCACTTGTTAATTTTGGTGAACAAGAGGGCTGATAGAATGCAAGTTTCTCTCTCTATTCGCGTCAGGTGCTGTGAACACTTCCCATAACGGGTTTGTGGGTTTTTATTTGTCTGAGGAACATTGTTCTAACTACTTGACACTGTAATTATTTATAGAGCTATCGGAGTTATCAATATGAATTTTAAAGTGTTGTGCATGGGTAAGACGTAAGCTAAGTCAACAAGAAAGTTCTCAATATTGACTGAAATCTTGTCAAACTTATTCCATTTAAGCTTAGAATAATGCTCCTTCATGTATTAAGTTATTTATCAATTAAAAAATGATAACTTATTGTTATGGCGAATTTCACCAATTGTCATTGTTTATTTTCCGGATGCTTCAAATGGGATAGTTGATACGACATAAATCTTAGGAACCCTTTATGAAATTTTAAACATTTTAGTTTCTTTGAAGCAGAAATTTGTTTTTATAGATTGATCCAGAGGATCCGAGTGCAACAGTCTTAAAAGAGCCTTGGGAGTTGAAAGCGCGTCGGATTCAAGAGTCCTCACCATGGAGACATCTTCCAGGTTGGCAACTGACTGCAGCAATTGTCAAAGTCGGTGATGACTTGAGACAGGAACAACTGGCTTATCAACTTCTCGGTACTCTCCAGGTGAATCTGACTACCTATAATTCACTTCATATGTTCTGTCTCCTTTCTAAATTTTATTAGATCAGTAGCTTAACAAAACAACTTTGTCCATTATTTACTCTTTATCATGAGTCACTGCAGTGAATATTAATTTATAGAGATATATCATTGATTAAGTTTATTACCTTTCTCTTTTAGCGAATCTGGACAGAGAATCTAGTTGACTTGTGGTTGCGTCCACTGAATGTTGTCATCACTTCACCAGACAGCGGATTGATTGAACTTGTTCAAGACACCGTTTCGTTACATCAAATTCGTCGACAGACTCGGCTCTCTCTTCGGGACTACATTATTCGTGAACATGGTCCTCCGAATTCCGAGGGATTTTTGAGTGCTCAAAAAAACTTTGTTCAGAGTTGTGCAGCCTATTGTCTGGTTGGATACCTTTTCCAAGTGAAAGATAGGTGAGTAAAGGTCTGCTAGATAATTGTTAATTAAAATATTCTTACTGTGTCATTTCTTTTGTAAAGTCTATTCACTGATTAAATGTGTTAAAGAAGTGCAGGAAATTTCAGTAATCTAAGCCCAGGACATTAGAGTCTGTCCAAGTTGTCATCCTTCTAATGTATTAAACTAAAGTATTTGGAATTAAGTGAAAAAGATCCATGACACCCCAGAGTGAGCACGTCTTAGTATAATTTGTGATTTTCAAATATTTAGGTAGACAAACAAAATACGCTTGACGACAGGAGAAAGCCAATCATACTCAAGTTTATCATGTGACCAGCCACTGAGGACCTGGATACCACAATTGAGGCCTTCATTGCATAATTAGATGGAAGGAAAGTGTGACGATTGCTATTATGGCTTATGAGAAAGAGGGATAGGTGAGATACGATGGGTGATTAATGAAGTGGATGTACTTTTTAAGAGAATAAGGTGGAAAACGTAGAGATCCTGGGGGAGATAGACAATCAGAGGAAGGCATGAAGATGAGGTCCTCATAGAATGCTGGCCCCGCGGAGAGGTAAATAAAACATGTACTTTATCGGTATTCAATGTTTGTAGCATTTCGGATCACTTCAAGTCCATGCTAATGATTCATATCGAGTGTTTGAAAATCAATAGTGTAAACATTCTTTGGTAGATTCTTTGCTCGCTCTAAGTTGGGTATCCGAGCCTATCCCCTCCTCACATCTCCAGATTTGTTATCTTTGACTGAATATTCATTCCGAAACACGCACGTCCGCCAGGCTTTGTTCTTCCACATCAAGACTATGTTTTGAGTGGCCCAATGCACCGGATGATTTTTGTATCACCTACGATCAATAACCTAAGTGACCCGTGAAAAGGAAGGTGTGATATGGGAATGATCAATGATTTGTTATATTTCTAACTTTGAACCTTGGGTGCTATCTGTGCTTTTTATACACTCATCAAATTTCATAAATCAGCTGCAGAACTTACTAACTTCCCTGAGTTCTATCGCTCTTAATTTCCTTGCATTTCAGGCATAATGGCAATATTCTAATCGACAAAGAAGGTCACGTAATTCACATCGACTATGGATTCATGCTCTCAGCGTCTCCTGGAAGAAATTTGGGTTTCGAAATGAGCCCATTTAAGTTGACCTCTGAGCAAGTTGAATTGATGGGAGGAGTGGATAGTGACATGTTCACTTACTACAATAAACTCATTCTTAGTGGTCTTCTGACGGCTAGGAAGTATATGGATGAGGTGAGTCAATCTTACAGGACTTGAATACATCATTTCAAGGGTTAAAAATAAAGTATTCTAGAGCCGCTCTTATGAGAAATTCGATTTTTACAATCTCTTCCAATTAGTGCAGTTAAATACCTACTCCACTGGATGTGCATTAATCACGTGACTCCTGACTTAGCAAGTGTCATTAGTGCAATAATTTGGCATGGTTATAGTCAGCCCTGGGCAAGCCTCGAAGTTCTAAGAACAAGGAAACAGTTCAAAAAATAGGTAGAGGCGGTGGGGAAGAATTCAGGAATTTTGCTTCATTTAAACTTCAATTTCATCCGGTCGGCTGTTTTTTTCTAAAATTTTGGTAAAATTCCAAAGTCATGTAGATCTATCTCATGGATCGTTTATATATTTAGTGGACAGTCAGTGTTCTTGTTGCTCAGCGTTAATTTACAAGCAATACAAATATAACTTTAATCGGTTTTAACCATGCAGTAGCATCTGAACAGATGAAATAGCAAAATTCTATCCTTTAATGGGGGGAACGGAAGAGGGTGTCAACTAGGAGTATGTGATGAATTCGGGATGCCAAGAGTCTCGCTTCATTTCATTTGAAAACTTCTCAGTCCCACTATGTTAAGTGTTGGCAGCGGACAACTTGGGTCGAAGAAAATTTTCTTGCAGTTGCTCTTATGCCAATCTACTACTCTACTACCCCCTTTTTGACCAGAATTGACTAGTACAGTTGGCTATCCACACCGCTGATTGTGCACCGATGGGCGTTGACCTCGTGACTTCTGGTTTGTCACGCTTACCATCACACCATGTTGACAGGTTTCTTGCAACACTCATCTTAGGAAAACAGGTGGCAGATAGGATCCTTTTTTGTTAAAAACTCGCACTACGATAAGCTTTAAATCGTTGGGGTTTGGTATCGAACCTATAACTTCTGCCCTGCACCACCGACGCATTCTTGTTTAACCTCATTTATTCGCATGCAGATGAAGCTTGTTATCTGTAGATTGTCTATTAATAATCGCTGGATATCTTAGATCTCTCCTTTATCTGAAGTAGCGCCCGTTCTACTTAAGTAGCAGTTCGTATTTTTCCAATTTTTTTCCAATACAGCTAATTCTACTGGTCGATATCGCTCGAACTGGCTACCCAGAACTCCCTTGTTTCAATCCAGCTGGTGGAAAACGCACAGTTGAGGCTCTTCGGCAGAGATTTATGCTCACTTCTACAGAGGATCAAATCACTCGATTTGTTGACTGTATGATTCGTCAATCCCTCAACTCCCTAACTACCCGGTTGTATGACAATTACCAGTACTACGCGAATGGAATTCAGTGAAAAGCTTCCCAAATCGGTAATCTTCCACTCCAACCCTTAAAATATCCATGTACAGAAATATCTCTTCTATTTTCTCTCTCTCCCCATCCCTCAATCCTTTTATTTGACTACTATTCACGATGATAATGTTGTTGGAACACCCAAGGCGTTAAATTGTACTGTGATGTTAATTCTTACCATCACGTTTTTTGTTTTTTTCCGTTTCTATCCTCTTCTACTGTTTTGTTTTTCTGTGGAAATGACAAAAATGCATCCAGATTTTTTGTGACTTGATGATACAATAAATTAGTCGTATTTTGAGACAAAAGGGTGAGCTTTTATTGACCTGAACGAGTGGGTTCTGATCTTATCGCAGAGGTGTTACTTTCATCCCAATATGATAAAAGCAAGAAATCGTGATCAATTTAGCAGGATAATAGAAGGGATATTGTATCAAGAATATGATTTGGATGAGAGGAGAGGACACAACATTATGTATGGAATTGATTGAGATAAGGAGAAATCAAGATCTTACGAGCTAAACAAAGGTTTTCTATGCAATTCCAGTTGTGATTGCCGCGCCCTTGTTCACACGACCATCATACCTTAAAATAGACCAACGACTACACCTCAAGAATGAAGGTCCACGGTCGCTACTATTTTCTTAATACTGCAGCGAGAAATCTACTCCCAACAGCTATGTAGCTGATAATTAAAGCTAGAACAGAATTACACGAATGAAATGTTAATCCCTCAAATCAGATATGGTCATGTTGCATGAAAGAATGCAAGTGATTTAGTACTAAGCTTCTAGAAAGCCCGGTCTCATTAAGCGATCACCAGTCATTACCTCCACCAATCAACAATGGGGAAGAAAAGTTGTGGCGAGCACCATAAAGGACCGGCCCATAAGGCTTTTTTACCTGTTTATAAATCCTTTAAGTCAAAATAAACACAAACCGTGGAATATAGATAGAACGCAAGTCACTACAATTTACTTGTTAACATAAGTGAGAGGTCGAGAAGCTCGCACCTCAGATGTCGCTGCTGTGATCTTGTGAAAATAGAATAGTGCGTTATCACGTGATTGTTTACTAAAGTCCAACTTGGTACATATTGATATTAACGGGACCAATACTCTTTATTAATAGTAGCTAACACACAACCCAATGTAATATTAGAGGAAAGAAGCCTAACAGAAAAAAAATAATCAGAGCTTTTGAGCAAACTGAAATGGTGTCCCGTTTGAGGGAAGAGACTGAAATCAATCCACTCGAAAAGAGAAATAAAAGGTTACAAATACAATCACTAAGAGATAATTAAAACCACCTCCATTTATCCGACAGCCAAATGTAAAGAAAAACTACCTCAATTTTAGGCAACGGGAAAAGAAGCAATGACTATCGAAGCAACTGCCCCGTTTTATTTAGACAAGATGGAGTTTACTGACGGTTACAAAACATTGAGAACATAGAAAACTATCACCACAAAAGTACCAGTTCTATTGGTGCCTACCGCACCCACTTTGAGATCAATGAAGTGACCGCAAATTAAAATCCAAAACCGAGAGTTTAATTAGGCCACACCTAGTCGCACACCATTTTAGCATAAACTTTGTACCATCGGCTAAATTGTCTTTGTCTTTAAACCATTTTATAAATACTGGCAGTTCACATACACGCGGCAACCGTAAGAACTTTTTTATCAGTGGCATCACGTATTCCCAATTACATCTGACAAACAATTAAAAAACAAGCAATTTAGCAAAATTAGTTTATTAAAATAAAAATATAAACATCCAAAAGAGAAGAAAAGTATTTAGAACCTATCGACGCAAATGCTGGTTCAAATGGTCTTCCAAAATTGCCAACGTGCTGACTCCAACATCGATTTCCTGTATTAAATAAAAGGATGTCGGTGATTTACCACAAACCATCAATAAATATTGCTTGCTATCATACGGAAGACTTCGAAGCCAGCCGTTTGGTAGGCAAGCACAGTGCTCAGCCATCAAAAAATAATATTTGGATCCTGGAGACCGCTAATCTAAAAGTAAAAAGCGGTACTATGGGACACCATTCGTTCTACTTTTGCTTGTTTGCTGAAACAAGATATTCAACAATATCCAGCCGGTTTACAAGCGAAGATGCAAAAAATAATGAGATTTTATCGGAACCATGGAGACAGTGCACCTCGAAATTGGCAAAAAGCACTATGAGGTTCCAGTCTGGTTGATTTAGCTTGTTTGCTAGAACCGGATGTCAAACAACACCCAGTCCATTTATAAGCATTAAAATTATAAGTAAAGAATAAAAGTAATAGATTTTGGAATCTAGGAGACCGCCTGCTCAAAGGTAAGCAAGCAGTACTATGAGACACCGATTATTTCGCTTGTTTGCTAGAACTGGGTGTCAACCAACACCCAGCCGGTTTACAAGCAAGAATAGCGATGACAGAAGTATGGAAACAAAATTCCAACTAAAAAAATGAGAAAAACACGAGACCAAACAACCGTAACGACATCGAATCACGTGTAACAAGCGATTGGACGGCGAAGATTTAGCTTGACCAAATAAACAAATTTTTTATGCGTTTTTAATTTATCCATAAAAATATCTCGTCTTGCGAATGTATAAACAAAAAAATTATTAAAACTGATTCAAATATGAAAATGTGTACCATAATTTAAGAATTAGATTGAGTATTCTCTAACCCATACAGTTATTTTTCAACCCCCACTTATTTGAGCCAGATATTTGTCTCATGGAATAAATATTTATTTGTATAAGACGAACACTTATTAATGTTCATTATTCTGTAAGTAGAATATTATTACGTCACTCTAGAATATTGGTGCTTTAATTAAAAATATTCAGTTGACCATGTAGACAAAATACATATAACTATATTAGACTGGTGAAATCTCAGCTAGAATTTTAGGCTTCGGATTTTATGATTTTATAAATTCTCAGAAACCCGATTTTGTAATTGGGCTAAAGACAATGTGTACTTTCGTAAATATAGTTTTCGTGCAATTTATAATCGGATTTCGAAATAACATTGCACATGGATTTAAGTCTAGAAGCTCTAACCAATGCATTAAAATTGTTAGTTTACTTGTCAGCCAAAAATGTTTAAGTTCAAGTATCAGATGAAAAGGAGAATCATAATAATGCTATATTTCCCACATGACATCGTCTACTGTGCTTACCTATATGAAAGTTAGCACCATAAGACGATTGCACTTAACAAAGAATTATACCGTTTTTAAAATAATCATTTGTTTAAAATAAATGTCCAATTTATTCAATTTCATTTATACTTTTGACGGGACTTATGTAGAAGCATTTATTTCATGTTCACTTGTACCGATTGTATGACTCGTCAACCAACACAGGAAACCATTTCAATCTAACAATAAGACTTTAAACTTTATTAAAAGAAGAAAATGGGAATATTTACCGTGTTTTTAATTAGAGAAGTTCGGAAAATCGTCTTTGCTATATTTACTCTGCTCCCCGATAATTCCTTTATTTTCTTTATTCTGTGCGGTTTATCCACAATGGATAAAGTAGTCATCCAAAAGTGATAATAAATCACGCTTCAGACTTCACAGTCATGCCTTTCATAATCGTCAATCTTATCGTAGCTGTTGAAAACATGGTGATTTATTACTGAAAGTTCGGTTTCTGCTGTTTGATGAGAAAGATAGTGATTTTAGTATTTGCATTTTCTCTAAATTACAGAATTAGATTTTAAAAAGGAATCGAAATTTTGCGTATCTTTGATAAATAATTGTAATGCCTCCAATCTCAATATCGCAGATGTAGGTGAATTTAGTTATTGTTGTGTCGTTACAAATTCGCTAATCTTCCGATTTATAGAAAAGTTTTAATATAAATACATGGAAATAATTTGACATTAAGCGCATTTTGGCCAAACGTCAATTGAAATTTTCGTAAATTAGTCACCAAAATCGAGGCCGATTTTGAATTCTAAAAGATAGACATTTTAAGGACACAAAATCCACTTTCTCATTATCTTATCACTGTCACGAAATATCAACATGACTCTTCTGCTCCGGATAATGCATTTTATTTTTTGCCAATACTAATATTCACAAAACGTCACCCTATGTGACATCAGGGATAAATCGTTGTGTCGAAGAAAGTGAGATTGTAAGAAGAAACTGTAACATTCTTTCGAACGCACAAATTGCCGCATAACTCTGCATTATTTTAATTGTCAGGTAATAATTCTTATTGGTAGCTCATCTGACAGACAAAGAACGTAAAACCGGTCAATATCATTTAGTTTGCACTAGTATGGCCTCTTTATTACATCCCGCTTCAACATTTTTCCAGTCCCTTCCAACTCTTCTTTCTTTTCCCTCTCTTTCCTATTTCTTTCTTGTCCAATATGCATGTGGTCCAACTTAACTCTTGGTCTTATCACTTGGGAATGAGTATTTTTTCTTATTGGCCATTAAGGAGATCGTTGTTTGGGTGAAAGTAACATCTAGTTGGGCTCCGAAAGTAGTTTGGCTGGTTGAGATATCTCATTTTCCTCTAGCCATTCCTCAGACTGTACCTCCTATCCTATACCAGTTTCTAATAAGGCAGTGGGATAGACAAGACAAGTGAGTTATAAGCAGAGTTTATTGGAGGGAATCAGAGACCCAAAGAGGATGAGAGAGTGACGACTGCGAGTATGCAGGTAGTGAACAATAGACGATGGGTGTGTTTGCACTGGAATTTATGTTGTTTGATTTAAACAAAGAGGAGGTAACGATAAGAAGTGTTCTTCCAGTCGGGTGCTTGCAGATGCTTATGATTCATTTTTTATCGCCAAGAGACTCACAGATATTTAAAGTTGAAGCAATTTCCAGTAGGGTTCTCACGGATTTCTACAGTTCTAGTGGGGTACTCACAAATGATTACGTTCATTAATCAGAGAGAAAATTTTGATTTAAGAAAAAATTTATGAATTTGGCCACAAGGTAACTTCACTGAAAAATTTTAGGACCCCGCATTATCTCACTAATGATCGTTTTATTTCCAACCGCCTAGCTACATTCAGAATCTATAAGAAGAATGGGGAAGTGATTATGTATGGAGCTTGAGGCTTGAGGAAAGTGGCCGCCTTGCCAATAGTATATAAATAGGTCGGGAATGGAGGTGGGGATTTATTAATGGTTGGCAACATAACACTCAATAACAGCTGAGAAACCTTCACTCCGATTGATAATGAGAGCCCGTAACTTGAGCATTTAAGCATCATTTAATCCCGTCATGGTCTTATCAACTTCAATGAGTCAAGAGCAGAGTTAGAGAACTGCACATCCATGATAAGCCAGACTTTACTCTGGTACTCAAAGGTCGACTTTTTTATAAACTAAGGATTTTAGCCATATTAGAAGAGATGGACTGACATCTCTCGGTGCAATTTTCGAATTAATCATTTCTGATCATTGGGAGTTTTGGCTAAATATTGAACTTCTGATTTTAAAATTTCTAGCCGGGTTTCCAAGATAGAGATTCAAAAGTATCCATCTCTTAAGCTGACAGATACATACGTAACCAGATGAAGTAGGTTTCCTTACGTCCCTTTATTCTGATTACTTTCTTTGTTCAACTTCCAATCTTTCCCATGGCTAAAAATAGCAGAATGATATGCTTTCCTCCTCCTCTTAGTTCATAATTACAAAAATTTCTACTCATAATTTATCAAATACAAGAGCTTCTATTCTGAGTTGGATTTATGGAAATGAAATTTAAAAATATGTCAGTTGAGTTTAAAAAAACAAAAAGCCTTTATTAACAATTTGTGAACTAGCCTGACTATTGTTCGTCCATATAAGTTTCTCCTTTACGTCTTAATATCCACCTTTCTACCATTCGATTTCAGTTTCTCCTCATAGTTAAAAATGGCAAAGTTTGAGTATTACTGTTGGTAATAAAAATAGTGCCTTTTTTCCATTTTTCCTAAATGTAAATTAAACAAAGAATAACTTTTACTCCTTAAATTCTGCTACAAATAACCAAGCCAAATTAATTTAATCTTAGCCTAACTGTTAAGATTTCTGTTTAATTCAAGCAATCAATCATCCTAGAAACACAGAATCCATATTTCTCCTCAAATTCGATGAAAGAAGTGGTTATTAGTGTATTAGTCAGTAATCTACCTCAGCGGTTAGATCGCTTTAATTTATCTGTGAATAAATGATCGATAATAATGGTCATTTAAAATAATCAGTTCGTCATTTGTCATTATCTGATTCATAGCTGCAGTAATTTAAAGTCTTAGTCACACGTTGTTCCAAGCTTATTCCTACTGATTGAATGCTGCTCCATCAGGTCAATATGACGGCCCATTCACCTCATGGCCACATATCCGTTATCCTTGTGTTGTCACAATTATTCCAACACATAAAGGATTTAATTCTCTGGGAATTATGTCAGTGTTCAAATATAATGACCTAACTCGTAGGTTCATCAGTGAGACTATGTCCATGATATTCAGAGCTTGTCAAGCAGATGATTTCAGTCCGTGGTTAGCCATACCTCCTCCATTTATTTGTATCTTTTTGCAGTAAAAGCAGAAGAGTTTATATTTTGCCAATTTCTCGCTGGAGAAAATGCGTATTGATTTTTTCTCAAATCATGTATATCATTCATCACCGAAAAACCGTCTGAATTTCATCCATTTGTTTGGATGCATTAGTTAACATTCACTTTAAAGTGCATTTATTTGAAACTTTTCAATCAAGACAAATTTCCGATTAAATTTTCATGAGTTGTTCATGTATGACTGTTTCGAAGGTACCTCACTTTGTTTTAGACAGTTTGGCAATTTTGGGAACGCTATCAATGGGTAAGATGTTATCCCCATACTTACATCGGCATATTTATTAAACTTATGTGGAGACTAAAATGATTGTCATACTCTTCTCCCTTTTCAACTCATTAGTCATCTTGTTGCTCATACCTTTAATCTTTTACCTACATTTACCAAGTGCAAACTTCAACCTGTATCAATTCTGACGGTTTCGGTTGCTACCACATATCTACATGATTCATTCTCACCAACTGCGACCGATTAACTCTGACATTCAAGTCCTTCAGCTAACTCCTCCCAACCAGCAGAGACTACTAGCTTTTGTTTATGTGGTCCAGTCTCTCTCTTTCCTAAGTCTCATTAAAGTACCTTCTGAACCAAATACTTCGGGTGCCTCTTCATTCTCGCAAAATTTTGTTTTTCGAGCCAAGCATCAGCTTGCATCAATAATCCAAGAGGAAAGAGGCATAGAGATAACTATTTTGACATCTCTTGCCAATCAAGAGAATAATCAACCGGAAATACTGCAGGCATTAAACAGTCGATCTGACAACTGGGAGTCATAACTCGAAATTAAAATATTCAAAGATAAAATCTTAATAATCAAAAAATTCAAGGAGAAATTTTTATTAATATGAGAAACAAACATTACAAGACGTAGAAGAAGGAGCAAATTATAATAAGTAAAACGATGCAAAGTTGTTGCAGTCCTGAATCAGCATCTTATAGAGTAGTAGATATAGCGATGTAGTACTTCCCTTACGGTAGTAAATGCAGTGCGATTTTATTGCCGCTATTTTCCTATTTTAATGCCTCTTCCTCACATTTTTTGCTGACGTATATCTTTCTTGGGATTTAGCGTTCTCAAAGAAGCTTTCCTTTCTGTTATACGTTTATAAACAGCAGTTTTTCAACATTATTTCCTATCGCTTTTTTGCTCTGTCTTTCTGTAATTTATACCAAATTCGGATTGAAGTATTCGGTGTTTGGCGTTTGCTTTCTCCTCTTTAAACGGATATGCCAACTTTCACCATTTATGTCGTAAATTAGGCAGAATTTTGTCTTGTGGTGCTTTATTAACAGTAAAAATCAATATTGCTCGCCTAAAAATATTATATAACAATTATAAATCATTTAATCTACTCATTTATTGGACTTTAGGTTGACCGATCTCAGTTGCTTCCCACAATTAAAACTTGTGAACTTTTGTGTATTTCTGCTGATACTCATTAATGTTTTATTATTTTATATTTTCAGAGAAATTGTAAACGATAATACCTTTATAATAGTGTCTACTTTTATCTAGTCAACAGTATACTCATATGCAATCGTTGATTGGATTCCAATTCATATGAAACATTTGACACACTTTGTATTATTCAAAAAATTCATTTAATCATATTCTTTTACCTTAATTAAATCTATTTATAATCGGAACAGACCTTATTCAGATCTTATCAAATATTCCAGTTGGATGGGAAGAACATTTGTCAAAGTTGCATCTTTCTATACTTGATGGTAGGACAGCAAGATGTAAAGGTTTCGGTGGCGAAAAAATTGGGAACTTTGATGAGACGGGATGGAAATTAGTCTTAATTGATCATTAATTTCTTTATTTAGCGAGGGTAAAGTTTTCTTAGATTACGCTTGGCTTGAGTATTCTTTAATGAAAAAGTTATGCTGAATTCCGAATACAGGATAAAGAAAAAACAAAGCTAAAGCTTTTTGTTATTACATTGTTCAACAAGGCTAATCGGAAATTTTAAATTCATTTGAAAGCATAAGAAAGCGCAATTACGAGTTTGAGCAATGGTTTCTATTACGAACTTATGCGGAGCGGTTAGTTGATTTAAGCTACGATTTGTAGCAGTTACAGGAACTAGATTATCAATTTGTAAGAGTAATAGACAAGGGTCACCAATTTATTGGAACGAAGACCAGTAGCTAGATTATGATTAAAAATTGATCACTCGCAGATCCCATATCAAGAATGTCAAGATTTATTGTGAGGGAAATGGTGTATTGAATAATCACGATAAGAATTCCAGATAGTTAGGGAGAGATGAGAGAGTTGAATCGAGAGAGAAGACGACGTTCAGAACGGAGAGAGAGATTCTGAAAAAGTCTGAGCGTTGTAAGCTGTGTACATGTGTATAGGGATATGTATAAAACAAAGACAACATTTAATTATTCGAATACACTAAAGACGCTAGCCAAAATAATGAGCGTGTAAATACTTGAGTGCAGGTGTACTTTCAAATAAGACAAGACAATTCGAGAATGTGCAGAATTGATGGGCGCGTTTTGACATGACGATTAGGACAGTTTGAGTTTGAATTAAAGAGAGTTTGAGTTGAAAAGAACATGAATCAAGAAGAAATTCTGGAAAACAAATAGACAGTATTCCATCAGCTTTCTATGTTTTAAATCTGATGTAATTCTCGGTGATTTGTTTGAATAAATCAAATACCTTACACTGCCAAGACAGCTATGCAGTAATTGGATAGCATCTCAACTGATTCTCTGTCACCCACGCCCCATCCGTAGTATCTATAAATGCGGACTGATTGTTTGAGAATTCCTTAATATCCGGAATTTAACTGTTGTTGAGTGGTATTTAAAGTGTCACTCATAATATTAGTGATGATCTCCTTCATTTATTATTATTTCCCATGGCAGTGCAAAATGATTTACAAGTTTTAGTCAAGGGAAAGCGTCTGAATAAGGGGAAGAGAAAATAAATCCAATAAGAAATGGATCAGGAAAGTATTTAATGACTTTAGGCACCGCGATTCTTACATTGTTTGAATTCCAGAACTTGGAGTATTCCATATTCATATAATGGACCTGAGAAAACTTCGAGATGCCCTTATTTTTAGAATTCATAACTTGACTCCTTTGTCCATTGGTAAGATTATATCCATGATATTCAGCGTTTGTTTTTCAGTTGATTTAATTCCTTGGTTGGCTATGCCACCTTGATTTATTTATATCTTTTATAACATTCATAAGTTAGTTTACTCTGTCCTAAATTTGGGACTTAGAAATCTGCTTTCCGTTGATTAATTGCTCGTTAACACTATATGAAACATAACCTCCCGTTGATGTATATTGGGTAGATATATTCAACTTCTCTTCTGATTTCTAACTTTGTAAATCATATTAGAGACTCTGGGATTTGGCTTAACCATCCACTAAACCAACTCTTTGTGCGTGCAGATTTAGAGATACCCAGTTTTGATGGATGGGATTTTAATATCATTTTGGCTCGTATCTCACCTTCTCCATGAAGGTTTGGCTATAGATTTGCTCTCTGTCATTGTAACTGAATCGCAATGTTTCTCAGAGGTGCTTTTTTATTATCCAACTCACAATAGACAAATGTCAAGTCGGAGGAGTGGTTCGATAGTTTTATCTTAGTCTTGGTCAAGAACACATTGATCGTAGAATTGATCTAAGTATCAGTAGTTGTCTTTTGGTCTTTATGATATTTGATTTAGCATTATCATCGACTAGACCTTTATCACTCACTAGGGAGCCAAAGTTGGAAAAGGAGCTCACTTTATTAATCCTGTGAACGTCTATTTAGAGTGATGACTGATACAAATTCACACCTACCTATATCCATTCAGTTTTATCCTATATTTCCACCGAATTTTTGTCAAAGGTTATTCTAAGTCCTTGAAGGAATTGTTCAGTTCACGCATTCGATGGTGTTATAAGGCATGGTATCGAGGCAGAAAAATTATTTTAATGTGTGAAAAAAATGTCAGTAAATGTATTCCCTTGAGAAAATAACATATTTATTATTTATTTCTACTATGTTTTTCATAAACATTTTATTTTATACCATTGACCAGTTTGTATATTTTAGGGTCATAACTGAGGTTCTTTTTGTACTTAACTGACCCATGTGTTTTCCCTCTCAACTCTAATCTAGAAACTGAGATATCAGGCATGTAGATCGTAAAACATAGGTCATCTACACATTCAAGATGTCCTAATGATCGTTTGAATCCCGAAGAACTCATTAGTCTGACTTTCAAATCCTTAGAGGTTGCATAAACTTCATATTGGTTGAAATATTATACTGAAGAGTGCGGGGCCCTCTTTGGACCCTGGCCTTTTAGGATATTTAGGAATTAACTTACGCAGATGACTATATTCTGGAGCACCTTTAGTGCACGCAATCTTGCGCAAAATGGAGGCTCTTCGAAAACCGTCATTTAAGTTAATAAAGATGAGAACTATTTAGCATAGAAAGGTAGTGGTTTATTAAATTACAGTTCTTGCAGTAACTATCATCTGTTCAGCAGACCATCTAGCACGAAACTGAGTTAGGTGTTTGATAAGCGTCCCTTTATATGAAAATTCTGTCTTTTACATAACAGTGATGCAAAACACATTCCCATCATTTCAAGAAAGAAGATACTTCCATAATTAGATGGGCTTGTTCTAACTTCTTCGCATTTGTAAACGCAGATTACTTCAACATGCACCCAGGATTGAGGTATCGAGTATGATTAAAATATTTTATTAACGGTCCATCCAATTAAGATCTACTCCACTGTAGTAACTCAGATCGCAAACCGTTTACGCAAGGACTTTAAGAAGATTTCAATCGATGTTAAGGTAATTGAAGTTCCTTAGAAGTAAATTTTGAACCTCTAGGTAATTACGAACTATTTATACATATTATAGGGGACACTGTGCAAAGTTTGAATAATTTTGCCTAATGTTTATAGAGAGAGCTAGGATAGACATCAAACTTGCTTCGTATTATAGTTTTTCAAGCTTGTCAGTTAGCTTGTAATGTCTGTCTCAGTCATTCATCGACTCATCCGTAAGTCATTCTAATATTGTTTATGCTCTCTCTTTCTATGAGGATTTCTCTATTAGCTTCCATGAATGCTCCGAACTCAAGAAAAGTAGTCGTTTTTTGTGGCACGGTAGAAATCTAGGACAGCATCTCGGCCATTTTTTAAATAAAACCAAGTTTGTCGTCCTCTATTCCATTTTTAAGAGAAGGAATTATCAACATTTCGTTATCTTTTACAACAATGGCTTAATAGGCGTAGCCTAATTTCTGTAGTCTCCACGGGGCCTGTGAGTCCTCATGTTAGTCTCTAAGATCATTGGAATAAAACAGAATATCCCTAAGTCTAACTCGGTCAGTTTAAGAAAGTAGTTTTACTTAAAATTAGAGCTACTTTATTGGTGGGTACGTTGCCTCCTGGACATAACCTACAACCTGATTGTAATCGTAGGTTAATGCATCCACATTTACATTTTTGGATTTGGACTTGCATTTAACAAGACCTGTTCCATTAGGATATCCTTCATGACCTCTTTTCAGTATATTATGCCTAATCATCCATTGGAAATTTTCCTAATCGTATCATTAGGAACTAAATAATTACATTATCTTCAATTTCTAGTTAGAATTCTAATGCTCTATCGTAAACATCGCGTTCACCTCCTTCTTTTTTAAATGAAACATCGTTGTTTGGATGGTGAATTGGATTACACATCTAAAATGCGTGCGTAATAGTGGAATTGAGTGTAAAAGCTAAATACAGTACATTTAGAGGGGTTGTCCTCTTTGTGAGTTTCTCTGTGGCTAAGTCTTCATTTGATGTAAAGCGGCTATAATCCTAAGTTAGGCAACTTTAAGGAACTCTACCTAATTGATCTAAATATCCACTGTTCGAATTAAACAGCTTTTAACGAGTGAGAAGACTAAAAGTTGGGTTGGACAAATGTGTATTGGGGAATTGGGAACGAATGATAGGGGGCGGGATGAAGAAGTAAAAGGATGAATTGAGTGGAAAGAGGGAAGTGTAAGTACTGAGGGAGGAGAGTTTGAATTATGAAGAAGAGACGAAATAAAGTACGATAAAGTGGTTGACCGATTTCGTATTCATTGTTCTTTGACGAGGAAGAGGTATTCGTCAATACGTGAGTATCACATACAGAGACTGGGCAGGCCCGTGAGTCAGGGCGCGCAGACACTACAGATGTAATACAAACGACAGGAGTATGAATTCAGTCAAAATTCTTCTACCGTACCATCTCCCCTTTTATTTCAGACGAAGTAGAAATAATTTTAGTTATGGACGGTGAAACCAAATCAGGACTCTCCCATTTTTTGTTAATAATCAATAACATATTAAAACTACCTCATAGACCGCAGTTTGTCTCGTATAATTTATTGGAACATAGATATCGTCCCATAAGTGACAGTTAAAGGTCAACCCATCACCTGACTAATCATCGGAAGTAAAAAAACAAAGAAGTGGCTTGGCGACCACCTACAAAAAGTGAAGTGTTTACCCCGAGACGAACCAGTCATGAGTTAAACTTGTGAACGTCCTAACAAAGGCTTTGTATGCTTAGGTTAGAATAGGTCGTTAGTCCAGTGTTATTGTGCAAGCCTCTAGTATTCTGATAAGCCATTAACCTAGTCAGACTCTTTACGGACGTACTTAACTGCATACATTCTAATATGAGAGCAGATTGAGGACGGACATTGGATTGCGTTGGGCATTTTTTAGGTCAGGACATTAAATCATCTTCAAGTTCCTCACATGAGGTAGAGGATTATTTGTATTCACCCGCATTCTCATAATCTCGCATTTCAATCCACCTCGAGTGCATCTATTTCCAGAAGAAATTGTACAACTAAATTTACTCAGTTTAAAAGATTGTGTGGTGACACCGCTTCCATTTTTGGAATTGTAGAATCGTTAATTAGTTTAAATTAGGGAGATTATTATAATAGATTTTAATATTAGTAGAGCCCACTATGTCAAGACGAACTCTAATTAAGGTTTACCTACCTTAGTTTACTCATGTTAGAATTAAGATTGTGAACACCAGTTCGATTTCGTAATACCTTTAAATTTCTATCGACCAAAAATCATGTTGACGAGTGATTATCTCTTAATATTGTCGGTTAACTTTATCTACAGGGAATTAATCAAACAAGGATCATTTTTAACTTAACACTAAGTTTGCTAAGTCATGCGAATCAAATTGGATTCAAAGAAAAGTCGGATTCGCCATTGAAAAAGGGCACAACAGTTAGTCTTAAAGGTCATAGTAAGAACGATATAGTCAGACCATTTGTTTCCGTAATGTAAACATGGTCGAGATTATATGTATCTGGATAAACAATGTAACAAATATTGCTTAAATCTCTTGGAAATTATGAAGCTTCTTGAGATCGATAAATAACCATATATTAAAGTGGTATTTGTCTTAAGTCTGCATTAATCGGCTAACATAATCTAAAATCAGATAGAGGCGGGAGCGAGAAACTGAATATTAATAGGTTGCTGGTGAAGTTGCAAAGGCATTTTAAACTCAAATGAAAGACAAATAACTGAGAATTTCTCATCCAGAGAAACATCAAGTCGTTCAGTGGATAAAACCAGTTAGAACCTCAATGTTTGACTGTCATCTGAAATGTTAAAACAGCGTAGTGATGGAATACACTATTGATAAAGTCATTAGAAAGCAATTTTGATGGAAAATATGTTTCTCGTTTCTAAGGATCATTTCCCTGGTTCACTATTTCAACTAATTCAGTAATAACACTTGCCATTTGAGAGTTTAAAAATGAGAAAGATACACCCATCCTGTCTTGAAAAGGTACATACATTTCTAGGTGTGCAACTGAATTTGTTATTTTCATTGGCTTCTGAAATATATGATAACGAAAAGACGGTATCTTTTTAGAATGTCCATTTTGTAGCCTTTGAAGTGGATATCTGGCAGCCTCAAGGCTTTCAAACATTTCAAATTAAGAACTATTAAGAACAGAAGAGCAACAAACATAACTTATCAATAGAATTAAAGAGAAATCCTTGATTTTCAAAACCAAAATAGCCTAATTTATCTCTGCACTCCCTCCAGTAAAAATAATTTTTGAAGTAAAGGCAGCACTAATCCCAACAGCAAATCTACTTTAAATGCCTGATCGAGATGGACTTTGGGCTATAGCCCTACAAAATTAATGCTTTCTTAAAGACTTACGGAATTCAACAACTTTCCTCAAAATCAATGGACCAAGAGTTGGAACGCTGGTCTATTGTACAAAGAAGAGAGTAAGTAGAGGAATCGGGGTGTTGGAAAGGAAAAGAGAGTGAAACTCGGTTAGAGATGATGTTACAAATTAATTACAATGAGAGAATTGACCGTTTCGCATTCTTTGTTCATCAATGAGCTGCAATCAAAATCATCATCTGAAAATTACAAAAGTGTGGAGTTATCAATCAACATCGTAGAATACTATTAAAGCTTTGTCTCGTCTTGTCCAATACGAATTTTTGTTATGAACATTAACTATTTCTTCCATAGCTATGAAGATGAAATAAAAACTGCCCATTCTTAAGATCTAATTCCGTTAAAAATGTTCAATTTCTTCTCTAATCAGAAAAATTAGCCATATGTAGTTTTGGAAGCATCCGAGAATGCAACTTCTCATTTAATAGTCTATTGAAATAGATTCCAATTGACCTTAGCACTCTCAAATATCTCAAATTGAGATCATCAGGAAATATGACAATGATTGTCGTGCATCTCAATTCAAACTCCTCTCTTTGATATAAACGATAAAATTTCCTTTTATCAATAGGTTAAGTAAATGAATAATAATAATATATCCATTTATTTATAATGATAATATATATTATGCTATTCAGACAGACTAATACATAAGTTTAGCTGTGGGGAACTAGTCCGGGGAAAAATTAGAGAGATTTGGGCCATGGATTCATAATATTTAATTCTTCTTTTCCCAATTTGGTAGAACATATGTTGCTGATATTTTTCAATAGATTCTTCGAAGAGACTCGCTTTAAATGTGATGTCAAATTTGAGGATTACCTTCTGATAAGTAGCATTCCAATCCCTCTTGTCTTTTACAAGACTTAATGCATCTGGAAATTGGGTACTGGAAGTCCTTATGGAACGTTGCACATGAGGAAAAGTGATTAGGTCAATAGTGTTGAAGCAGTGCCTGCCTCCGTATAATTGGCAACTTCCTTGAGATGGGTATTTACGTTTCCGGAGGTTGAAAATAACATTGTAGCCTGTCTTAGCCAATGACAGACCGATCATACCAAAATCGCCTTAGTTTTTTCAGTTTGTCTTAACCATGAGCCTGTTTGCTTTCTTTATGTAAGTGGGGGGTTAATTTTATTTCTAAATTTACAAACACACGACTGCTTAAAATTTAAGTATTTAATGTGAGTAAACTTTTAGGATGACCGGTATAACATGAGGGGCAAAATCCTACTCAGGACAAAAGATACCACTGTAATTTAAATACATCCAGGGCAAATAGATGGTTTTGCGACGACTGTACGGCTAACTAGTTGCGCAGACAAGAGTCTTGACGTCATGCACTGAATCCCCCCAGTAATATAATTAAGCGGAACTCTCAATAGGCTCTGAACTTTAGTGAGACCTAAAGTAGCACTATATCCAATCAGCAGAAGTACTTTTAGAAGTTAAATATCCTCACATCAATAGACCAAGAGTTTGTTGGTACCAAAAGGTACACCGGATCAATATAAAGAGGAAGTAAGAAAGCAAGCTATGAATTAAAATAGGGAAGAGCAGGGTACTAGCGTTTGCACAGTGAGTGGAAATCTACAGGACACCGAATACGTTGCCACAAAAGAACTGGAAATAGGCTAAGCTTGCGATCTCGCCAATCAGTATGGACACATTTACCAGCACGCAGAGTGATTCATTGAGAAGTTAGAACTCCCGATATACTCAACCTTAGGCTGGTTTAGAGAATAGTGGCTTTAGCGGAAAGCCTGAGGATCAACCGATAAAAAAATGTCATCTGACATATGAGTCAACATGTATGTCTGATAGAATGCTACAGACCACACCGTAGTCTTATATTAATAAGACCTATGTTGAGACCGGCATAGCAGTCAATGTGAACTTCAAGCAATGGTGAGATTGTGATTTCGAGTCCCATCCACCAAAATGACTTATCAATAGTTATGCTTAATTATGATCAAAAGAGGAAGAGACAGATCAGGAAATTTCTCTCCTAGATGAGCATTAAAAAACTCAGGATAAAACTTCTTCGAGATATGGCTATTTGAGCATACTTGCCTTTCATCATTTCGACAAGGATGTCTCAGCTGTCTATCTAAGCAGTTGTAATCGACACAATATAGTAAGATGCAATTTGGATTACAATTTTTCTAACTGGGGTATTGTGGGTCTTATTATATATACTTAATACGTTTTAAGAAGTAATTGGTAAATTCAATGAATAACTATAATTGTAAATTCAAGCATTTTTGACAACGGTCCTAATTGAAATTGTCACACTCAAGCATCTCGAGAGAGGAAGATATTAAGGACAAAATACCCCTAGTACTCAAGAGAAGTCTAATCATTTCAAAACCAAAGCCATGAAATCTCATTAATCCTTTCTTTTATCAAATGTTATCAAAGCAGTTATTCATGTCCTATTCAATTAAGCAGATCTATGCTAATAGTAACTGATCTCTAGATCCGAAAGGCTTAATTTTTAAATAATTGGACACCATATGTCTTTCAGCTTATATCAGAATTTTAATTTTTCTTCGACTGCTTGCATCAAGACTTCATTTCTAAGTTAAAATTGCATGATATTTCAAATATATGCTTTCATATAAGTGCGTCAGAAGCTTATGCAATAATTTCATTGGTTTTATAAGGTTTTGACGCAATGCAGCGAATTTCTTGTTTCAATGCTTTTACTTGAAATTTATTTGTGCAATGAAATAACGGACTAAAATAAGTAACTATAAGGATCTCGATTATAATATCGGGCATGTGTATCCTCAAATGTGATTGATTAAAATGACATTCGGCCATAAATCAGTATAACCACTATTGTCCTTCGTCAGAGTTAAATTTTAAAATTTTTTAAAAGTTACATTTATGGAGCAGTGATGTTTCTGAAATTGTTTTACCTCTTTCACTGTTCTTGCACTTGAACCCGCCCCCGCGACTGTTTCATTGTTTGAGAAATGGAAATTCAAGGGACTTGACAGACCCTAATTACAAAGAGGGCTATGAGAAAACCTAGATTTTAGGGCTGAATTCCCAGATTTGGCCCACCAATTAATATTGCATTGAAATCTATTGACTCAATGTCCAAATCGTAGCTTTTATTTAAATAGGTCAGATATAATTCAATAGACCTTAAAATTGATGACAGCAAGGACTTCATTAGCGTCTTGCATAATTTGTCCTAATCATCGCTTTCCTTCAAGTTCTCTTATTATACTCCTTAATCTATAAGACCAAATTTTATTTAATGAACTTCTAATCTAGTTGATCAAGACAAGGAACTCCTTTCTCAAACTTCTCAAATACTGAAATACAATTATGCTAATAACAAGTGAATGTTCACAGAAAGGGGATCAAGTGCTCTTTTTGCACTATAGAGTAAATTCAACTAACTTTATGACTAATTGTATCATCACAAATATTCACCTGTTCAAATAATATCTCCAAGAGTAGGACCTATTTGAATAGGAGAATCCAATTAGTCTTAGAGAATGTCGATTAACTAGTCTTTCTGTACATTCTGGCTCATACCTTTACGATCTACAAGCCTATAGCCCGCCAGGAGTAAGGAAAACACAAGTTCTCGTTGTTACAACGAAAACTTATCATAGTTCAACCCAAATTATGTACAGTATAGCGTAATTCATAATAGTTCACATAAACAGTTTAGGGGATAAACGTTATTTTCAATAATAACGGGAAGAGAATATAAAATAAAATGTTAATTTCGTCAGGAGAAAATATTTTATGATTTTCCCTAATTATATTTTGGCTTTGACAATACCTAAGTCCCATCATCATCAACGAACAAAGTACGCGAAATCTGTCAGCTCCCTAATCTTACCACAAACAAACTCTATCACAAACCGATTTCCACTGAGGCTTTTTCCTTCCCTACCAATACCCAATACTTATTCCTACTAACTTCTTCATTGCTCTCTCATTTTACTGCGATTGTCGAATACAAATGTCCTAACTCAACGTTTCTTAGGAAACACTGTGATATCCTATCGGCCTTATAGGAAGATTATTAGTTTTGCAAGAGGATTTCCAAGCCTAAATTGATCAAAATTTTACAGTCAGAATTATCGCTACTTTAAGTTAAAACGCGTTCTTTAATTTGTACAAAAGGAAGGGAAAATATTCAAGAGAAAGTCTCAAATACTATATGCTAAATGCTACCTCCTCAAAATGTAAAGAACACAACGAAGCTTCTGTTTATCCAACCAGTAAGATGTTGTTAGTGGGATGAGCAGAATAGGAGTTTAATAGAGAAAAAGAACAAAATGCAATGGGATACAAGTGTCGGAACGTAAATAGCGGGAGTGAAAAGGGAGCCAGAAGTACTACGCAGTTCGCGTGTCGTTGACCCTTCATTTGGCTCCTCGATAGTACCCACGGCTCGTCGGACGTTGGTTGACTTTTCGTTGGGAGCTGAAGGAGGTACTCATTAAAGAGGTAGGGTATGATTGGGTGGTTGAATACTGCAACCGTTGGCTGGCAAGATTTTAAACATTTACCGCTCCGGTTCATTGCAGTGGCCCCCATACACGCCACATATATTGTATTATTTTAAATAAGTTACCTCTCATTTTGATACCATTTCCTTTATTTATTAAGCTTGAAGCTAATTAATGGAACATGTTTTACCCTACCAATTTTAGGCACAGAAGTGGCAACCTGGAACTTCTCAACTTGAGAAATTCGTATCATTAAGTGAAGGAGTTAATTGCTTAAATACACAGAGTCAGATTTCGAAAAAATTACCACTGCCGACAGTTCTACGTCAGTGGGATGATTGCTTAAATTGAGTCTAATTCTCATTTGTATTTGCTTTTCGACTGAGTATTAATTTCTAATTACGTTAAACCATTAGTAGTTCTACAGTCACACAACATACTATGTCTGACCTGTAACCAATTTCGAGATGGCAAACTTGTATTTTAATGCCTACCTCTCTTTATAGTCCTTCGCCGTATTGCCCCATAATGTAGTGACTAAGCCCTAGCAAAGATCACATGGGCAGCAGAATTAAACTTTCGCTCATGGGTAGAGCGAGAGTGGAAGAAATGTTCGGTAAGGCAGCCAAATTTATGGCGTAAACCAAACAGTTGCAATAGGCCAACATCATCAACAACAGTGGGGTAAAACGCAATTTCTACCACTTTAAGAGCGCTATCTAGGTGACGAATAAACTCTACCTGGACAAATTATTATTATTTTCCATCTACCATTAAGCTCTTCTCTTATATACCTTCAAAAGTACAAATTTAGCAGATTAGATTGTTCTGAATTCATAAGTCTATATTCACGTAATGATTAATCAAATTTACTCCGGTTATGTCAGACCCTTCAAAATGCAGTTTTTTTTACTCCCTAAGGGTAATAAATCAGAAGCAAAAGTGAAGCAAAAAATGTTGTATGTTGAATCTGCCGCCACGATATTTCATATACAGCGCTTGCACCACATGACCAATCAGCGAAAAGTCACATTCGCACTCCCATTGGCCGGTCGATGGAAAGTACGGACGCACACACTAGCATTCGTCAGTGCTAGTGCACGCGTGCACGAATGCGAATATACGAATATACGACGACGCGTCCAATGCCTGAAAGCTTGTATCGATCGCGCGTCGAGGGTAGAACAACGCACTTGCAGTTGACGCGCGAAGATTACGCGCCCTCTGCGCACACAAACTGGACTGTGAAGCGGCTTGCTTATAGGAAAGCATAGGCAGTCAGCTAAAATAGCTAGCCAGCCATATAGGCTTAATGTGGACCTCTATAACCTGGTGACTGTTACCTTAGGAACAAACACGCATATACTATCTTGCCATCCATCCATCCATCCACCTCCTTCTCTCTCTCTCTCTCTCTTGCTACCTTGGAATACTTTGGATAAATCCTACTGTTTGTTGTCTCAGTCTCTCTTTCAAAGCCTTGAAATGCTGACCGGGATTTAGTTAAACTTGGAATGTAGTGGTAGTGCAATGCTGTATCGATTTTGGATTTATCCTCCTTTATCTCTTCTCCTTCTCCTTATTACCTGCTATCTCAATGATGCTACAACCATTTCAAACTGGAATTATCCTTCATCCCCAAATTTCTTTCAGAATGGTAAGACCTGGATTATTATCGGTGGATCATTAGCTCTATTTGTGGATTTAATCGATACTTTTGTCTCACTTTATGGACTTATCAATTTTTGTTTCTTTGCTTACAAGAGACCAGATCGGTAGACTCTTTTTGAATTCTCCCTCCAAGGCCACACAAAGTTAACGTTAAAAATTTGTGTTTGTTCTTTTAATGTTTGGCCATCTTAGCATATAAGGGGAGTTTTGTCTCAATTTCGATTAATTTAAAATTTGAGATTTGGACAGCAACTAACTGCAGCTATCGTCATTGTCATAAGGCCGTTGATTTTATTGTCAAATCGGACAATCGTGTCACCGAGTCGTTTATCATGTGTATGACATTTAATTTAATGTTGGCGAGCAGGAGAATTCCGTTGCCTCACTAATTCATACTTCGTGCCTGGAAGTTTTGTGTGATAAATTAGAATCCAATTTTTCATTAAAATCAGTTCCTTTAGCATATCATCTTTCCTTAATTTGGGTGGAGGGGGGATAAATCACAAAATTTGTTTATTAGACTACAGGAAGAAAACGTTTTCTTTACTACCTTATTTGTAATATTGACATCCTGTTTTAATTAAGTAACTTCAATTATTTTCAGTCTTCATCAGGAGGTAATTGGATTTCTTATTCACAAGATTTTGTACCTAAAACTAATAGAATATTGCATGTATTTTCGTGAGGGCAATTGAACGGATTCAATTCCATCTTTTCATTCCTGATTTAAAGCCAGTTGTTCCCTATCGATTTATCGGTAGCCCTGATAACCCCCAATAGGGTGTTTATTTGGTACTTAGCGAATCACAGATCAATAACCTTGAGTGCATTAATCTGATTGGTCTATGTGTGTAATTCTCAAATTTTGCACTTTGAAGCGAATGTGAGGACGCTTTTCCCCAACCACCGTGCGCTTTCAGCAGTCATGCGCTGTTGATGAGTAATCGTGCCTCTGAATGTACACGCACAAAGACGGGGTGGAGGTAGGATGGGGTGCCTAGATGCGTCTATGACTCAGCAGAATGCTTGTCTGCAAACCAATGCTGCTACGGTCCAGTATATCAGTGCTGTGTATTAATGCCTTTCTTCCACAACTTAATGGCTGCGTTTTGTTTATTGCTGCTGGGAGCTACCAGACCTTAGCAACTTTGAAATACGCGATATAAGTCTTCCAAATTTTCTTCCTCCTTTACTCCCTTAAATTATGACGCACTTTTTATTTCAAATATATAGGTTTGAAAGTTACATTTCTCTCGATACGCCTAGGCTGGAAGAAACGCCTAAGCTACCATGTTTTTGATGAATCCACGCGTTTGGTTTCTCATGCTCTTTTTTGATATTATTGTGATCCTAATCATCTGTACTACAGCCTATTCCAGGTGTCAGTATTATACATGCAAATTGGGCCTTCATTTTGCATCAGCATTATTCTGGACAAATATCTGTTTACACCTATCAAGTTTTTTTTCTCATTGATTCCTTTCTATTAGGAGTTTTGGTGTAATTTTTGAGGGTTGAATAGTTGGTATTCATTTTATAATGTTTCATAACGAAATCAGATTAGAACTAGCAATTTTTTTATATTAAAGGACACTTTGGGGAATTAGGGCTATCTGTGGTCAGTCATAGATTAATTCTGCTTTAGAAGTAGCTCTTGTAGGATAGCATTTCCTCCATTCAATTTGATTATAATTTATCCGTGTTAATATTTGTAATTACTTGGCCGTCTATTCCTGCCAATTTAGGTTTGTTTAAAGGTCGTCTGGTAGTTTTTTTCTCTCACGGATCGTGTCTAGACGGAGCATATTATGGAGATAGAGAAAAACTCCATCGTTTAATATATGTCGAAAAATTTTTTCCCCAATAGCTGCTTTCTAGGTCAATTTGTTTCGTGCTGTTTATTAGGTTGGTTGGTTTTGTGAATCATTACTCGGTAATTAGTTAAGTGGAATTTTGATGAATCATGCATCGTAGTCATTATGGATTTTCAATATTTTGCCTCTAAAAAGGTGGGTTTTTAACTCTTTCTTGGTTAGAGTGGTTATTCGGCGTATTGAAGGCATATTTTTTATTATTGCTTTTTTTCTAGATATCGCCTTAGATCGGCGAAAACGATCTCTCTCAGCCCCTGTTGACTTTTCTCATCCCTCTCCACCCCGAATAACACCTGATTTACCTCCCTTGTTACGATTTTTCGATCATACGGGTGCGCAGGTTCGTTGCCAGGCCACGGGGAACCCACGACCCACTGTAAAATGGCTTGTTGCCTGTGGATTTGATGGAAGTACTAGTGGAAATGCATCTGAACCACTGGAATTGGGCTTTTCTGCCTTTGTACGGTACGTAAAAACAGCATTTTTATTCCTGTTATTAGAGAGCAGAAGCTCTTGACAATGTAATTATCCTAACCCCAGTTTCGTATTCTTTTCGATTGAATAATATGTGCTAAGGGTATTATTATTATTATTCATGTCAATGAAATAGACTTTTAATCAAGGGAAAGGATCTGAATATGATGAATAGTGAATTGATCCAAATAAGAGGTAAGAAGTTGACGAAACGTAGAGTGCAAATTAATCTTCCGAGTATCTGAATATGGTTCCTTGTATCTTGGTCTAATGTTCCGAAGTTCAAGGTCTAATTCTTTGGTATCTGGATGAGTATTGATATCGACCGTGTTGAGATTTTATTTAGTTGCAGACTATGCGCCCGTGGCGTAGTCAACATGCACGTCTGCCATATCGGAGGTCATGAGATCAATTTCAAATGATGCACATTCAGGTGTTGGCGACCAATCATTCTGGTTAGTTCAAGTCAACGAACGAGTGAATTGAGTAATAGATTTTACTATGTCTATACATCTATCTCTTCTAATAAGCCTTAAGGCGGCATCGTGATAGTAACAAAGAAAATATCATAATTTACTACTGTTTTAATATAGTCCTTTACGTATGTACAAATAGTCTGAATCGTAATTGCTCCGTTTGTGAAAACTTTGTATAGTAACACTTTTTAAAATGCTCAACTATAATTTAGTTGCTCTAAATAAGCGTCCTTACATAACGAATGTCATAATGGTTAATTTTGAAGGAAGGTGACTGTGAAACACATTTTTATTTCGAATTTGGAAATAATACTTTCTTCCTCTTCTGTTATTTTTCATTTTTTATTTATTTCAAGTCTATTAGTCTGTATATTTATTCAGCTAACTTGCCACAATTGCTATGACAAATGAAAATTTTTTCATTTAGTCCTTATAATGTTTCCTCTTAATTTGGTTTCAAATTGTCATACAGTAGTTTGGAAATTACAGAGTATCAGAGTATTGCAATATCAAGGTTAAAATGTAGCTACACATTCGGGTGATTTTCAGCAAAAAATCTAGTGGATCTCTCAAGTGTACTTTGAAAGTAGACATAGGTGATTAACTGTTTTGAAACGTATGATTAAATTTCAAAATACTTCATTCTCCTGGATCAGGTAGAATACCTATCTGCTTGTATTCGTTAACTACAAATTAATTTTCTGTCAAATGACCTATTTACAGTCTAGATGGCTAGGTCAGACAAAAAGCCTTCACAATTTCTGCCAGAATATCATTAATGTTCAAATGTTAAATTTAAATTTGGCGTGAGAAATATTAATAGAGACTATATGCATAAATTGCAGTTTAAATGTTAACTTTCTCCATGGAATCTTTATAAATTAACCTTATATATAATTTGAAATTTTATCAAAGCTTTTATTTTGATTTGTGATATGTTCTTTTCCTTTCAAATATTTTTAGAACTAGGAGTGATTTTATGCAGGATGGATAGTTTTTGATATTTGTGAATTATAATACGAGTTATTGCGCGGTTTTTGATAGTATAAATAATGCAAATAATTTAAAATTTTGAAAAATAATGTGACTGTAATTACTATTATTTTTTGTAAGCATTTTAAAAATTCTGTTGCATGTTTTTCGTTTATCAGTTTCAACCATCCTTATAATATTTATGGTCAATTTCATTGAAAGACTATGATCAGATAGCGATCGTATCAAAAGAAAATCGGGATTTATTCGGAGTTGAGCTTGTGATGGGTGTCTCTTCCTAGAGATATTGGCTCGATGTAGAACTTGTTTAGTCCACTTAACGTGTCATGTCTCTGGTACAATTTGGACATAGAGCACATTAGATATTAATACAATTTTTAGCGGGGCTGGGGTAGGATAAAGGCAGATTGAGACTTTCAATCTTGAAACCAAGATAGCTCCTTCATAGAAATTTTGAGAGCGTTCGGTTTGACCCTTGTTTTCAAGTCAGTTGGGAGAAATTTGTAGCTCACTTTCATTTCATTAATTTCATTCCGTTCTAATTCGTCTGATTGCAGAAAGAAGCGTACATCCAAATTGACCAAATTTCAAAAAATGGAACTAGAATCGTAAGCTGGCGGATTGCTTTTGCTAATGAACCAAAATTTCATTTATATAGTCGTATTTTTCAAATCTCATCAGAGGATTTATAAAGTTCCAGGGTATTTCCCTAAAAGAACTTTTCTAATATCCACATGGAAATTATTCATGATTTAAAATCCATCGTTCAATTCTAAAGTTTAACTACTGCCTAGTCAATTAGCTAGCTATCTCGCCTACTCAATTGAAATTTTAGGATTTCTTTAAACACACTAGTCCCGATTATTCGCACGGTTTTTATAACTCCTCGCTCTCTTTGTGTCTCTATTATGACAGGTTTTTTTACGATCAGGGGATATAAAATCAGGGACGAATAGTTTTCTCGCTTCCACTATCTTTTTTTATTCCTCCCCAATTTAATCAGCATCACTAGCTATGAGGTTTAGTTGCAGCTTTTAACTTCACCTGATTAATCTTTGTCCTTCGAAAGGGTGGGTGGCAGTTTTGAACTTTGTTTCCTAAAACAAACACTTTTATCCCAGAAACTTTTCGGAATCTGCTCCGATTGATTTGCTGTGATATACCCGAACTATTCATATTTGAGTGGTTGCTATTGGGTAAATTAGGAATCTAGCTAATTGACATCGATCTTAGCTGATTGACTGGGACTTATCATGGAGAGCAAAATTGAATTCAACTAAGAAAAGTGGGGATTTCTTTTGACCTCGGGTAGTATTTTGGTGCATCTATCATTAACACCTCATAGACTTTACTTTACCTGGGTATCTGACCTTTTAAATGTGTGATTTGGAATTCCGGTCTGGATGCTGTTGTTTTTCCCAACGTTGGTTTATTTTCACGTGTCAGTTTTAATTCGGTTATTCACAGAATGAAATGTTCGAGTTTAGAAAAAAAAATGCGGTGATTGCTCTGCCGCTATTTTTTATCTAATCCAAAGTTAATTCATTTTCTTACTTGAATTTCTTAAGAGCTAAATCCGAATCCTTATAATAAATGTTTGAATTTGAGAAATAAAATTTCTCAATATTCTTTTTACAAAAAAACCGTAATATCTTATATTGCATTATCGGGACGAAATAGGATGTCCACATTATTAAATTGTTATTTGTAAAACTGTCGATAGCTAAATTTCCATCCCAGGCCGCTAAACTACCTGTCCCAATGTATCCAAAGTTAAGAGTAACCGAGTATGTAAAATAGTGTTTTGGTAGGTATTTGCCATGATTATGGCAGACAGCTGATTAATAGAAGTGTAATTATCTGAGATATTCAATTATGCACTTAATTTAAGACAGTGTGCAAAAAAGAGATCACGGAAAATATAATACCACACTTCAGTAGATGTATTTGGTAGTGTTAATAAGTAGGTAGTAAAAAGGAAAGTCTCTATCGAGGCACAAAAATGGAGCCTTCTACTACTTTAAGGATACCTCAGTATCAAGCTACTAACCTTTAAACTCTGATGGTTCAATGCGCGACCATCCCATACCTCTAAATTGCCAACACCATTGCACCCCAAAGTCAAGAGATTTAAGAGATGTATTCTGTTAAAACACAAAACAAGGCTGTTCTGGAGTCTGTTTTATCATGTTTTGACTCATAAACAAAGTGGAGTTTTCTGATCAACTCCCTGTCCTGGATTTAAGACAAATAGCAAAATCCTGACCAAATTGGGAGACGTCCAAAAACATGATGAGTGACGCATCATTTTTTCATCATTAAGAACGGCTAGTTGGTATAGTTTGAGCTGTTTTACTTTTGGTACTTTCGGATGAGTTCCAAAAGTGTATGTATTCAGGTTTGCTTTATTAATTGGTTGTAACTACTCATCCTCATAACTGATGTCTTTCCATGACTTTAGCGACGCCCAATCAATGGATAGTCGATTGCGTGGTGCAGCGGCAGATGACTATCATCTCTACGACCCAAAATCCCGAGGTCTTGTCCCTATCGGATCAATGGCCACTCCGGTGATGTACCCCAATCAATATGTGATCGATGATGGGTGGTTGAATTTCACTGCAACCCCACGTTCGTCAACACTTCGAATGATCTTTTTCTGCCAGGCCGAGAATAGTCTAGGTCGCACTCGATCTCGTAAAATGGTCATCCATCAAGGTGAGTATACCACTACTACTTAAATGAGTTAATCATCAGTAACGCATTCCTCCAACTACCTATTTTTCCTCAACAGTTCCTGTACCGGATGCAAATCTGCGGATTAAGTACAACACATTCCCTGTAAAACCCGGCCAAAAAGCCGTGATTCGATGCCAACCTGAACAGGAGATCTTCAATCGGTTTCTCAAGGTCAAATACTGGGAGGTCTTCCGAAATGAATCTCTTATTGCCACTGTGGCCCATTCAAGTAAGTCAATATACTACCAGTTTGCTTTTAAGTGGTTTTCTGTTGTGTAGTTTAAATATATAGTAGGTTTTAAAATCACTCCTGATATTTTCGTTTGTGTAGAAGACAGGTTCTCGGTGATAAATGCGACCCGTTATCCAGAGTTGCATATTCGAGATGTGTCAGAATCAGATATCACAGAATTGCGAGTTCGATGTGTTCTTCAGTCCATTGTCGACGAGAGTCGGGAGATTCGACCACAGGAGATGGGGAAGTTGCAATCCTTTGGATTCTTTTTCCAATATGAGGAAGTTCGCAGCCAAAGTACAGACGTGGATGTAGTTGTGGTGAGTTTAGGGATCTTTAATATATTTATTTTCAATGACAAAGCAGGATAAAGTTTTATGACATTTAATGATGGTGAAACACCTAAAACACAGAAAGGAAAAGATAGTTTCAGTCATAAAGGGTGAAAGTCAGGGGATTAGGAATCATCGGATCTTCTACTTTGTTAATTCCAAGTTTGATTATGCTTAGCTCATCTTATGGTCATCTTCATATGGAAAATTCAGTTGATAATATTTTGTGTAATTTTCCAGCCACTGTTTTCACATAACTTAGTGTATCCCTCTGCTGAACAAGGGGGTCTACCGGTTGGTAAATCATCTTTGGGTTTGTGTTAATCGGTCTGCCAATGCTTTCTCATCTCTCTTTCATTTGTAGATTTAGAATTAGCATTTTCGATATACGGGATTTTGGTGAGTAAGCCATCTTTCTTGTGAAGAAGTGACAATATATTTTATTTTTAGTCCATTATTATTGCACACAGTAGTACAAAAATATCGCAGTTTTTAGTTGGGAGAAGCAACTGCCATTGAATAGCAGCTCAATAATTATAAAGGGTGGAGGATTAAAAAAATACAGAGAGCAACGTCAAGGTATCAAGGAGTCTTACTTCATTAGATTCTTGGACCCGGGTTGTACAATGTTTACTAAACAGTCAGTTCACGTTCCAGAATTCAAATTTCATGATTCGTCCCATAGGTTATCGCAAACACCTGTCTACAGTATTCAGTGCTTTTTAACTGATGTTATTTAGTCTGGAAGGGTCGGCCGTGGCCCTTTAATTCCATTTTTCCTTCAATGGTTGAGAAGGCAAATAATTTTGCGTGATATTTTTACAATTTCGAGTTTAAACATAGCGGCAATGAGATAGCTAAAAATTTTGATTAGTCTTTGTTATTATTATTGTTTACTTGCTTCATGTAAATATTCTTCCTAGCTTAAAGGATTTCCACGTAGACAGTGTAATAGTATAATATAATAATTTTTCGGCGTATTACTGTGTACGCTAAATTTGCTAGCAGAGGCAGCATGTTAACGTACGCACTGATAGCACGATCATAAGTTCATATCAAAACTACACATTGGATAGGGAGAAGTACGCCTTTCAATATTGCACTTCGTAAGTTCAAATCTGCAAAGTCAGTAGTCGATCCCTATCGATGTACACCCAGTGGGCAGAGTGGCCAACTGCGCTGGTTAAGTTTGGTTAGTAAGGGAGTAGGTAGGAATCGGGTGATGCCAGGAATCACCAGGGAGGCTAGGTGATGCCACACCCTAACCCAAAATGACAGTTGAAAACGCTTTCCTGAATTAGCTTCGAGAATTATTTATTTTCATAAAAATTAAAGAGTTCCTTTAGTCTAAAGCTGTGATTAATCTCTATTTGTTTTTAAAACCTTTGGTTGTATAGCTCTTGAAAATAGGTCAGCATGAAGTTACAATAATCAAGTCAATAACGCTGTTTTTGAGACTCGATCAAATCAGTTATCCAATTAAAAAACTATCTTAATATATGCTAGCGGAATAGGACAACATTTCCCAAAATTAGAAGACCAAGAGTTAAATTGTACCGCTATAAATTTGGCAAACGCAGTTGAGTGACAGTGGAAGGAAGGAGTAGAAAAGGATATTGAGAATTGGAAGAGTAGGAAAAAACGTTAGTGCTAATCGATGACGACCGAGGAAGTTTACTGGTCTCGGCTTCTTTGCTTATCAATGATATACTAGTATTGATCACTGGTTGACAATTAGAACGCAGAGAGGTAAGAGTCGTTAAGTGTGCACTACAAGAGCAGCAAGACAGATAATTTAGTTGAATTGTAGTGTTAGTTTGTGTTACTCGAGGTATATACTATTGGGTTATATTGGCTAATTAGACATTCGATTCGGAATAAAACGCTTAAGTGTATCGTCCACTTTAAATTATGTAAAGTTTATAGAATTGTGCAGCGGGATGTTCCCTACCTTTAAAGTTCAAATCGGTCAGTCGATTAGAGTTGTAGTTAATGTGTTTTAAACCAAAGTAAGTTCCGAAACCGTCTGTTTAGAAAATTACACTCTAACCTCTCTCTGCCTGTTTTAACCCGTACGTTAGTGGTAGTACACCGATAAACATAATTCAAAGTCGTAAGTTCTATACGTTGTCTTGGGATGAACATTTTAAAGCGACACTACTACCGATAGTAAAAGCTCGACTAAGTTGGGCTTAGAAGTCCCCTTAAAAAATGTATGATCTTCCTAAGGGCTAGCAGGATACCACAACCTTTCCCATATAAAAAGACCACAAGTTAAGTTGGATCACGTTTACGTTGAACAACTGTTAACGAATGAGAGGGAAAAGGTAAGAATGAGAAGAGGAATTGTGAATGGGAAGGGAAAAGCGTCAACGTTAACCGTACGGAACCTGGGTTGTGATAAAAAAGGTCTATTGAGGTATGAAAGCGGAGTTAACAGATTTCGCGTTCTTTGTATTCTGATAAACAATCAATTAAGCCATTAACGTGCAAATAGGATGTGCTATTCAATTGTTCTGAGCCAATATTTATCGAACCGTTTATCTATGTATATTTACTATTATGTCATTGGCGCATTTAAACATTTTCGTTTGAATACTCACTCGATACATTTCATTTAATGTATTAATTCTCCTCTATAGGGCTCCACAGTTGAGCTGCCCTGGGTGGTGGAAAGTTATAAAATAGTTCGAGTTCAATGGTACTGGCAGCCAGCAGCGACCACCGCGACCTCCAATCGTGGTCGCGTTCCCCTCAACCCTCCGGTTTCAAGCGACGGAGGCAGCAGCGGCGATAAAAGCGTTCTCTCTCGTCCCTGGGGTTCCCGAGTTGAGTTTGTCCAGGGAGAGTTGGGAAATCTCCGTCTCATTAATGTCTCAATTGATGATGCTGGACAGTACTCCTGTGAGGCCTACTATCCAGCTCGACTCCCCGCTGTGGTCTATATGCTTAAAGTGAGAGGTGAGATACTGCATAACTGTATGAATATATATTCCTTTTTAAGTTGCTTGAATATTGGGGAAGTCAAGGGTTCACGCTTTTAATCAAAATGTCGGCTCAAAGACATGATTTAGACAATGAGTGTTTAGCTTGTGAAATGTGGAGATTTTGGTCCTGAAACCGTTTTGTGACCAAGTCCTTCATTTCTTCTAGAGTTTTTTATGCGCCTGGGTAACATCACAGAAGATTTGTATTCATTTACATCTTGGTAATCCCGTATTTGACAGACAATCCTCATTTTTCTGATAGTGGTGGGAGCTATATACCTGGTATTGGCCCAAAAATTACAGGGGTGCTGATTTGTAAAAGTTGAACCGACTTATTCACCACTCGACTATAAAGAATATTAAATTATATAATTTCGGATACATTTTGTCTTCTCAACAACTCTTTTTCACCGAACTTCATCATGTGCCGGTAACTTAGCGCTTTCTTGAATATTTGAACGCCAGGAGATCTTTTGATGGAGTTAATTCTTAATCACTCTGCAAATAGTTGGGATCATTAGAATGAGAAATTGCATTAACAGGAAATGAATTAGAGTCAAAAGTGAATAAAGTCAAATATTCATGTAGAATACTTGGTTTAGTCAATAAGTACTCTTAGGTAAGTCCTTCCTCGCTTAGACCTATGGCATTATGAGAGAGTTCAGATATCATTCGTTGTCTTGTTAATTTGTACATAGAAACCCATTGTCAATTGATTGTAAGGAGCAGAGGAAATATTATTCAAGATATGATCTTCAGTGTGGCAGGACTTATTTTAGATGCATTTGTTTGTTTAATAATCGTTATTGAGTTTTGAAACTCCAATTTTGTTAAATAACTAAAGGGTATATATATTTATACATTATATGAAATTACAATATCACTCAGAAACTACTTCAGTAGTTTTTCAGGAATTTCAACCTAAAGGCAGTTGTTCTCTTTTAACACTACTTAAAACTTTTGTAACTAGCATTGAAACTATATGAGTTGGCTTGTTTTATTTTCCTTTAGCACCAATTGAAGTGCGAGTTACACCCCACGAAAGGGTCTGTGATTATGGAACTCGTGTTGAATTAGAATGCATCGTTTCTGGCTATCCTCATCAAGTTATCTACTGGCTTCACAATGCCGAACGTTTGAAGATTTCTGCTAACACCTTAGGATCATCAGGATCTTCCACATCTCTGTCTAATAACCACTACAGTATTCAACGTCGAGAATCCTCTGGTGTCCAGAGTATTCGCGAACGTCTCATTATAAACTCCTTCAGCTTAGAAGATGCTGGAGTCTATCAGTGTGTTGCTGAAAGCTCACTCGCTGACGACCCTACAGCTAAGTCTTCTCGAGGTTCAATTGGTGCTTTTACGGCATCTTCACCGTCATCTGCTTCCACACCAATTGTTGCTAAGGTGGCAGAAAAAATGGGTACTGGAATAGTTTCTATTGGAGACTTGGTAGACAATGCTCAGGATACTGCACACCTTGTTATGGGCAGTAAGTACACAACTCTACGCTACTTAATCAATTTTAGTAGTTGATTTGTTACGCTATATTGCGATATACACATGCCGCTTACAATTATCGGAACACCTTATAAAAGCTTACATTGCTAAGAGTTAAGGATAAGTAAAGTAAAAGGAAAATTTTTTGATTATTGAAAACTCTTTTAATAGTATTATTGACTGGTGGTAGATAAGAGGTTCTTTACTGCTGCATTGTTGAGTGATTCACATGATTTGGGAAATTCGAATGCGATGCTGTTTTTTATAGGAGGAGGACTTGGATGATTGATTATTGGGTGTTAAGTTACATCGTCTTCATCTTCCTTATGGATGATTAGTAACGTACGAACGCAAACGAAACGATGCCTATGTTACACCTCACCTTTATCGCTTCCTACCGCTGACTCAAATGTCCGCATTGCTACCCTGCTAAATGGGAATCCTGAGATGGCTGAATCCTCGCTTTGGACCCTCTAAATTGCTAGGTTCAATGTAACCTATTTTAGAAGACGGGAGAGTAATTAAATGCGTCCATTTAGCACATTAAAGAAAGGAATTGTATTTGATTTATGACAAAAGTGTTAACAGATAACCGTCTTAGATTAGATCCAGCCATTGAGATGAAAATCAATGAGAGAATAAATTGCAGAATTACTGATGGGATGTTTGTCGATCTGGATCGCCAGCGTCAATTACCATCAACTGCACCACACACGATTTGCATACCTGCGGCTTAGCTAGGATATTATTATTTGAATTCTTTCACTTCCATGTTATATAATGTCTGCTTTTGGGTAAACATGATTCTATTGTTAGTCATTAAATAGAGAACCGTACTGAGTAAGAAGCAAGAGATTTAGCTATAATAACACTTCATTGAATTATTGGGAAGGGAGAGAACTGTAAAGCAGAAGGCAGGAGTAGTTGAAGATGAAGATGAGTTAGCTGAAGAACCTAAGCTGATAGATAAAATCCAGCTGTCTGTAACGTTAAAGTCATAACAATTAAGGTGTTGAATAGGTGGAGCTTTGTAAGACGTAGCGATGTATGCAGGACGACGAGATCTTGCTGATTGATAGCGGTGCACTTACCAAGCTGTCTAGGAAAGCATTAACTCATCGCAATGGCAGCAAGTCATAAATAACTTATGAAATTCAAATTGGAAAATATTTCATATACTAAGCTTTTCAAGTGAATGCGCATTTATTCTCAAGCAAATTCATTTTTTGTAGAAATGAAGCCAATGCGAACTTTCCAATCACCAGCACCAGCAGAATCTTTCACAAGCACAATATCTACATCCCAAATTCTCCTCTCAAAGGTTAGAGGCGAGTTGAATACAACAATTGAATGTCGTTTCGCTGCAAACCCACTTCCGACCATTCGGTGGTTTCGAGATGACCTTCCACTGAATCACGACGGTGAAATAGCTGACGATAAAGGAGTGGTTGTCACGGAGATTGTAAAAGATCCTCAACGACCTTACTCCCTCATAACTCGACTGAAGATTGACTTAAATCACGTTCCACCGTGGGATGAACTCTGGCAGTATGGAGGTGAGTATCGAGGTGTTGCTAACAACTCCCTGGGTTCTGCTGATTGTCGAACTTTTCTTCTACTCGATACTCCTCTGCGTCTTCGACCGGTAGATTCCAGTAAACCTGCCATTGCTGGTCGATTTCATGATCTCAAGTGCTACTTCATTGGAAGTGGTATTCCCAAGGTAAGTTCATTCTACTGATAAAATTATAAGCAGCCGGGGTATTTCAGTTTAAAAACTTATCCCTTTTTTATAGCTTCAATGGCATCGAATTAAGAATGGTCAGAGAATTGAGCGAATTCCTGTGGATCATCGACATGTTCTCTTGGAGAATGCTCGAGTTCTTCGAATTAAGGAAGTTAATAAAGAGGAGGACGAAGCGGATTACCGGTGTACGGCTATGCTTGGTGATATGACGGATAATATTGCCATCACACTCAAAGTTTCACGTAAATTTCCCTCCTATTTATCATTATTGTCCATAGCACATCATAAAACATTTACAAGTTTTTATCATGAGAAACATCTAAGTAAGGGGAACAACAAACGAGTCCAATAAAGTGTAAAATTGGGGGAGAGTCAAAAATAAGCCGCTAAGGAAGTCCAAGCGGGATAAGTCCTACTTTACTTGAAATTGGGAGTATTTTCGGCAGGAGAGTTCACTTGGGCTCTTCATCATTTTGACTCCCAAATTCATTTGTGAGATTGTTCACTATATTCAGAGCTCTTTGATGGGCTAATTTATAACCGTGATTGATCGTGCCACTCCTGTTTATTTATTAACCTCTTTTTACAACTAAGAGCAGATATATGAGAACAATAGCGATAAATTTAACACAACACAACTCATTACAGCTCACTGAAGGGGAATTGAAAAATATATTAGACTGTCATAATAGGAAAATATAATAATTATTAATATTCGTTCTTTTGTAATTATTAAGTCAGATTAATAAAGTGGTCGTACCATTTGAACAGGGTCTGCATAGCTTTCACTATAACATTAACTGAAGTAAAGACAGCGGATTGTGAAATTTGGAGATTCTGGTCCTGAAATCTCGATTTCTGTGTGACCCAAGTTGTGGTTGTCGCCGATTTTTCCGATAAGGCCTTCAGGATCTGGCCATTTTGGACTTTCTGTTCAGTTATATCTCAATTGTAAAGACGCTTGGGACGGAGTTGCAGGTCGGCATTTTTGAAATCCTGTTGGTCCATACTTTCCATCTTTGTTGCCTCCTTGCTGGTGTGTTTGCTTCCGTACTCGTGTTGCTGAAGTTACTGGCCTAGGAATGTCTGATGGCTTCTAGATACTTGTAGATTCGTTAATGAAAGGATGTTATCTGAGCACGGGGGAATGCTAATCAGTAAGTCAATGAAAGTGAATCTGAAATTCTCTACTAAGTACGTTTTTAATTTATCTCGCAATAGCAGGTTGAATGAGTAAATGAGATTGTTCTTCACCTATTTCTAGACGTTTCTTACCACCCTGCAAACATATTCACTTCTCACTCGATATTTTGGTGCCTGTGGACTGGCCCACTTTCTTCAGTTTAAAGTAGCTCTTATCCCCACAATAAGACTACTTTTGTAGCTGGACCAAATTAGACTTAAGAATTTTCTTACAAAACTTTTGCAGCAGTGAGAAGACCACGTGAATGAGGAGGAAAGGAGGAAGAAGTAGACAATGGAATCAGACGAGAAGAAGAGAGGTGTCAGTACTGAGAAAGAAAAATCCAGGCTGTGTTAGATAACGCAAATGTAGTTACGATGAGGGAATTGTGGTTTCGCGATCCCTTTGTTCGTTTATGAGCAACCAATCAAAACAATCAACAGCAATTAGGAACCTCAAAGGTATGAGTTAGCATGTGAATAACATGTAGAGGGGCCAAGCAGATCTATGAGTCTGTGCGCCAGGTGCAAGTTTTTCAAGTATATATTTGTAAGTATCTTCCTCCTAATTAAAATGATATAAAATTGGATTGTGAGATGTCTCAAAGCAGTTCTCTGTCCGAGTTCTGCATTATTCTAAGTTTAACAAACCTACAACGAGCAATAGGACTTTAGGTCCTTTATCTGTCTCTATTATCTCTCAGTATATCCCAACGTGAGTATGCTCCTTTATACTTGAAGGTGCACCAAGAATTCAAGATCTTCCTGAAGTTCAACGTGTCCAGGGTGGGGGTCAGAGCTTAACCTACAGTTGTGCTACTCAGAACCATGCCGACAAACCCTGGTATGCTTGGTGGCGATTTCAACTCGAAGGTTCAGATCAAGCCATCGACTTACCCCCAGATGTTCGACCGAATCCCGGTGCTTTCAAAGTTTCCGTAAGTCTATCAGTTTCTCTCCCTCTGCCTTTTTTATTGTCCATTCCCAAGGTCATTTGTATCTTGTCAGATAGCTATTTAATGATGACGAGTCCGATTACTTCCCCCAAGTATTGAATGATTCAGGATGTCATGATGATTTGGAAAACAATCTCTTTAAAGATTTGCTTATGTAATGTCTAATTACTACTAGTTTCATCGTCTTTTTAGAACCTCATTATTATTGATTTCTGCTAGCAAGCCTACTCGAATATTTTCGGTGCACTTGCAAGTTCACCTCACATGCACTATCAATTATGGGATTTCTATGCTCAGACTTGGATATGTAAGACCACCAGCTAAGAATTGTCTCTGCCAATGTTGATCAACCAGTCAGCCAAATATCCCACATCTAATGCTATATAAGCAAGTTTATTTTCTTAATGGTGAACTTTCGTTTGAGCTACAAGTTTTCGTCCTGGTGTGTGAATAGTTTTTAGGCTTAATAAAGGAATACCCAAACATTACGATATTTCATATCGCGTTTGATTGACGTCTGTGTGATTTTAATAAAGTAAGACTTCTAGGCTGTTCCAATTCCGGGAAGCCTAATTTCTGCTATGATCAATTTTCCTTCACTAGATGTCGCTAGGCTCTAGTTGACTGTCCGAAGAGGAAGATGTGACAGAATATATAGTGAACACAAGTAATCTCCATGTTATTGATGTTTTAAGTCAAAACATCGGTGACTGATAACAGTTCATGTCCCAAATATCTTCCACTTTGTTTGGGGTAGGGTGCAGTCCACATTTCAATAGGGATGATGGGCGGCTTGGGATGACCTAGCTGCTCGTCCAGAGACAAAATGTAAACACTAGCTTAGAGCTCTGTTTTGGTTCGGTTTCTATTAATAATCTTAATAGAATTACACTTATGGCAACCTGTAGGAACAGTTTTTTGTTCTCGCTTTGTTCCCATCCTTCAATTAATTACACAAAATTAGTGCGCCTAAAAAACTAGGAGGTAACAGTCAAACACTTTACTGATAAACACCTATACGCCGTATCCATTAATATTAAGATTGATAAAAAATAAAGTTCATAATGTCAGGGACTTAGGATTTCATTGGCCATGGATTGGATAAAGAGATGGTCAATAGGTGGATAAAAGGTATCACTCGATTAGTATAGGTATGGTGAAGTTAAATAAGGTTAAAGTTAAATCTCAGGGGGAAATGTATACATTTACTTCTCTAGTTTAAGAGTAATTAAGTCGACCTCTACATTAACAAAATTATTTATTGTTTTCGTTACTAGTTGCTAGTTTTAATCACTGGATAGCATCTCAACATATGAAACAGCAAAATGGTTCAGTAGGGGATGAAACGTTGAGGTATATCAAATAGGAAGTCAAGATATCAGGAGTCTTACTTTGTTTAGACTGGAGGTATTTATAAGAGGCACAATTAAATACTTCAATTTATGATGCAAAAATGTTCTACATCTTATATTTATTGATCCCTAGGTTTCTGAATGAATTCATGTCAGTGATATCCAGATCTTGTTGATCGAACGCTTGATAATGTCACTGATTCATTTGTATCTTACAATCGCGAAAGACATTTTAAACATGGCATAGTTCTTTCGAGTTCACTTAATCTGTACTCGATTTTAAATAAAGCACTGACCTTTGCAATCAACATTTCTAAATTATTATTGGCATGAATGATATGTTTGTATTTAGGAAGGGAGAAATTTATATTGTTAAATCACGTAGACATAATTTCAATGATGATAGGTGAATAAATGAGTACCGATGGAGTTTAGCTAAAGATGAATGGAGAATTGGGAGTATTTAGGATCGATACGCTTTCAAATCAAATGATCTATTTTGATCAATATTTTCTTTTTTCTTTGTGCTTTATTATTTTAGTACGCAGCGGATTTGCATCAAAGCGAAAGACTGCCGATGTCCGAGTCCCTACGACGCCAACTACCCTCTTTCGTGCACGCCAGACCGAACTCCGTGGTGCATGTGCAAATAGAACAGTTAAATAAACGCCAGCATCAAGGTATTCTCACCTGCAAGATTGTTAATGAAGTTGGCTATGATGAGCGACCTATCCGAGTGACTTTCATTCGTAAGTTTTCTACTTGTTCAAAATATCTTATTGGGAAGTACTTAAAGAGGCAAGATATTACCCTTCTATGAGCTTCATTACAATAACAAGATAGATAGGAGACTGCTGGCTGAATAACTTTTTTGAATACTAAGAGAAAGCTCAGAAAACTGAGATGTAGTTGTGTGAGAATGAGGTTGCAGTGATGTCATTTGTGGGTCTACTGAAAGAGTTTTACACTTTGAGTTTGAAGATAAACGAATTGGGTTAGATGAATGCAAAGCACGCCATGGGTTTTCTGTATTCAACGTAACCTGATTAAGTTCAGGTTACTTGACTGCACAAGTCATGAGTGACACGAATCATAAGGTGGTCTGACTCATGATGAAAAATTTAGATGCGGAATAAGCATGAAATAATTTAGTAGGTATTGATGGAAATTTTAGTTCGAGAAAATTGTAGTGATGGTGGTCACCGAAGTTCGTTCAGCGGTTTCTCGAGAAATTCATTGGTAACGAATTTTCTAGAGGCAGGCAGTTGGTATCTAGTTTCATCGGTCTTCACAACAAGAATAGGATATAGAGGGAGAGAACAAAATTGATGCAAGTAGGTTGAATGGAAGGAGAGAAAAGAGAATATATCCAAGCAAGTTTGCAGTTCTAAGGGTAACAAAAGACAGTTGAAGAATTATTAGACCACTGTGGTAATAAAGAACATTTTTTTGGAAAAAGATTAATTAACAACTGCCTAAGGTATTCCAGGAGGTGGCGTGCTCACCAGTAAAGTAGCACTAATCCCGACGGTAATGTTAGTTTAAGAGCCGGATAAAATTAGGCCTGGAAAGTACCTTACAAAATTAATGATCTTCCTAAGGGGCTAAAAGGATATCGTAGTCTTTCCCAAAAAGAGTAGGTCAATGCCTGATTTGGGTAAACTTGGTGAAATGAGAGATGATAGGGATAGGTAATATGTAGTGAGGGGGAAGTTTTGGTACAATTTTACTAGATAGCCACTATAAAGGTTCTCTGAGTGAATATCTAGGACATGTTGAGACCTCTCCATCAAAGAGACCGTCATTAAGTTAAACTGAGTAATGACCAAGATTCAGTAGTTTGACCCAATCATCGTGACTAAACCGCTTCTCTTCCCATATTTAAGAAATTACGGCAATGCCATCTATTATAAATTTCTCTATATCTCTAGCTGAACTTGAGTTCGAAATTCGACCACCAAATAAACAAGACGTGACTCTGGCGCAAAATATTTCCATCAACTGTACAGCCCGACCATCAGAGCTAGCTCCAATGATTGTTTGGAAGTACTCCGATGAAAGCACCGGTGATTTTAAGGAACTCGACAGTTTGACGGAACGAACTGATGGGCGTATTTACCAGGAATCCAACGGAACTCTCACTATATCCCAAGTTGAAGAGTCCGATCCAAGGAAGTTCCTGTGTTTTCTCACGCCGAAAGAATCTACCACTGCCGTACCAATATCTGTTGCTGTTAACCTTGAAATTCATGGTTTGCTACTTAATAACCATTTAAATAGTCGAGATTCATATAATCTAATCTCGTTTGATTTTTTTTACAGTTCCTGCACGAATTGAACCTCTCAAAGACGCTGATGCTGTTAGGGGGTCAAAGTTCAATTTAACATGCGTAGTACAGGGAGATGCGAATGAACTCCAGGCCAACTGGTATCATCGACCAATAAGTAATGCCGACGGAAGTGAGGCACCATGGAGATTAATTAATCAGACGTGTGTTCTTCCATCAAGCTATGGAGAAGCAGATAATACTGCCCTAGCAATAGCATCTTCTGCCTATCCTGAAAGTGATCCTTTAGCTTGTCAGAAAAGTGCCACAGGAAGATTCGACAGTGGAGTAATTTTTAGACAGGTGAGAAGAATTGCTACCTATTTCGGAGTATCAGTGATCGTTTGCTTAGCTCACTCATGAGGTATAGAAAAATAAATTAAACAGATAAATTTGAACAGAGACGAGTGATGAAGATTCAAGATTTTCTTCACTTTAATTCTAGATTCACCAAATCATCAGCTGTTAAATAAAAGGTCGATTTTGTTGCCACAAAATCTAACTTCTTGCTCATTATACTTAGAAAGAAGTGCTATTTTAAAGTCGATGAAATACCAACGTATGCTCATTCTGTCCAACTACTTATGCTTTGTTAGTAGTATTCCGTTTTTATTTACAGGTTTCCTCTTTGAAGCAAAGTGGTCGGGGAATTGAACGTCAGTTGCAATTTGACTCTCTCAAGGATGTCCACATGGCTGAATACATGTGCAATGCTTCAAACTTCTATAATCGCGATAAGGAAGGCCGTAGAACTGATGTTCGACAGATCATTCGATTGACTGTCATCTGTAAGTTTCATTTTTTTTCTGTTAAACTCTGAATTTATTTCACTATTCCGACCGTATACTATGCACTATTTCTCGTGCACTTCTGATTAAAATTTCATCAAAATTTTGCAATAGAGATGAACAAAATGCAGATACTATGGATGATTAGAGAACTACGGGATGGTTGATTGTCTTGTACTTTAATTATGCCAAAATTGGTAAGCGTAGATTAGATTGAAAGAATGAAAAGAAGTAGATTTGTGAAGGAATTACGAATAGCTAAGAGCATTATTTGCTATTTGTGTCCCGTACTTCTTAAGATTTTCTAACTTAAAAATTTGAGGGCTTTTGCGTCGATTCGAACTTATTTTGTAATACAATAAGAGTAAAAGTAGTGCTGGACGTCAATTTCATAATTAATAATTTGCATTCATTGATATTTTACCAATTGGAGACTTCAACAAGTCAGGAGTAAGCGCACAAACTGAATCTCATTATTTTTGGGATTGTCACCATTCGCGTATTTAGAGCTAGTTCAAATCAACTCAGCTTAAAATAGCACTAAATAGTCTTGGTGTATCTAATTTAGGGACTAAATCCTTATGAAGCTAATGATTTTCCCAAGGGCTAACATTTTACAACAGCCTTTCTAAAATCAGAAGACCAAGAATTATGTGTAGAACAGAGGATAAGGGAAGAGAGAAAAAGAGCTAAGCTGGGGATTGGAGATAGAGGAGTGGGGGAATCAGTATCAGCAGAGTTAATGGCTTTGATATACGGGTCGAATTAAGATATACGAAGTTGAACTAACTGCTCTATGCCCTTTATCAGTCTGATGCGCAATCAATAAAATATCAATAACTGATAGTTGGGACAAAGTTGTTATACCCAGCTTACACCCAGAGCTTATCCTAAATCTATGCTTTTGTATTTCGACTGCTCTGAACTGTGCAACATGTAAGAAGCTTGGTTTAAATAAGTATTTATGAGCATCATAATACATAAGACAAGTTAGTATAAAAGAGCACAAATCTACGAGATAAATGAACGATGAAAACTGCACTCAGAATTCGCAAGAATATAAAACGGATGATTTAAATCGACCATCTTGCCATATTGACACAATCCTCTAACTAAGTATTTCACCGTGTTCTGACCTCCTCAATGGTTCATGGAGTGTACATTTTAGTCTGGGCAAGTGAGTTTACATTTCTTCAATAGCTTGCTTGCACATTTTCTGTTCTCCAGCTATTCCCGATCCGGTGACATTCGTTCAAAACAGTTCCCAGACAACGGCTACGAGTGTCTCGTTCTCATGGTCACCACCAGCACACAATGGCAATAAAGAAATTCTTCGCTACTGGATTCGATACTATCAGGCTGATTCCGCAGCCAGCGAGTCGAATTCTGCTCAAGCGGTAAGCAGGAAGGGGATAGGGATGGAATTATTTCATATTGATTACTAAATAAATTCAGGGCAGATTATAATGATACATCTGATTTGTAGAAGTCCAGCAATCTAATCGAATTTCGGCCACATGAGCGACAAGCTACACTCACTGGATTAAGACCCTACACCAAGTACAACATTGCCATAAAAGCGGAGAATGAAGTTGGATTTAGTTTGGAGAACTCGTTGGTTCTTACAACGCAGGAAGCCAGTAAGTTTTCATTATTAACTTATTTCGCTTAAATGTGGAGGGTATTGAAGGTAATTGCGCAGTCCGTGATAAACCAGAAGATGTCCGCCTAAAGGCAGGTAGAAGTTCGCATATAAAAGGCCTTCATGTTCGTTCAGATACTTTCTAAAATTCTTTATGTGCAATATGCATCGATGGTCTATTGGTCTACGTTAAGCCGAAAGTCAAGACCGATGTTGATCGAATATTTAGCTAACGATACTGGTGAAAAAAACTAAAGAGATGTGTAAAAATACAGTGTCTCCAGGATGCTACTCCTCTATCCATGAAGTGTGTTGGAAAGCACCTCTATTAAACTGATCTAGAATTTGTTATCCGTATCCAAGTAATGACTTGAAAGTGTCAATACGCTATATAAAATTTAAAAAAGGGAAGTCATAAGGATGAAATATTGAACTTCAAAGTGCGATATGGGGAGAACTGTGAAAACTGGATAAATTACTTAAGGCAATGGACGTTAAATTCTTGTTTCTTATGGCGAAGAAAAAAGATTCACAATTTTTAACTATGGGTAACATAAAATTAAAAATATAAATATCAGGAGGACTTTAAAAGAGGGATAATTCAAAGATTCCAAAGTTTTACTGCAAGTAAATTCTGAGATCGTCATATTGTCTACATAATCAATTTTTTCCCATGTTTCTTAATCCAAAAACCAATCTTTATCCTCATCAAATGACATGATTTCATAAGATTTTTTTGCCATTTTCTTAAAACAGCCATCCATTGGACAATGGAGTCGGTATATTATTCATATATTTTCGATGACCAATTCGCTAATACTTTCTTATCTTACACATTTGCGAAAAGCTGATAATGGAGAGCAGACGAATTTCCATTTAAATATGATTGTTGCATTCATCTCACCGGACACCTGTGTTGCATCATTATTGATCTGTCTTATCCAACTTCTTTGTGTTTTGTGTGGTAAGGTTTTCAGAGGGACCTTTCCTGTCGTTACTGTAGCATTTAATTTCCATAAATTTGACCAATCTCTTTATCTTCAAAGAACCTGAGGGACCAGTTCAACAATTGAACGCCAGCGGAACAGCCTCTGACACAATCTACGTGGCATGGCAAAAACCCAAGCTCGAACTCCGCAATGGCAATGTGGATCGATATTCCGTCTGTCACCAACGTGTCAATGAGAGTCGATTAGTTGGTTCAAGTCAGGCTGATTTGGCGCGTTTACCTTGGCCCAGACAGGATCTCCCGGTCACCGAAGACTCGAGGTATGCTTTACTTAAATGAAATTAAGTAGTTATATATGATCGAGTTGTCCTATATCTCAGAAGCTTCTTCTTACATTCCTTCCTTCAGCATTACAAGTGGCTCGAGTCAAGTCTTCTGTTCATTGCATCGTCAACAGGACACCGAGATAACTGGTCTCCCAAAATTCACAGCCTATGCAATTCGAGTGATTGCGATCAATAGCAAGGGCCAATCACCGCCGGCTTACGTCTTGGCGAGGACCTTGGAAGACTGTAAGACGAAATTTGGAAATTATCTGAAATGATCCACTTAATCGAAAACTCAGTAGTATCTTGCATAAATAGCATATGAGGATAATTTTCTACATAAAATGAATTTGAGTAGCATTTAGCTTTCCTACAACTATCTATGAATAGTATGCTTGTAAGTCATATCAAAAGGAGGCCTATGAGCACCGAATCTCCCGTTTATCTTCATATTACTTTTTCCTTTTAAGTAGTGATAAGTAAGTTATGCTTATTTTGATTCTTTATAGTAATTTAACTATTAATTGCCCTCTTTTTCTTTCTCTATAGTGCCTCAAGCTCCGCCAACAAATGTAACCTGCTCATCTCAACAATATAGTATAGCGGTAGCTTGGGATCCGCCAAATTTTGAGACCGTCAATGGAATTCTGACTGAGTATCTTGTTAACTACTACAAAGCCAACGATTATGGAGGTAAGATACTATTTAAACTCCACCGGCTTATTCATGCACTTTCTTCCTTTATTTCGATCCCTTTTCTTTTAGACGAAACCAACTCTGTGATCCAAGTTGTCCAGGGACAGACAACCGTCACTCTAGCTGGCCTCCTTGCCAACACACGATATGTCATTCAGGTTGCTGCTAGTAACAGGAAGGGCCGTGGTCCTCTATCGCCCAAAAAGACGTGTGTTACTACCGAGGCCCCTCCAGAAGCGCCAGGTTGGTTGGCTACTTAAATAAGTTATAAGAAATGGTAGTCATAATGGAGGTTAAGGTTCAATTTTTTTCTCATTATTTCTATCCCTATAATGTGAAAATGCTTGCTCCTAATTGGCTTTCTTGAATACAACTTTGATCATCTGAAATTTTTTGTCACCGATATATGGTTCTTCCTAATCCTTCAGAAAACGTGAAGGCATTTCCGGTTAACGGAAGTTGTGTCATGGTCTCCTGGTCACATCCAAGCCGACCTCAAGGATTGACAAGGCGCTACTGCATAGCAATCTATCGGCAGGACAATTTATATCGATCTTCTGGTATTCCAATGAGTTCTGGCTCTATGATTGGTCCTGGTTCAGTTGCTGGAGCGATAGCCAGTCGGTGCGAAAATCCCGACTTCAGTAAGCCCTACAACTACTACCTCTTTTGTGGTGAGTCTCTGCACTACTTATTATGTTTGATATCAGTATTCGTTAGCACATTCATATATGTCGTCTTATTGCAGGTTTGAGTACTGAATACCTTTACAACATCTCGGTAATGGCGAAGAATAGATTTGATGGAAGAAAAGCCTACGTTTCATCAGTAGCGCTTACATCTCACCGTAGGTTTTCTCTTACCTCTAAATGTTAAGTTGGGCAAACGCTAATCCCCATTTTTCCCTTTTGTAGCTACTCTTTCAATAATTTCAATTGGCGGAACAATTGTCGCACAAGAAGGAATGAGAGTTCTCATGGACTGTTTGGTTGTTGGCTACCCGTCTGTAGATTGGACATTTGACATCGTTGAGTAAGATTTATGCCAAAGCGCTTACTAACAACTATTTGAGTAGTTGATCTATAATTCAATATGCTGCTTTTCAGTGATGTACAACAACTTGACAACGGAACGCTGATAATTGAGTCTGTTGAACCTCGACATTCTGGAAAATATATTTGCCGTCACAGAGAAGATTCTATATCTTACGAGTTAAAAGTTCAGGCCGTGTCGAATGGTGAGTAGCAAAAGATCATCTTGATAAAATCTTTTCTACCGAAATAAATTAAGTTGCAAAGGTTAAATTTCTTGTTCAGATCCACCAAAGCCCCCCGTAGTCCATAAGGTCACACCAAGTCTTCGAAACATCCAAGTTGAGTGGCTTTCGCCGGGATCCCGGCGGATTGACGCACCAATCACTTGGTTTCATCTTGATTGGACCAATGAATACACCGGTTTAAAGGATTCTATACGACTACCCGCTGATAGGAGAACTTATTATCTGTCAAATTTAACATGTGCAACCACAGTCCGTTTCCAAATTCGAGCTGAGAATCAATTTGGGTTCAGTGCACCGACGGAGCCTATTTCAGCTAAAACGGAAGGATCTGGTAAGTTTCCGTTCATTTTTGTGTCCAACATTTTATTTTATATACCGGATGATAGAGAAATAAGTTTCCGTTTTAACAATCAAAGCATAGGGGATTATCAAAGTCGTGTCGCTAGTATTGTTATTGCCTTAGCTAACTACAGGCGACAACCATTCCCGGAATTATTGTCAAGAATGCCTAGAATTGTGAATAGGCCGAACCAATCGAAGTAGGAGAACAGAGAATAAAGAGTGGAAAAGGTAAAAATAGGAAACGAATGGGGTAGAGCGTACAAGATGAATATTTGCGCCGTGTGTTTGTATCGGTGTTTGCTAATAACACTAACAAATTGGCTGAATCACCGCCAGGTATGTGCAGGTGAAAATTAGTAATCGGTAACCTTTTGGGTTGAAATGCACTCAGTTTACACGGACATTCGAGCGCAAATTAACATGTATTTCGAAAATTATTTGTAAGAAACATTTAGGGAATAGTTTCTCAGCTTCCTCCCAGCCCTTAAGTGCGTAAAAGCGACACTGATTCTCGGGTGTGAATTAGTTCAAATTCATTTGTCCTGTTCAAGCTGGCCTTTAAAGTCTACCGAATTTTTAATTTGACCTGGGAATCTAGGATTTAGATTGGCGTCAACTTCCCATATAAGAAGCCATTTTTCTATTCAATCTGGAACTCGGATTTTGTGAAGGTTATAACTTTAAGTAGTTATCATCCTATCTTAGTGGAATTTCGATCTGAGTTGACTTCTTTTACTCCTTACTTATGTGTGTGATGTGTCACTCATCTGCGGCGGCCTACTTGTCTTGCATTTAGGACACAGTATGGTCTAGAAAACCACCTTTTGTTTACGAGCCATCTCTTAAAACTGTGTGAACCACTCAAAACGTAGTTCCTTTGTGTTCTAACCCAACAAGCTGTATTCATTTATTCTTCCTTCTTCTAGATTTGCAATTTATTTGCATGGGGTGATAGGATGTTTAATCGTCCCACGTTTTTGGTAGCTTAATCTTTTGAATGACCCATTTTACAGTGGGAAGCGCTGCTGCATTTATATTGGTACAAGTAAATTGAATTCTTTTTTTCTGTTATAGCTCCCCTCTTTATTGGTGAGACGGACATGGTACCAGCGGAATTTCGTTTACAGAACTCTATCACATTCAATTTCTCCGTCTTCGGCCCTGGAAATAACTGCTCTCCTATTGTTTACCGATTCAGAATCTGGCCAGCTGCTGATGGTTCCGAATCCAATCCAACGAGTCTTCAATCACTTTCTCCAGCTTCTTCCTCCTCAATGCTCATCGGAGCATCTAGCGATGCTCTTTTATCATCAAATGATAAAGGATCATCATCAGGGGCTTCAGTTATTCCCCTTCACTACAACCTCACTCTCACTAAGCGTGATCTCTTCAGCTTTGATGGCAAACCGTGGAATCGACGGTGTTGTTACAATCTCTCTGGTCTTAATCCCGGCTCCTATTATCAATATCATGTTGTGGCTGAAAATCCTGCCGGAAAAACGCCGCATTTTGGCTTCTTTTGGACAAGAACTGTTGGGGGAAGTGAGTTAATACTTAATCGGCCAGTTATATTTCTATTTTAGTAATATATCTCTTAGTTCTCCTGAAAGGCACTATTTCATGTAGTTTCTTCCACTCACCGCATTTAGAGATTTAACATCTCAGAGCCTCTCCGGTTATAAATTCACGGGCAGTCACCGGTTTTAACCGAAATGTTTCGTCATGTTCAATAAGGAATGTACGTCAAGAAATATCTTATCCCGGGATCTGTGACTGCAGAAAAGACTACACTACTGATTACCATAACACCAGTCGAAAAAATGGCATTGCATGGCTGTTTAATAGAAATAGCAGGTAGGGCATACGATTTTGGCATGAGAATTGAAAATTTCTACCAATTTTCACAGCAAAAACTGGATAGATAGAAGGAGAAGACGATTGAAATAAGAGGGTTTATTCACTTCTTAGAATGATATAAACAAAAGGAAGGATCTTAAGGCACTAATTTTCATGATAAAACTACTTTAAAAGCTGGACCAAGTTGGATTTATCAATCCATTTACGAAATTAATGAGAGCATGCAACAACCTTTCCCAAATTAAAGGACTGTGAGCTAAGTAGGACCACATTTATATTTGAAAGCCGCGAAGAAAAGTGGAATGGAGGAGGATAGTGTGTTTAGACAAGATATCTAAAAGAGCATAGGGCATGGGGACCGGGAGGTGGATATAAAAGTGGGGAAATCGAATTGTGACATTGATTCCAATAGTGGTCATTGTGCCTAGATAGTTCGAGGCACTTCACTAATCTCTTCAGAGAGATAAACGTTTCATTAGGGGAAAAATTAACATTCACTTATCTCCTTTCCGCAGTTCAACCTCGAGAAGGTGCTAGTACTCGTTTCGGTCGAACATCCTTCCTTGCTCAACCGACGATAATGGTTCCGCTCATATTCTTATTTGTCGTCCTCTTTGTGGCCATCATCGCCCTCTTTTTCTACTGTCGTCATCGAAAATTGGAGGCCGAATTGAATCCTTCAGCGACAAATAAATCCGTAGTGGGTCGGCCTATACCGGCTATTGATCATCCTCAGTCGTCGTCGCACATTCAACAAATTCAGCATTCCGGTGCATACGGTGGCGGTGGAAGACATCGTGGAACTCTCCCACCGATACCGGTGAATGAATCCACGGAGAAGGGGTCGGAGTATCGGGAAAAGGGAGGATTTCTAGGGTTAGTTAGTTTAAGAGTTGTTCTCCTGACGAAAATGAGCTCTGCGAGCTCATTAACATCGCTAACATGTGGAGGAATTAGGCTAGTAATAACACACAGATGGCAGACTATAGTGACTGTAAGAAGAAAGGCGGTAAATGTGAAGGGATAAAGGTTTATTGAGATGACAGCAGTAATTGACTGTTGATAGGCGGTAGTATTGTAGCGAGACGGTTGTGAGTCGAGAATTGACGAAACGGTAGACAGTGGTGTGCAAAGTGGCGGGTAGAGTTGCGTCGAGAAGGGGTATGTATAGAATTTATTCAGAATCAGGGAGCAGCATGAGAAGATGAAATGGTTTAGAACATCACTGATCGGGAAGACTGAAACCTAACAGCGACCACTCAATGGCCAATTAATTGGCTTAATTACTCTAATTGAAATAAATACACATAGCTCTGTAGGGTAGTCTGTAGGTCACATGAGGGAATCAAAAGCATTTAGGCCACAGAAATAATTAGTGGTGGCCGAGGGGAAATATTTAAGAATAATTTAATCAACATGTTTCCTACAGCATAAAGCTACAAAGAATATGACGGATAGTGCTTAAAGAATCACTTAATCCGTCGGTTAATTCAAGGTCTGATCGATAGTAGTATTAATAGGAAATTTTAGGTTCGGGGTTAGCAAAGGCAGTTACAACAGAGCGCCTCACGGAATTTAGAGTAAACTTGTGGCGATTAGGTAGTTAAACGGTGGAGTGTTGTGTTTTGATGATGGCTTGGATCTTCTTAGGTGTTAGATAGACATTTCACTGTAGGCATGACAATTAGGGTCATTCTGATTGATAGGTCGTTCTGATTATTAGTAGTCAGTTTAAAGACATAAACTCGTGCACTTTGGTATCGACTAATCATATTTAACTCATGAATATGTGATCTAAATGTACTTTTTAATTGGCCTATCAAATATACAATCCTTAGTGTCATAACCATTAGGTCAAGGAATGATAAGCGAAGGGATACGAATCCATGAAATGGCGAGGAATGAGTCGAAAGAGTATGAGTAAGCTGGAATTGGCCAAGGTAAAATAATAGGTGAATGAGCCAAAGGATTAAGTTGAATAATCCATGTACCTGGGTTTTTTCAAGTAAAAAATTTTTTTCAGACGATGGAATCGGAACACCGGACTCTATGATCGTGGTAGAGCAGGGACAATTGTGTCTCCTTCTGTCCAGTTGCCTACTGCCACCGAACCGGATCGACTATCTACAAGTTCCATGGACAGTGCTGGTATGTCTACTAAGAAGCTTTAGCATTGCTCATTGTTTAAATCAATTTCATTCTGCTTGGGTTGTGGAGGACATATATAATGTCAGTTCTTCGCGAACGCAATTTTGTCAAATGTATGAATTTAAAGATTGATTGACCGAGCAGATGTTTTTACCACTATACCAATGGTAATCTGAACTAAACTCAAATCTCTTCAGGATTATGATGCTTATAAGATCTTATCGTTTTAAGCATTACTAAATGAGTTAAGATTGAGATTTTAGAGTTTTAGAGCTTCTTTGAGAGCTTCTTTAGAATATAAGTAAAATCAAACATTAATCAATTGGGGATGATTTAGCGGGAGTTTACACGACCACATCTATTGGGACCACTGACAGTATAAGTGAACACGTAGTAAGGCAAATTGGGGTTTGGATAAAGACATCCCTTCAAGAAACATTGGACATGAGGAATGGGTGAGACAACATATCTGTGGGGAAATTGTCGTACAGTTAGGTATTTCAGGTCAGTACCAGTTGCCTCGGCATATGATAAATTGCCTTATCAATATTGGTTTTCAAGAGCATCTGTAACTTCAGACGCACACGTAGACCAATAAGCTACCACTTTCTTTGTATCTCCATAGATAGCCATTAAACGTCGTTTCGTTTTCAAATCTAGGCAATTTGAGTCCCTATGCGACGTATGCCGCTGGAGGAATTCTTGAAGAGGAAGTTAATCAGCCAGTTCCATCGAAATCTTCTACCGCCCTTCAACCGTCTTCTAGAACTCTGACAACTGGTAGGAATCTTGATGCTTCCGCAGGAACGAGCGCTGCTACCGGCGGTGCCACAAGAATGTACAAAACGTGCAATAAAGGTATGTAGTGACGGTCATACTAAGGATGGCAGGTGCCGTTGGAATCAAAGGTTGATTTATTTATAGTAGCCATAATTAGCAGACAGGTGATAATTATTGAAGCAGTAGAGAGCTAGGGTCTGGCCAGCTGCTTTATTACATTTTGTTGTAACTAATTGTGACAGTTGATATACTTCGAGTAGTCGTTAAATATGCGGTCACTTGGTTTATAATGAATGATAAATGTTATAGAAAGAATTTAGTTTCGTCAGGTCGATCACCGGGGAGTCCTTGATGTAGAAATCGGCAATTGAGGTTGGGCTTGTAGTGAGTAACAAAAACCGTGATCATCAGTTTGTGATAGCTTCGAGAAGGACTGTCATCTAACAGTAGACAAACTTGGTCACATATCAAGCGGAACGCTAAGAGTTGACTGCAGACTAGTCTTACACAATAATAGTTAAACACGGAAATGTGAGAGTGGAGATAGAGAGGAAAGAAGAGAGAATCGACTTGAGATTAGAATGCGTCAGTACGCACGTTATTCATTCTATACGAATAACCGGTTAGCGTACTCGTTAGAATCGTAGGGTTCAAAGCGGATGTCTTTCGAAAATTACTTTTTTCGAAAAACATTTAAGGGGTACACCTTCAGGGTGGATAATTGGAAATAATTACCTGTAAAAATGTTCGTGAGGAAATGGTTTTAAATTGAAATATATGATTGATTAAATGAATGAAATATTTAGTGAAGACTTGATTGATGTTGAAATTGAAATGGCTTGCTGAAAAGGATTCGCCACCATGTTTTTGGATTATTGTATTAACTTGGGGATAGGAGAGAATTTACAACACGTGCTGCTGAACATGTATCCTATCAGCCTCTACGAAAATCAGTCGATCTGTAAGTGCATGGCTATTTGCTAGCTCAGTCGGGTTATTGAAGTAGCTTTACCGTTGGAATTATGGTCCTACTTTAACCTAAACTGCTTGTCGAGATCAACTTTTTGAGTATTTATAATTTCAAAAAAACTTTTTTTCAATAAACTTAGGCTATCGATCGGAACGCCAACAGTCTTACATGCACCAATATCATTACCCCGATCTCGGTAACCCCGAAATGGAAGGTCTATTGGAGACTACTCGGCGCGGAGGAAATGGTGCTGCTACCGGGGGTGGGAGAGTTCAAGGTCGATTCCTACCAATCAGTGACCCACGAACTAGTCTCACAAGTCGTCAATTCCAACACCACGCTCTCCTCGACCCTCCTCTCCATCAACCCTATGTCAATAATGAATCAGGTATTATCGACGATGAAGACGATATTGATTTTTTCGGGCCGAGGCGTATCAATTCGTTTGAGTCTCTCAGGCAGCATGTTTTCCGTCAAGGTTAGACAAATGATATTAAAGCCGTGTCTGCTTATCTTTATCAGTAGTATGTGTATGTCTAACAGTGAGTTAATCCTGGGAAGGGTTTTTAGCCAATACCATTTGTTCTTCCTTGAAACTTTCGTATGAAATATTCCCAGAACCGACTAGAGCAATCATTGAGATCAGCCTATTTTTAATCTGAATAGAGTGAAAACGATATATTGCGATATCGTAATGGCAAAATAAAAATGAAATGTCTGTCAAATGTGTATCCATTTACTTCCCGTGATAGGACTAAATATTTTACACTTTTCATAATCGGGAAACGTCCAAACACACAAGGAGGGAAAGTTCATAAAGATTGAGTATGTTTTCCTTTATGAAGAAATAATTAGGCAGTAAGAGTGAGATTTAGGGAATCAGGAGAATTCTATATCAATTAAGCTCTGTCTTCATCAAGTCAACTGTTGTTTCCAGCTGACGTTCTAGATGACATACTTTCACTTGCTTTCACAGTCATTCTCTTTTCGCATAATTTTTGTGACACAATGGAGTCGACCCGTTGGGTAACTTTGGATTTGTTGTGATCGATCCGCTAGTGCCTTATTATCTCACTTTCATTTGAAAAGAGGTGATGACACCGAGAATCCACAAAAATTATTTATCTTTTACGCACACCTTTCAATTGTGGCTGAAGTTCAATAATTCGAGGAATAGAAGTTTTTATTATGATTCATCATCCAAATTTTGCCCTCTTTCTCGCCCAATATCTCTTTAACATTCGCTCGAAGATGTCATAGTCAATGCTTTGTATGCGTAGATTTAGAAGCAACTATGTTTAGTAATTAGGATTTCAGTAATGCCTTTACCAATGTCTCATCTTTGCTTTGAAGATTTATACATAGGTTTAATTTTAGCCTTTATAAATGTGTCTCAAGGTTCACAGGGAGACTTCCTGGTAGAGCCTAATTACTGATTTGTCCCCTACTTTACCATCCTAACGTTATTCTTCGAGGAGTGTTCGAAATAATCTTTAATCTATTCTTATCATCCACCTTATGATAGACAGTTATAGTTAAACCGTACAAAATTACTTGTTCGATAAGTATTTTCAATATCAATAATTGTTATTGTTGGGGTAAAACCATAGACGCACGATGATTTCCACCTGTTCTAAGAACGGCATGAGCAACCACTCAGCTTAGCCTGTTAGCCGATCATTTCTGATCACGTGCATGAAAGTGGAATACTTAATTGTGCTCGATAATCTGGGTTGATTGGAGGGAAGTAATAATAGCGAATTAAATGAAAAAAATATAGCTGCTACAGTCAAATTCCAGCCTCGAAGGTATTTTATTTTTTATCAACATCAAAATATCCTCCTGATTTACTTATAGGTGGCTTCCCAACAGCTACAACTTACCATCGTGGCTACGCAAGAGCTCGAGGTGCAAACGGTGTCGAAAATGTCCCAAATGCCGGTCCACCTGGAACTGCAGTTGGCGGTCCCTCATCTGGTGTATTTTACGATACCCGTAATCCCCATTTAGCCCTCGATCCCCTCACTGCTGCTTACCGTGGCAGTGTTCTCAGTTCAACCACTGTCTCCTCCAATCAGGATGAACTTATGCAAGCCTATGAATATGGTCGCAAGCATGGTCGTCTTTTGGCTACTGGAAATACCGTTACTATACCAACTTCTCGGCCTGGTGATATTCCAGTCTCCACTGTTGTGAATTCTGGAAACGGTGGGTCAGGATCCAGCGAAACAACAGATCCTGGAATCTGCCAATTCACGCAACAGCCACCCTTGCCGGATGAACTCGAGGGTAGTGGACGATTACCGGCGGCGGCTCCCAATGATATTTCAAGACGCGGTGGTGGCCGTCAAGGATTGACTGCGATGGCAATTGCGAGTGATGCTCTACCACCGGCTTTCTTAAAGAGACAGCTATCAGAGTGTCCTTCGGAGATGACTGACGCTTACTCCTCAGTGGATTACTCGGCTATTGGAGCTAATCAAACTAGAGCTATTGTACCGGCTGTTAGAACCGGACCGATTTCCAAGTTACCGACTATTCCCCAAAATCAACAACTCATGGCCGCTCGAAATGAATAGTATGTCTATTTTTTAGCTCCTTTATTTGGTTAGGTCAGTCTAAAATAACCTATGTAGTCCTCTTAATCAAATGAAAATACCCATTTGTGGTTCGAATTCAGTCCTTGATTTGTGAATAGAATGTCCTTTTGTTGATAGATGATGATCTTACGAGCTAATGAATAGATATATGCAAATAATTTTGGGAAAGATTAGGAAGATTCGGTCCCTAGTAATCGGGATTTACCCTCCTATGTCACTTAGCGTGGAAGAATATGTGCCGTTAATTTTGCCGTTTTTTCCAAAGGTTTCTTTGAAAGGATTCGCAGTGAATTAAATGTCATCGTTGAGGATGACGTTTAACAAAGCTCTAAAACCGATAGCAGAACTATTTTGGGAGACACTATACTAGGCTACATTTCTCCCCTAGAACTAATGATCTTCCTATGGCTTATAACATACAAAGGTCTTTCTCGAATGGGACCATGTTTATTGGACAACTGGAAGTAAATGGAAGAGAGGAAAGAATGCTGAGTAGGAGGAGGTGAGGAAAGAGCTTCTATACTGAGGGAAGCCAATAGGGTACGATGAGAGAATTGTGTAGTTGCATGTTCATTGTTCGTTAATGGACAGCCGATTGAAGTCACTAACTGACAAGTGTGCGTAAGTCAGAATGGACGTTGTACAATGAAGGATTGATATAATAGACCTCTGAGTTGGAGTGTGTCACATTCTGATATGTGATGTTTTTACCCACCCTTTTACGACAAGTGGGTTCGGAAACTGGACATCGGAAGTCCTTTTTGATAGTTACCCCTGGGAATAGTGGTCACATTGATGATGCAAAAGCATTGCTTTTTGTTGTGCGATATTCACATACTCTTCACTTCAAAATACATTACCCAGAAAGTAGTGTTCGCATGGAACTGTGCAAGTTTTGAAGGATTTGATTGCTCTACTGATCCAATCCTTCATAGTTAAATAGCCGATAAAATCGGCACACTCCCCGCTAGATAAAGAGGGAAATTTTCATCCAAATGAAATTAAATTAGCAGTTTTATAACTTTATTCATGTTATTATTAACTATTTATAAATTTTACGTAATTTTTAAAGTGTACTAAAATTGTGGGTATTTGCTTGGTATTATTTTGAGTAAATTACCGACATTCTTGCCGTGTTATTCTTGAGTTCTTTAATTTGCCGACTAATTTCGCCAATGAGGCTATAATACCAAGAAATATATGCAAATCTCAACAGTGAGTATCCATAATCAAAATAGTATGTCTCAGCTTATGCCAGATAAATGCGAACGTTTCTATCCATTCCTCAAGTTTGCGCGATTTGGTTGTTAGTTTTCTTCTGCTATCAAACAAGTTAGAATTGTCTTGTAATATAAACTACAATGAAAATATCAGTGAATTCAAATCTGTGTTTATGAAAATATGTGTAATCGTACCACAATTGCCAATAAAAGTAATCTCTAACCCAAATGAACTCCTCTGGTATACTGAAGGTGTGATGAATGTAGGAACTCAAGCTCGAGAGAAATTTTTTTAACTTAAAGGTCGTTTCATAGATGCGATCTGGATAGCTTTCAATATAACTGAGGAAAGAGTGGTGGACTGCAAAATGTGTGGATCTTTGTCCCAAAGCTAACTATTTCTGCCTGATCTAAGTTGCTCTTTGTCCATAAGGTCTTCGTAGCTTAAGCATTTCAGGGTGTATCGTCAAGTTAAGTAAGCCCGCGTTGCACAAATCAGACTTACTTTCGTCTAATATTCTATGAAGAAGACTTACGAGCGAGTCTACCCATTTCAAATAATACTTCCATCTTCGAATTTATAGATCTGTTAGTTGGAGTAAGTTGCTATTGGTAATTATTACATTGTGTCTTAATTGTGAAGAAACTATCAAAATGATACATGCTCTTATACACAACTTTACTTAGCCGAAATCGGGAAAATATTCTGACTTTTTCTGGAGCGTAATGTTCACTCGGCCTCCATTGGTAAACGTAATTTTGAAAGCTGTATGTATTTAATACAACGAATGATCTTTAGTAAGATTATTTTAATCGATAAAAATACGACTGTATATGTGTATCCGGTATACATCTTCAACTACTGGACTTGAGTACACACGATGATGCACAGGTGCATTCGTTCTAATTGCCACAGAATGGTGCACAAAGAGGGCAAAGCCAGTCAAATCCCTCATTATTTTCTGAGTTCGGAAAAATAACCATATAAGGGAATAGCTCCAGGCTCAGCTCAGTCGGATTATTACAAATATATATTCGTTTATTAATAAAGATTGTATATAATATGTCATTCGGATAGGCGGGTTCAAACGCCAAAACAATAGCTTGGGAAAGAGTTGGGACATTTGGTTCATAGGATTCGGTATAACTGCACCAACTTTTACCCCAAAAACATGCTATTTAGGGACAAATATCGACACTTTTGGCTGTTTAAATCATTATTACTTGGTCAAACTAAAGGCTTCCTTTCGTCCTGATTGATTTGTCTTAGCCATTGATTTGTGTTAGCTTTCTTTCTTACCTCTCCTTGGTATTTGATGGGTTAAAAGAAGCTTTAACGTAAAAGAACTGTGAAGATTTCGTAGCAACCCAAAGGTAGTCTTCTTTCTTGAAGCCTGGCAATCCGTTGAGCTAGTCAACTCCCCACATATCATGGCTCCGCGAGAGCGTAGTACTATTAAATTAGCCTTTCTGTTAGAATTTGTGTTACTTCAGGACAGGTGAATAATGGGAAATAGGGTTTCTTATCTGATGTACTTCCTACTTTTTGTAGTCCCGATCTCGAGAGTGACTCTGGAATGTCAGGTATGGCTCGAGGAACAAATGCAGTGCCGGGCTATCATCGACAGTCAAGTCAACACAGTTACTACTATCCTACATTAGGCGCTGTTACTGCTGCAGGTTCCAGTATGTCCTCTGCAGGAGATACCAGTTACTATGGACATTCGACAGGGATGGCAAGACAACAAAAACTGCAGAGAGGTGTTCGGAGACAGGAATCCATGCCTTCCGGCGTAGTTACTAGTGCTTCGAGACCTCGACAACCCCGACACTACCAACAAGCGCGAAACGGTTAGCGTTTTTAATAATGCGATTTGTCTAATCTATCCTTCGTAGTATTAAATAAATAAAAAATGGTTTATAATTCGATTTAGAATTGTTAGTGCTGGTACAGTTACTCCCCGCCTATACGGAAGTGGGTGAGGAAATTGAGATGACGCAGAAATGAGTATCCTTAGCATTGCGTCAAGGCAGTGCTGAAATAGAGGTTGCCATTATTTAGCCAACGGTGATTGAGCTTTGAATTCTCTGGTAATTCTCAAAAGGATGTTTGTTGCGTTACAATGGCCATCACGGCAATACCGATTTCTTGAAGTCTCCAATATCCGTTCATCGTAGGCAGTAGATTTCTAGCATATGCAGTTGGAGATTACAAATCGAACTTGTTAATAGGTTAGAGCTACTCTGCTCTCTGTCTATCTGAAATGCCCTGACCAACCATCCTAAGTAATTAGTCAATAGGCTCTAGATGCCATGAACATGTGGTATTCCAGAAAACTAGGGCATAAATCGTTGGAAATTTGATTATCGGTTGAGTCCATATATACTGTGACAAACCATGCAAAGATTAACCTCTCTGGAAACTGGAGGTGGTGGGTCTTCATGAAAACAAATAACTGTAAGAAGTGCGATCTAAATAAATAATTATAAATAAGTGAATGTGGAATGAAAGGACGTAAAGAACTATTAAAGTATGAAATATAGAAATATAAAGAAATATAAAAGTGAGGATGTCGCTATTGTCACTACCACCTCTACCAAAAGGGGTTTTGGAGGCCCACCACCTATGTTAGTCTGCGTACTCACAAATACTACCGTACTGGCTGACGTGGTTGCAAGCTTAGCCTACTTCCGAATCTTCATTAGCGACGTGCTTGGTGGCTTACATTACCGTTAGAGTAATGGGAAGGGGTGAATAGAGCGTACGTAGAAGGGGAACACATTTGCGTAGACTAACTGGAGATTTGATTGGAACATGCATAATTGCAACACAAAACCATATTGAATTGCTTTGTTGTCCTCCGCGTTAAGACTCTATCCCACGTTTAAAGATAATAATAAAATGCCCATACTTTGCAGTTTGCAGTAACTATATACATATGTCTGTGTCTAATCGTTAAGGCTATCCCTCTTTATCGATTTATATATAGATCCTAGAAATTGGAAGCTGCTTGAATGTGATATCAACGTCCTCTGAATTTGGCTGTTGTCCAAACAGGAACCAATTTGAATGCTAATTTTTTATTAGGAATGCGGTAATGAGAATAAGTCTAATAGCGATTGCGGATTATGCAAATTGAAACTTTATCCTATTTTATTTTCTTCATTTTAGTTTCAACTCGAAGTGTTAGCACGAATAACGGCACTTCAACGGGCTATAGTTCGGGTCCTCGAGGTGGTTCAGTTTCTGATGGAAGGTACGCAGCCTGTTTTTCACTAACTGCTCAAAAAAGATTTCAGCGTCACTCTAACTTTCCATCTCTCCTTAGGCCACAACAAACCCCAACGACCAAAGTCTCATCCACTGTACCTGCAGCAGCAATTGGACATGTTGAGTCAACGGAAGATGAGGAGAATATCTACACTTCAGAGTTTGTCCTTGTCTAGTCCACCCTAGAAATCACCCAAACCCACTGACCACCGATCTTCCCTCCCCTTCTTTTCCCTTCACAGTCATCAATCAACGAAACCATTTCAATCAAGCTATCACAGTTCTCTCCCTTTTGTACAGTGTAGTTCCTCTTGTTCTCTAATTTTACTTCGTGGTCTGAGTCTGCGTCTCTCACTTCCTTTCTTGCCCGTCAATTTTCTACAACACAACTTCCAGTCCTCATGAAGTATCCTCCTTTTACCCACTGTTCCTCCGTTATTACGGAGTGAAAACGATTCTGGGTGTCTGGATACGATAATATGCCTCTGTAATATTAATGTCTCTCCCCCCCCCTCCCCCCCTCCTCAATTTTACTGAATTTGAGTAAAGTGTGTGACATTGCCAATCGAATTGTTTTCTGCAGTTTAATGTTTTAATGATGGGAGATAAATAATGCTCCATATCTTACAGGCTGGCATTGGGGACTCCAAATGTCTCGAATTACGAAGAGTTAGGAGGTAACGCATCTGGTAAGGATAGTTCCTCAATAGTAAATACCAATGTGAAAGATAAGTGAGGTGTTGCAATGAGGAATTGGTTGGGAGGGTTGTAGAAATTGTCAAGTAGGAGTTGGAGATTAGGTCTGTTTTTGTGCGAACCGGCGCATCGGAGTCGAGTTTTTATGGATTGTTCAGGTGTTGTGGTCTGAAGAAGTTATTAAGTATTACCTCGTTGATAAGATGAGTTAATAAGGCATAGTCTCTAAGATGTGTGGAGAATGAAATAGTGACTTAAGAGTATGAAAAACGCCGACACCACCAGTCTCTTGGTTGTCTCTTGTTAAAGAATTCCATTAATAAACCTGCAGGATGCAATTGTCTTCCCACATTATCCTGTTGTCATGACGAAGATTGGAAGAAATTATTAGGTATAGCTTGCAGAACGGATAGAAGCTCTGAAGAAATATCATCCACGATAGGAATCTTGGAATGTAGATCCCTGAAACCGTTTATGGATTTGTTATGATGCATAATTAGGTTCTCTCGGTACTTAAAGTAACAACAATTCTGACAATAAAGGCACAAACTAAGCTTAGGAATCGTGCAAAACTAATGCTATCATTAAAATCTAACCGGACATTAACTCCAGGCCAAATTAAATTGTATCGGTTCCCGCCTCTCCTATCTTCAAATCCTGCATCCAAGTCCTCGAAACAACTCATCTCTATCCGTTGTACTTTACCTCAACTAATGAGAGCTTTTATAGCTTCCTTTCTCTCTTTCCGACGTTTCTCAATTTTTCCGTCGTAAAAATTTGTCTTCCCATTATTTGTTTTAGCTCACACCTGCATTTCCAGTCACTTATCTTAATACAGCGAGAGCGTTTGACAAGATGTCTGCAAAATACCTGTCTGTATTTCGAGAGTGCTTTCAAAATGTTCAAACTATTTGAGTGGCAAAGTACTGTTAAATTTGTAACATATCTTTTAATAAGAAAATTAGAGTTTGGATCCTGTAAACCAGCCTGCTTTAGAAAATGAGTCTCATAATTATCTCAATGGGGTAAATTCGTGTATTTTGTGATTGACGATGTCATATTCACCTTAGTATCATTTTGAATTTAAATTTTTTATAATTAATTGATACGTCTAAATAGGTCTATTTAAACAAATGCGACATTGCTACTGCAGTACAATCTCGGCATCTGTTCAAAGAAGTGTTCATTTGCGAATAGTATGAGTTAAAATATATACATTTGAAAAATTCCTCAGATGACAGATGGAATCCAATTTTTTCGATTACACAATAATTAGAAAAAATATTAAATTGATTTTGCTATGTTATAAAATCTTATCCATCCATCCATCCATCCATCCATCCATCCATCTATCTATCTATCTACCTACCTATCTATCTAATCTATCTTTCACCTATCCGTGTCAAGTCTATTTAATCTATGCAAATAATCTCTGTGAAGCAGTAAACGATTCATATTAATAGGTATTATGTAATCCGATTCCACAATTCAAATGAAGCAAGGCTCCTGCTACTCTGACTATATTCACAACAACTTTTTGATCCTCCCCCTCTTCCGTCTTATTGGGCTTTACTGGTATGATATTTCGATTGCTTTCCCAATGTGAAAAATGGTAAAGTTTTCTTTGTCTTATCGCAGAATATATTACAACAACGTAATATTTAGATGATTAGTACGAATCGACTTCAATGTAATTTACAATAGAAGTTGGTTTAACTTAATGATCCAAGACTTGTCCATAATCGTCAAAATAAAAACATAGTGGCTACGTTTCTTTGAAATTCATCGAATGGAAATTGACTCACAAAAAAGTAAAAGTCACTTTTCAAATACGAACGGGTAAGAAGGAGAAATATCTTCCATCAAAGCAAATGTCCGCTGGGGAGCTAAATTCTGCTTCGTCGAATATTCCAGATATTTATCATCGAAGCAGCAAGCAGTTAATCTAATTTCTTGGAAAACCCAGGCATTCTGAAAAGTTATCTCCAGTAAACCTCGGCCTTGAGGGATGGGTTGAAGCTCCTCTCAGGCTTATTTTCGCCCACCTTTTCCTTTTGAAATAGATCTCAGAAGTTAAAAACCTGCGAGTAACCTCAATTCACTTCCGGAAGTGTATGTCCTGCCAACAATTATTTCGCAATGGCCGTGCACATGCACTGCGGAACTGTCTCCACGGTGGGTTGGCATGTTCGGCAATGAAATCCAATTAGGAAATGAATGCGATTGCTAGCTATCGGTTTCTAGGAATAGCTTATGAGACCCAGGTCAATTCTACAAACGGTTTTACTGTCAATCGGGATTCGAGAAAAACTAATAGTAAAAACAGAACAAAATTTGGGTGATGAGGGTATTTTAATTAGCATTAATACACGTAACCATAATAAAAGATGTATGTATTGACAATTATCTTTGCAGACCACGGTGTTATCTATCTATTGTAGACGAAAATGAGATGAAAAGAGGTTAATGTATCGATCGTAACAAATACAAGCCGAATTGTAGACAGATGTACAAGCTGCGATAAGTCTCAAAATTTGAACGGAGAAAGAAGACACTATGATGATTCTGAATGTGTTGACGGTACAGAAGCTTTTCAGCCTTCTCCCAATAATTTCAACTAACATACATTTTCTATTCCATTGCTAGGTCGGGTAGAAAAGTTAAAAGGTAGTAAAAATTTAACTTTCAGAGAGAGAGAGAGAGGGAGGAGGGAGGGAGGGAGAGAGATCACAGCTTCGTCACCGTCTAATTCGTACTATTCAGAGCCTCTCATTGCACTTGATCGATTGCAATTTGCACCAATCGAGGGTCTAATCGGGCACTTGAATGCAAGCTGTGGGAAGCGATGTTCATCATAAGTATCAGAAAAAAGGACCATCGATTCCCAAATCGACACATCCAGATGTGTTAAGTCAACACAGCTAATTTGTAAATCTGCATGCCGCGAACGCAACGTTTTAAATAAACTACTCTGGGAGGAGTTTATTCTCACAGAACACGGTAACAGTTAGTTATCTGAAGCATTTTAGAGTGGGTATTTATCTAAACGACAAAGCCATGAAAATCTACTTGAATTCATTGCATTACTCCAATTTCCTATTAATAGTTATTCAAGTTTGATGAGATGAACGTATACAAGTTCTGATATCTTTATTGTAATGCGACGATAAGCCTAATAACCTTGAGAAGGTAGGTCTGCGAATGAGAAATTTTCCAGAAATTCTACTTATCGTTGCCTTACTATTTACATCAGAGATTGGTAAACCCATATGATACTCCCTCCTCTATTCCTATTGATTCAAATGATATTAAATGCTCTTGAATAACAGTGAGCATAACCATGATAAAGTTGATTTAGTATTATTTTCTAGGATTACTTGTATGAATTCAAGGGGAGACTCGTATTAGGGTTTGTGTGTTACTACAAAATATCCATCGCAACTTAAGTTAGTCGTATTGGGGAGGATTAACATACAAATTAACCGCCTCTCAGTTCACTTTTAATATCCTTCACCACTCGAAATGACCAGCCATTGAGGATTTGGAAAATGGAAATTCGATTTGGAGAATCAGAAAAGACTTTCAAGAGGATGGAAGTAAGACGCGATTTTATTAAGTTAAATAGAGGTTTCCAACCCATATTTATCCATTCGATTTAAAACTGGGATCATGTGGGGTTACATAAATTTGTTCAAAATGCCTGAATATGTTTAAATCCTTCAGGCCAGTTGCATCCTTGAAGCTATCTTGGCCATAAGAAGAGAAAAATCCCGCCAGCTTATGTCACCCAAGGACTCTGTAACTTCAAAGAAAGGAGTGGTGCCACCACCCAATTGTTTCAAATTTGGTCAGTTCAGGTGGACGTCTTCTTTCTCGATCAGACTGATATGTAGAAGATGAGATTAATGAAATGCAAATAGATTCCAATCTTTGCTCTTGATAGCCAACGTCTGCTACAACTTTCGCTCACTTTCTTTAAAGCTAAGCTCTAACCAAATGTAGCTAACAATTCTATACAGTAGACTTTTGAGGACGAAAGTGGGAAAACCAGTGCTTTCTTTTCTTTGATTAACAACTTCGCATTTCACTATCTTTGCTCAAATTCTCTTGTGGTGGAAATTGTACTTTTAAAGACGGGAAGCGACCTGCACACTATTGCCTCAATAGTAATTTATTTTCCCATATTTATACAGGAGCTGATGGCGGTTAGTGATCTAACCCTCATACAGTGTTTATAGATTAATTCTGATGTTTGGCTAGAACATTTCACTGCATCTTTCTTCTTCTTTTGGCCAGCATAAATAATATAGCACTTCTTCTTGTCTCTGTTAGAAATGTGTTTAATAATGTGTTTATAATATATTCAAAAGTTTAAATGAAATTTTAAATTTATTAGTCCGAAGCACATCAAAGGACGCTTATATGGTTTTATAAATTTGGGCGTTAGAATTGCAAGTTCCAACATTGGCACTTAGACATACACCTGATTTGAATCACGTATCCGTAATTAACTTAATACTGAAATGAGAGTCCAAAAAATGGCGTGTTTGCAATTAAGTAGCAAGAATTCTGTTTGTGCATCTGTTTTAGATTTAAATTACATAGTCCACCAACGAATTAATTATCCTCCTAGAGGCTAATAGGAAACGATGATCTTTCCTGAATGAAAAAAACGAGAATTAAGCAAATAGGGCATGAGAAAGAAATGAAAGAAAAAAGGTAAAGTAGGTAAGAGAACTGGGTATTGAAAGAGAAGTGAATGGAACCTGAGTTTTGATAAACAGAACGAGTTAGGATAAGCTGTGATGATCCGATTGGTTTCGCGTTCTTTGTGAGATGAGTAACCATTAAGCAACCTAGCGCAAATGTTAGAACGCGCAGACATTCATGAAATCATGTGTGCAATCTGAATTCCTACAATTTAACCTTCAGACACAAATGTTCAAGCTGTTTAAGGAATATTCATTGAATTGTATTATTTCTAGATAATTAAATTTTTACCAATTTTAGTTGTGTTTTGCTTTTGTTAATTGTGTTAATTGAAATTTCGATTAAGTATTATTGCTAAATTATATGTTTCAGAAGCTTCTTTACTTCGAAGGTATTGATGTTAATTTGGGGATTTAAAGGCCCAATCACATTTACGGAAAACAGCTCTCTGGTGACACCACTGCCACTGATATCGATATCTTAAAAAATTTCTTCTAGAAAATATTTCAATAACGTCAATCCTGTAATGGGTAATTTCACGGCGGAATCGCATCAAGCTTGTCGGGAATAGGTTTTTAAACCAGCCTCTTCAATATGCAAACTCGATTAGCATTCATCCTATTAAAACTCTACACACTTCGATTATGAATTTTTTATTTGAAATATTTATGCAATATAATATTTTCAAACAATTTCTGCATTTAAATTTTATTGTTTTTAAAAAAATTTTAAATCAATAGACCAATTAATACCCACATTATGTGTTTAAACATTTATAAAGCATTAAGTACGAATATTTATTTAGATTGAATAGGAAATTAATAAATCACTGGCTTACTAAAAACGGAAAACATTCTGTTGTTTCTCTTGTTTTGTAAATATAATTTCTCGTTCACCAGCGTATATACATATAATCATGCAGTAAAAGCATTGAAACAGTTAATGGAACATTTGTCAAATAAACTTCACCTTTTAATTTTAAAGCAAAATAATTTTGCCTGATTTCTGCTTGGATTTTATTGACGCTGCCGATTATTTTAATTAATGAAATGATCGGTATTAGCATTCACGGTAATGGGAAATATTTAATAACTTTCACCTTGAGAAGAACTAGGTAGTATGACCCGTATGTTCGCTGCCCACATTGTTACATGAGACACAAAAACTAAATTAAATCAATCAACACTTCTTTCACAATTTCGTGTTCACACAATCGCTGTTTAGACGTTTTTACTCAGCTCTTTCCATTACTACCACTACTCTCTCTCCCTCTCATAATCCTACGGTTGCCCAATACATCTATGGTTCGAATCAATTCCTTGTCTTCTGACTTTTGAATAGGCTGCTGTACCATGTTGGTCATTAAGAAGGTCATTAGATTTACAAGGGAATATCTCTCAGCTTAGATCGGTTGGTCTACTAAAGTGGGAAACTTATTGCTTTTGTAATTATTCGGAGTCTAAGAATTGAGACCGGAAGGATTGGGGAAATTCGCTTAGCAAATGATCGGCTATATACAGTTTTTTAATTATTTTTAAATCAATATTTCCATTTGTGAGTCTCTGCAGGCAATTACTAAAGCTTATTATTTATTAGCAATTTGATAATTATTCGCTCTCTTTTATAATTTTGCATGTATTTTAAACCCGTGCAAAATACTGATACTTAAGAGGCGATAGAATAGATTCTATTTGCTACACTAATTATTTCCGTGATAAACTCGAGTGGAAGAAGCGGAAGTGAATGCATAGTTGCTTGAAGGTTACGTTTAAAAGCCAATGAGGCTATCATATTTTGAGAATTATGTCTGTAATGTGGTTGGTAGAATCGATTAGTAAATGATATACCGATAGAGAAGAGATACAAATGCTTATTAATGAAAAAATAACAGTTGACATAAAGTAAATAGTAATGTAATGAATAAAGGTGCTCCGCAATATCCCACTGGCATTAAAATTGGGTGTCAATCAGATTTTTAGTATAATGATCATATAATTAATTATATGCATATTGACTGTAATATCCAAAATATTTTATTCGACTATATTTTAACAAGTTCTGCTATGTATCATAGAGCTGTAATGTTGGTATAAGAAAGAGCTCGTTTAAATGGTATGGCCTACCATTTAAATGAATGAACTAGTCAGTATGTTTTGGATTTAGCCGAAATTAAGTCATTCAAAAGGCTCGAATGAAGACCCGAATAATTAGCACTTTGAGCTCTAAAATATGAAGCAGTAAGCTACGCCAATTGATTTAAAAAACACAATAATTAGGGATTCGTTTGATTTCATGACTTTATTTTAAACTTCTTAGTCCTTTTTCCTTCACTCTTGTTGGATTATTCTAAAGATTTCCTTATCGTATTTGCCTTACCGAGGAGAACAATGAGCTATGATTTATCTAACAAACTTTTTTCCCGACGGATAATAAGAGCAATCTACTGTTTCTTGGTGTTGAGCTAGTAACCATAAAACCTGGGGAAATTATCAATTCAGACCTCTCATATCTCTAAATTGTCAGCCGCATTGTATCCAAAGTCAGCGAGCTGAGAATTACCTGAATATGTTTATTCATGTAATGTACAACAAGGATGTTTTTGAGGGATCATTTTCATATAGTTTTAATTGAAAACTCATAAATGGAGGGAGCGTTTCTATGACATACTCAGTTTCATAAATATAAATATAACAAATCGAGAAATCATCAAATTATTACAAATTCACATCATTTTCGGTTTAATCTGAAGGAATGTGGAATGACGGAACACTGATTTGCGCAATGTGGCAAAGTCCAGTATCCATGGCGATGGATTGAGACGGTAAGATATTTTCATATGTGCTGATAATTTGATGGGTCCAACAACTATCGTAAGAATTTGAGTATCTGGGTCAAAAAATACGAGTGAAACTCACGGACCTTGCAGAAAATCGTTGTTATCAACCAAGGCAAAATGAACCCCACACTCCAATAATGGTACAACACTGAATGTGAGTCGAACTCAGGTAATCTTTCGCTTTATTTTATCGCAATTGAATCCATGTGTACTGCAGTTCAAAGAGATAGTAAATGAGATCTCACGGATTAAAAGTTGAGTAAAATTGCAAGAATCCAAGATGTTGAATTACAGTTAATGTAAAATAAGTTCTAAACTATGATTGGGTGCTGATACAAAAGGCAAAAGTTTTGATCGAGATCAAACTCAGTGAATTGGCTAATCTGTTTTTTCGTAACTGAGCAACTGGATCTATCAGTGGAAACAGAAAATATGTTAGAAGATGGTGAAACGTCAGCATCAGTAAGTGGGACTGATATCGATGAATGTAAGAAGAACGACACGATTGTCGTGTCAACAGACTAAACATTTTTTCTACCAAATAATCTGCATTCAGATTGTAGTTTTTGTGGAAAAGAAAAAACTAAACTCATGAGACTCGATGCAAGACAAATTATTGACATTGTGTTTGTCCGTATAATGCTATACCGTGGCGGTTCAGTGCAATAGTATGGTAGTTGACGTGTGATGTGATGGGGTTTGTGATAGGGAACAGATGTTTTTTAGCACACCATTATCATTCCTGTGTTCAGTAAGTCAACGAATGTAATTAGAATTAAAATTATTCACATATAAACGATCGTACCTACTGAGTTTACCTTGATTGGACTCCAATGAATATTTCTGTATTAAAAATTATATTTGGTTTTTTGAGCGAATTCATGATCTAGGAGTGTAAAACTTATTGACCTGCTGATTCATTTAGATAATATTTTCTTCTAATATCTTGCACACTAATGCATGATAAGACCAAGGGGATTTCCAAAAAAATTACCATTTGAAGGTAAAGCAATGTCTTATGCTCGAGAGTTAAAACAAGTTCAACCTGAAGCCAAAATTAACTTTGCAAGACCCTTTTGTTTCCTTGAATTTTTTTCTGGTTCTATCCGAGATTTTTCCTATTGTCCATACTGGACTGCTTTACTCTCTTCTGATCTATCACGATACAAATTTACTGCGATATTTACTTTACATGGAGTTGTAGAAAAGCACGTGACAGCTTTACAATTCAGTAGTGTTTTATATGAATTGCAGTTAAGGAGACAAATTGCTGTATTTTGAAGTATACCAGAGGCGGATTGAATTACGCAGAGATCATACAGGCAGCAACCCATACAACCACGAACTTCCTTGTACTTCTCTAAATAGGAAGTACATTTATGCCTTGCAAATATAACCAAACCGCAAATATCATGTTGCACTGCGAATGAGAAACGTAAATGAATGGCTCAAACATATTATGGACGGAGTCATTACGTCCAATAAGAAATAAACGGGACAAGGGCGGTCAACTCGCGATTGACAAATAACTGGATTTAAATGAAAGATGATAAATAAAATCCACTCTATTGAGAATCAACTCGGGAAGAAAACGAAGCTGACAGGAATAAAATTAGGCACAGGCTGATTGGGTCAAATTTGACTCATAATACATATTAGAGGTGCAAGATTTAAATAATACTGCTTTATATAATCAATTATATGATAACTGTGAATTTAATTATTTGTCCTTAAATATAAGGAAAATATTAGCTCTTATGCCCAGTTTTAGACTGCCAAATAAGAAGAACGCTTTCTTTAGTTCCCAGGTGAACTTAAAATGACTTGTCAAATGCGAATCTTCATTCTTGAAAGTTAATAACTAACGCAACTGCCGCCAATTAACTCTCAAAACTAAACTCCAACTAAAAAGAATGCTCCCAATTCCTGAAATTCTGACGCAACCGGAGCTGCTTTCAATCTTAATTTTAGCCGTTCTCCCCTATCCTACTCGTACCTTTGATTCGATCCAGATATTAAAAGTGATTAGTTATAACATATTCAGCAAATGTATATTACGAACAATGTGTGATTCAGTTGCAATGAATAGATTTGCTCTATATTATTTAAAAATAGAAGGATAATTTAGACAAATGCTAACTTAAAATCACTAATCATAACGTGTCTTACCGGTATTACCTCCTTTGTTATTAAAGCTGTACTTAAAAACATGAAACAATAATGAATAGACAAAGCACATTTTTTCAAGTCCTTTTCAGGTGCCACGTCATTAAAGAACGTCACATGTCTATTAGTCTTCGTCTCCAGTTAAAAATCTTCCGTTTGTAGAAATTCATATGCCTGTGAATGTCTACTTAACCACACTTAAGTAGTTATAAAAATAATCGTCCGCTTATTTATAAAGCCACTTTTAAAATGCAGTACTTCGGTTAACATTTGATGGCGTCTATTCAACTCGTGGGGATGTGAAGGTTAGATTATTAAGTTCACAGGCTTAATCATCTCTCCAAAAAAATTATCACAAGATTAATCAATTGAGCCATTTTAGCTACCTTAACCCACTAATCAATGAGAGGATCTAGTCGATGATGCTATAAAAAATGAATATCATAAGGGCCAAAAGATAACTAGTGAAATTATGACCGTCTTTAGGATCGAAAATTTTATCGATTAAAACTCGAGAAAAGATATTGGGAGCATTTATCGAGCCAATCCATATACGGCTTGTCTACAGTTGTCTACCTTGCGGTGAAAGACAATAAATTAAAGAATGTCCAGGACACTGCTCGAAATACGATGCTAAAATTGTACAGCAGGAAACGAATGATTGCTAAATTTCTAACGGAACAAGCCCCTCTGAGAAACCTTGAGGCGTAACTAGTAGGAGGAAGGTTCCTATGACGTATAACCTTTTAGAAGTCGGGAACCGGCTTTTTTGTTGTACCTGGTAAAGTGTCTTTTATGGTGTCTCGAGTAATTTGCATAAGCTAAGACTTTGCGCTTATAAATTTTTCGAATACACTTATGTGCAACTTTCCTAAACTTCCCAATAATTCCATTGTGTTATACCAGGATTCATTCCACCCATTTGCTATATTTTTATATAATGTCCAAGTATAAGTTTGCAATTCGTAATTGAATACGTAAATAGGAAAATGTGGGACAATTTTTCCCTGGAAAAGCATCACAAGAGGCGGTGAGATGTAATGGAAGGGGGGAGGGGGAAAATGTGACAAGTAGAATTTAGTAAGAGAACCTTACTTCATCTTTATTATGGATCTATCTGCTTGGGAGAATTTCATTAAAAAATTTAAAATTGCTGCAGAAAAACTTGACTATCGATTTTCGAACTGGCAGCTGAGTTTGAAATAGTTTAATAACTGAAAAAATTGGTGATGACCATTTTGCTTGACCCACCTTTTATGATGACGAGTTCATTTAGGTTATTATCGTCCTCAAGTTTTAGTTAGTGTAGTTCTACTAGTTTATATAAGTAGCATTTATTAAAAAGATGTATTATTAATTTACGCCAAGTTATTAGTAAAATGATGCGAAAAGAAATCATTCCCATATTTTTTGTTTTTAATGTAGGAGTTTACTTTTTTACTATTCATACAATATGTGTGGCAGATTTCTCTGTTCAAGTATTTGATTTATAAAACGCAAATTTTTTAAATGAATTAAAAATCCAGTTCTTTAATATTTGAAGTTTTAAGGATAATTAGATAATTGTGATTTTGGCACCATGATTCCAATATTAACTGATGGAAAACAGGGTAGCTAAAATATAATGGCAATTGTTATATTTTGTTATTATTATGACCCACAACAAATATATACAGGGTGAGGACGCATGACACACCTTTAGAGAAATAGAACATGAAACTGTTAATGGCTGAAACTTAAAATTTCTTATAACGTAACAAATAAATATAATATTTACCTAGATTTCATTTTATATATCTACCTTCGACTACTATTACCAACTCGATTCGAGTTCGAAAGCAACTGCAAGCTTTGATCAGATCAGGTGGTCTTTATAGATGTCCTCCATTGGTCGAGCTATTGCTGCCATCAGAGAGAAGGATTTGGTGTATTGGAGATGTTACTTAACTTCCTTTTCAATCACGCCCCACCCAATATGTAATAATTGAAAGGATTAAAGTCTGAAGAGTAGTTTGGAGGCCATGAGTTTGGTGTGATGTAACATAATCAAGAGACTCTCGGCCATCTAAGTCTAGGTTTTGAGAACTTTATGGGATGGAGCCGAATCTTGTAGGAAGTCATAGGAGGTCTTCCATTGATTATTCTATCTATCCAGGGAGGTCTAACAACAATGGTTGGAAGAGTCTCCACATAGGCATCTGTATCTGCATTAACTCTAAGGCACTGTGGAAGAAGTAGAGGAGTCATGATGTGCCCTTTCCTCACTGCTTACAACATCGAAAACCATCACTGTTGCTTGCTGGAAACTTCGTGTGCATGTATAACAGTTGGAACTTCAGTATGATTGGCCCGCCCACCGTCACCAACCATTTCTTTGATTCACTTTTTCGTCTTGGCGGAAGTTTTTTGGCTTAAGAGAGACCAAAAACATCTCTATTATTCTGGGTGCTTCAGTTTGTTTAAGAGTCACTTTACACGCGCATTAAACGATTCTCTAAAGTTCTTTTTGTCAACATAAACTGGCAAACTTCCCTGGGAACATATGATTTTTGTATCCGAGGTCTTGATAATAGCATTCTTTATATTATTCTTATTCCTTTCGATAAGCGAAAATCTTTTTCAAGATGTCGTACATCGACCTCCCAGGATTTTCGTTCATAATACCATGCACTCTTCTCACAAACTCAGGTATTCTGAGTGAGTCAGGACATTGATAATGCTGTTTTCTCCTCCTCGTGGCGACCAGTTCATCTTCATTGTTTTCGTTCAGCAGCTCCTTTCTAACTTTGCGAACGAAAAATCTGGCGAAATTTAGAAATCTTGCAATTTAAAAATTCCTGTGTATCGCTTTCATAGACACTATTACAATGCGCCCTTTCTTTTCATCAGTTATAGTAGTACCTGCTATAAGATCTTCTGATATAAAGAATATATAAATTATTATCGGGTTAGTTGAAATTACAAAAATATAAGTGGCCTCAGATACCCTACGCACCCTGTATATATTTTTTTCCATACTTGATACCTCCACAATTCTAATTATCTCATCTTAATAAAACTTGTGGTGCAATAGCAAAGCTAAATTATTAAAAATTTGATTAACTATAAATCAATACCAAAGCATGTCATTGTATACTCATTAAAATGGCATTAATATATGACATTAAGCTGACAGATAGTTTCGTAAATCGCATTATCTGCTATATTAATACAATGAAATATCGGGACATTTTAAATTTTATTGTTCATGGAATATTTGCTTATTCATAGTTAGGTGATTTCAGGCACCTGGTAAACACTGTGTTTGGTCGTGAAAAACCATTATTTGTGCATTCACAACTACGATTATGTGTCCGATTAATAATAAAAATGATATTAACTATATTCTTCGAGCTAAAGAATACATGGTTATAGCTGTGAGGATATATTCTGGGAAAGGTGAGGGAGATCAAGTTTAGATCTACTTCTTTATACAGCTCAGAAGAATACCTGTGTTGATTTTTCAAATGATCCTTTGAAGAGAATCGCATTGAATTCGATGTTATGACTGGTGATGATATTCTGATATGCAACGTTTCACCCACACCTGTCTTTTATCATTGAACACTGGAAGTCTTTGCTGACCATTGCTCCTGAGGAAGAGTAAAACCGTAGATGATGACAAAACATTACTTTCTTTTCTACATACATTCGCATTCCTCTGTTATTTTACTAGGATACCCTTGATATAGGGATACCAAATTTTAACAAAGGCAATCGCATTATTGGCTGTGTTAGCCATTATCAGCGCCGTTAAACCTACAAATTTATTGTTACGTATCTAACTTTTACTTTTAGCTAGTCAGCATACTAAACCTCCAAGAGTTAGAAAACTGGGGAGATTTTCATAATATTTCAAAGGCAAAGTCTTCTTCACTGGTCGTGAGAATTCGCTGAGCTAGCCCTTCAAATGTAATGGCTCTGCTAGATCGTGATCCTAAGTTAACCGTAATGCTACGGATTATTTTAACAAATCCAGTTAAGTGAATGATTCCACTACCTTGAATTCCAATAGGTTAGTATCCTATTGTTATATAGGCCATTAGAAGGAAAATGTACTGCTAAGATACGAACATCAGTTTATTCTAATTAATTTACCAGTCTCTAAACACTGGACATTTTAAAGCATGAAGTTACTCAAGAACTCAAATAAAGCAATTTGGAATTTAAAGAATTAAGCAGTGAACTAACAAACAATAAAATAGTGCACAGTCGGAACCCCAAAATCCAAGTATAACTGTTTTGATACCTTTACGGCATTCTCAACTTCTACTCCATTTCCTTCCCCATTCACCTTATTGAACCATTTTGCACTTAGCTGAGTTAAGATGTATCCTTTTGATGAAAAAATTGCACAATTTAACCCAAACTCAGGCCATAATATATTATACATTGGATTAAAGACTGATCTGGACTGTGAGAGCTCAATATCCCCATCGAAAAATCTGTAACAAGCTTTAATAATCAGGTAGCATCTAAACCTACAAATTAGCACAGTAATCTAGTAAGGAAAGAAACGAGAGATCCATTGAAAAGATGTCAAGAGTGTTACTTTATATGAATTATTGAAGCAATGGAATATCTACTTTCTGACATGGGGTATTATTCACCTTGTAATATTCAGATGTTCCAAAGACCGATTTTCATGATTTGATTCCTGGATTTTCGAGTGAGTTCACGTCAACTATATTTGGAGCTCGTTGGCGAATTGATTTTGATCCATTTGTATCTTTTGTAGTTATGGGTGGGAGGATAAGGCTAGCAAAAGTATTTTAAACTTTGCAGAGTTTGCTAGATTTCACACGAGGTTATCCAGCAATATTGTAATATACTTCAGAAGGGAAAAATTTGTAACGTATATAAACAGTTAATAATTTAAGGCGATTTGGTGCAGTTGGAATAACTCATGTGACATTACCTCCTTTGACATACTACTTTATTTTTTAGATTTACTCGGGCAACAATTATAAAGTTAACTCTCCAAATTGGCCTCTTTAACGATTTTATTAAAGCGTATTAACGTACCTCATTCCTTGAAATCACCTCCTTAGAACAAACTACACAACTCACCTCTTTTTTAGCAAATTGCACTTATTGGTAAAAGACTTTAGGATGAAATAGAGCATTCATTTTTAATTATATCCCATTCACTGGCAAATAATAATCTGGATAAGGATGGATCACTTGTGATGAACTGACTCTAAGAATGATAAACTTGTATAGCTATCACCCTTTACAGCTTCACGGGCTTTGACGCCTTACGAATTGCTGGGTACATACATTAGTAAGTGTCAAGTGACAAAAGTTGACAAAATGGAATAAATCTAATTATATGCAGGGTTGTGTATGCTGATGGTGGTCGTTTGCGAAGTCAGGGATCATGGGTTCGGTGCTCATCGGTGAGCACTCAGTGAACAGAATAGCAACCACGCCTGGCCCTGTGCACAAGATCAGAATTGGATGATGCTTTCCTGATTTTATGCAGAGTTTTACTGAATAGGGCTTAAACCTAATAACCAACTCAACTCAACCAACTCTTTAAAATCAAGCAATTTTCACCAAAACGCAAGATAAGTCATAGTGATCTTTATCATTGGAACCTGGAACAGTACGTCAGAATAGAAGGTAGAATAAGAAAACGTGATAAATCTATTTCAATTAAAAGTTAGATAGTAGTACCTGCAATAGCACTGGCATCAGATTGGGGTCTGATCTGTTAACACGGGACATTGAAACAACGTCAAACACTCGAGGTTAAGAAAACAATCAAAGAGCTGCTAAAGAGTTTTCCTGGTTCTCTAACTCTAAAGCATCCTGTGAGATACCAGATAAAAAGGAGAATTAGAAATAAAGATTACAAGAACTTATGGCCAGGACAAATTGATCAAGACGCTCAAATGGTTTGGGTTTATCAGACTGTCATGGCTAAAACAACGAATAATGTCAATTCTCATTTTTAAAATCACAAATCATTACCCTAAAGTAATTCCAACAAAAAAAACGATGAAGTACAGAGTTACTAAGTGGTTGTGAAGATAGCGCTTTCGCACTATCGGTGAGATTGCCGTTGCCCGGACGAAACAGTCAACAGGGATTTTCAGTGCCCAATTTTCGGGTGCTTTAAGTCTTCTAAATTCAAGGGTGATTAAAACGCCACATGTCAGATTGTCATCCTCAAAATTGACATCAGATTCAGTGCGAGTCTCCCTAAAAGGTCTTCCTAAAAATCGTCAGCGGTATTTACCCTGAGCTGGGAAGAGAAGAATTAAAATTCTGAAACCCGTGAACCGAATCTCCAAAATAGTCCTTTACAACTATAGGTATAGGTATGCTTCCACCTATCCGAATTGTACAATGTATGTTATCTTTATTAAATAACGAACACACTGCGTCAGTGGTGCATTGGTCACCATATACATCTGCTAAGTCGGAAGTCGCAGTTTCGAGTCCCATCGGGACAAATCTAGTGAGTGAAGTGGCTAATCTCACTGATTAAGTCTGGCTAGGAAATTCAAATTTCCAATCGATAATACGAAAAAACAGTTTTAATGCTCAATTCAACTTGAGTGAACTCTACACTACGACCTTCAATGGTTAGATCATGAAAGATCATACTGCTCCTTTCCACTTTAATAAGAGGAAGAGAACTGAAGTGGTAAGAACAACCAACATAATTAAACAACTAGTCAATAAGCGGAGGAGATTGTAAATAAGAAATTAATCTGTAACCCAGGGGATGAAGTATAAACTTTGAATCTTGGAGGCGTAAAGCGGTCAAATGCCTATTTAGCAAATATTTTACAACTCGAATCTGAAAATCGAACAATGTAACTCTTTTGACGCTCAACTTTCAACCCCTTCACCATATTTCTTATTAAGCTTTGACAGCCTGATTTCAGATGCTTTACAGCAATGAAAAATTAAGCTTTTTTCTACTTCGTTGCTTTATAAACGGCTGCAACATTAATATGTAATAAAGTTACGGATAGTTATTAAATAATGTTTACAGAATGCATGAATTCACCCTGCCATGACAAATAATTGTTGTCTATGCATGAGTAATTCGAACGCTCTAGAACTCGCCATTGGTCACTGCACACATATATGTAAATAGCTGGCATGCAAGGATTAACTAGTGTCAAAATAGCTTATTAAAAGATAAATTCATTTCATCAATGAGAAAATATCCACTCTGGGTTAAAATAGCGCTAATCCTATGTAAGATATGGGATTAAAATCGTCCTGGGATACACCCCTTTAATATCTAATGGTTATAAAGAATAGCAGGGCACAACATTTATTGAATCAGAGGAACCATAGTTGAGATGTACCAAAGTTGTAGTTGAAGAAACCTGAGTGATAGGAATCCGATAAAATAAAAATCAAAGCTGAAGTGTTGAGTAGGGATAAAAAATTGCCCCTAAGTCGCCCATCATCCTTATCAAGAGGAGGGCGAACATCATTCCTGTTATTTGGAAGCGGTTCGTGACCATTATTGGGGCAAAGCTGTTATCAATCTGGTGGTACTTTGATTTCTTAACGCCAGTAACGTGAAGACAGCTCGTATTCTTATAAAAAGTCTTTGTTTAATTAATAAAATGTCCTGAGTTAATTGCACTTGGTCTTAATCTTCAATCTAGTCTGAGTCAACTATGGTCTAGTCATATCCTGTGTGCAGATATATCATATCAGCAGAACTAGATCTTCTAGCTGTATTGCAGTGTAGAAGAGTCATACTTTATAGAAGTAGGCGACTGAGCAGTTACAATCAGAGAAAAGTGGGTTGCACGTATAAACATTGTACGTGGTAGTGGAATTGTGTGAAAGGCTAAAAAAGTTCTCTTAGGGAGGCTGTCTGAATTTGCGGCGCATGTTTATTGATGAGCGGTTGACAATTATTGAAGAAGTAAGAGTCAAACATAAAGATGCCGAGCAGACCTATGAATCAGTGAGCCTACACAAAAGCAACCAAGGTTAAGTAACAGTCACTTATCTATAATTGAGAGACCTTGAACTTAACCAGCCGTACTTTTATAAACACCGAGTGATTCAAGAAATATAACCATTAATCCAATTTTATGGAATAAAGGAACACTAAAGCACACCAAACGGGAGATTTCATTTTAAATTTAAACTGTACATAAGTGGTAATATGCGAATCTTTAAGCTCCCTAGGAGCCCATTTTAGAACCGATGGACGTGTATTATAGCTACCGACGAAATTTGTATCTGCCTTAACTTGGTTACTTTTGTAATGATCCATTATTATTAACTGTCTAATTTCAGAAATTTACACAAAGTCATGGCTAAGGTAAATCTATCAAAATTTCAAGCAAATCTTTGATTTAACCAGGCAGTCATGTGCAAAGCAACAAACAATGCATATTTCCGTCTCTAAAGGCGTAGTCCCCATATCAAAGTAACTTGGGAGAAAACTATTTTCCGTTCAGCAAATTTTCATCCAAGCTGTCGAATTTGGTTAACTCCTTCATTTTAAGCTCAAATAAGAATTACTTGAATTTGAAATGAATCTAAGACCTTGAAATCTTCAAAATTAAAAATTTTGTAATTTCTCCACAGCACCTTCGCGCTTTCTTGACTTACTTATATTGCATATACCAGCCTAAACTGGCCAATTTTATTTAAATCGTAGATTTCAGGATCAAGGTCTCTAGAATTCACAATCCGCTTTCTCCAAGGCTATGAAATCAAGAAATTATTTAAAAACCTATTGAGAACTTAATTTGAGTTGCATAGTTGGTACAATTTTACACTATCGACAGGATCACAGTTCCACAGCGATAACAACCAACTTTCGAAGCTTTGTCTTAAAATATCACATACCAGAATGTTGCTCGCATTGTTGACATCAAATGCATCTTCCGAAAAGTAACGGCACATATTTTTCTGAAATGACCTGGGAAGAATTAAACCTCGAACCTCACGAAATGCGCCTTCGTATCCTTCTCCTCAATTATTTCCAAAAAGCTGTAGCCACACAATCGCTTGTACGATTATTATAATATAAACAATCTTTATGAATAATTTGACACATTATTATTGACTAACAGCAGCATCTAAGTTACTATTTCGAATTGTAAACGATTGTGCACGGAATATAGAGGCAGATATTTTCTTAGTCTAGCTCTTTTAGGCATTTATGCCCTTTCATTCTCGGTGTCTCGTCCATTAGTTATTAAGTAATTCCTGTTATTCTTTATTCGTTTCAGAGATCAGAATGATATCAAAACATATGCAAACTAAATGAAGATAGCGACGAAGGATAATTGATAAGAAGACAAGGTTGTCTAGGTAACAGAGAGAATAAAAACGCTCACACCAAGGTTTGTTTGCTGTCACTGCGCCTTTGGTCGCCATAGCTACAAGGGCGTCAACTAAATTAAAATAAAAGTTACCAAGCACGTTGCTACTAAGGATTTAGAAGTGAGCTAAACAGGCAACCGCGTCAGCCTAGTACTGAAGCACGCAGACTAGCATGGATCAATGGAGAAATTAGTATATCGAGATACACTTGAAGGAAGGATCCCTTCTTCTTCGAAACATTTACCTTACGTCATCGCTAATCACCAAAATTTGATTATCTCATCCTTATAGTAACGTCTGTAAACTTTTAACCTTTCCTGCGATCCAAGCACTCTATAGACAAACATCGTGTGTCTTCAACTAGCCTATTTTCACCGATCGAAAAAGGTAAGCATACCTCGAACGATAGTAGCAAAGACACCGCTTAGTCGGCTTTTTTATTAACCAGTCCTGTCTGCACTGGCCCTTCTTTTTCCTACAATCGTCCGGACCAATTAAAGCACGCATACAATTATATCCTTATGCGTGTCCTCACCCAAAGTGTCGATTATAAATAGCCTTCCATCAGACACACATACACAGGAGACCCTAGCTCGTCAGACGCATCTCACTTTGCTTAGTCCCTCTCCTCCAATTCTCTATTTTCCCTTGTGACTCTGCACTGAGGTTTGCTCACTACAACCTGGTCTACTCAATCCTTTGTGTTCTTTTTTCTTTGCTGTTAGCTATCTAACCGCTACACACTCAAAATCCGGCTTCATGGCGCGTGAGAGGTTAGTGGCAATACGGTTGCTCCTTCTCACCTTTACACATTTTAATTTTTTTAGACCCGCCTTTTTATCTTTCATATTATTTAATAGATCTCTATGCTATTTCATATTAACTTGCATTAACTATGTGACGTCCTCTAATAAATGCATATTTAGACCACGCTTAGAGCATTTAGAAAAAGTCGTTTGTTTACTTAATCCAGAAAATTCAAATTAAAGCTACCTTAAGTGTGACTTAATTTCTGATCGATTGACAAAAACAGGAAACTCAAAATTCGTTTTCTCATCCATTATGAACAGTTGCTTTTCTCATTTTCTACTGAAGAAAATAATAGAAAATCCGATCCTCTATAAGGATTTTCTTCAAATATTACTGAGGGTATCTGATAACAACAGATTTAAAGATTTGCTATACACTGTGAGAAGGAATATGTAAGTTTTACGTGCTTGAATAGTCATTATGTGCGGAGAGATAGCTCAGTAAATTTATCTGAGAAATGCCGCAGCAGATCCTAAGCGAAAAAGACTTCACCCTCAGGTTGTTAGTGAAAAGTCTCTCTAATTCTCTTAAACTAAAACTTCTGGGCCGTTAGGCACCAAGGAGAACTAGAGGGATAGTTTACGCAGTCATGGTTAGGGTAAATCAATAAAGACGCAGAAGTCTTTAGCTGGAATATCATCGCAAAAGCAGCCAACAACATCGAATACCGCCTCAGAGGAATCCGAGTGAAGATAAAGTGCGAGGCAGTCATTTATATGCAAATATTCACGGAAAAGAACTTCTTTTAACTCTCAATGGGATCACTATTCCACAAGCCAACCAATAAAAAGAGACTCGAAGTATCCAACATCTCTTTGTGGTGGTAATTTAAACGTCATTGATAGGACAGTCTCTATTTTAGAGAGCATTTTGAGAAAGCTGCAGAAAATAATGCATATATTCGACTGTCTGAGCTGAGTAATGGGCAAGTAAATCCCCAATGCAATGGATCGACCTATCATTCTCTACCCTCAAATTAAAACCTGATGTCAATGGTTACGCTTGTCTGAATAGTATGTGTGCTTATTTTTAAAAAAATGATAGACAATATCTAGCTCAATGAGCTAAACAATCATATTAAAATGATAAAAGGGTTAGCAGAGGACATGGTCAAGCTACTACTCAGCTGTCGATATAATAGAAATAAGCAATAAATGCATGGAAAAAATACATTTCAGCCATCAAGGTACCCATTAAAATAAGCATACTACGCAATAAGACAATATAAAGGTGATTAATTTTCACTGGTAAATAAGTTTGGACCATTTAAAATGAGCTCAAGAGATCTAGTTATAACCTGTAAGTGCATTTCAGGTTATGAATTCTACTTTAATCAAAATACGCTTACAAATTATAACAGAATGAATGATACATCTATTTAAAATTTGAAGTAATATGCATAATAATAGTCCGAAAAGAACATTTCAAACACAGCCAGGTTGAAATCAGAATCAAATACGCGAAGTGGAGTATGTTAAAGGGATTAAAATCCAGAACAACAAGCCTTTTTCGGTTGGTTACTGTCCTGTTGGAGAGGAATAGTAGGCTTACTGCCCAATGGAAGGGCATTATTGGAATTCACGGAGGGTGTTCCTACAATTTTAAGAATATCTTAACAAAAATCGCACTTGAAAAGTAGTCCTTACCTTCAAGAAGGGTGGAAAAAGCTCGATCGACATTGGTTGAGTCTAAGGCTGATGTTTCAATGAAGTGAAGACAAGTATCTTCAGCGAATTGCTTGGCTTCTTGCGTAGAAACCGTACGCAGATGGCGCAGATCACATTTATTTCCAACTAATATGGTGACAATATTTCGATCAGCATTATTCTTAAGTTCCTTCAACCATACGTTCACATTTTCAAAAGTAGTGTACTTAGCTATATCATATACAAGCAGAGCTCCAACAGCACCGCGATAATACCTATAGAAAACAGAACTAATTATAGAAAAATACTCAACTTACGCTGACGTTATTGCTCTGTATCTTTCTTGGCCGGCTGTATCCCAAATTTGGATTTTTATAACCTTATCACCTATCTTAACACTCCTGGTTGCGAATTCAACGCCGATTGTGGTTTTACTCTCCAAGTTAAATTGATTACGAGTGTATCGAGAGAGTAGATTGCTCTTACCGACACCTGAATCCCCTATTAATACGACTAAAATATATAAGAAATGATTAATTAAAAGAAAATAAATACTTTTGAAAAGGTAATCATATGAATCTTCATCGTTGGCCATTTTTAATTAGAGGTAGATGTAAGAAGAAACCCTGAGCCAGAAAAAATCGGCAATTTGTTATACTTTGACAAAGGCGCGTTGATGTTAACCAATTGTATTCAATACCATACCGGGCCGTTCGTAGCATGGTTAATATAGATGATGACTCAAAATTTAGATAATGAGGACAAATATAAATAATAATTCATTCTCTCATGTAAATTAACTTTGAAATTAGTCTGATATTTTATTGTATACGCTTATTTATCAACAGCAGAAAACTTCCCCGACTAGTTTAACACAAAATTTAATTGACGCAAAAATTACAATTACTCTTCAATTGCTTGTATATAGACGTTCATTTAAGACATAGATTTTTTAAATGTGATTCAGTTTTAAGTGTCTCAGAATGAAAAAATATAGTCTCTGATAAATCATTTTCAATGGTAAAATGTGCCCATATATTCTATAAAAGTTAAATATTTTACTAAACCTTTATTCGATCTAATTATAATTTTATTGTTATTAATAGAAAATATGAAAAATGAACATCCTATCGTGTGCTGATTTTAAGAAAATGCGTACTGCATGACGGTATTGAAAATATTGGCATCTGGATTGATTCTAAAAGCAGGATTTAAGTCTATCAGAATTTTTGTTTCCTTGTAACTGCCTCTCTAATTCTCCAAGGTGGACCTATTCTATGTTGTAGTAATGTGGGTTCTATTGCTATGGTCTATCTGACTCGGACAGAGTGATAAGATAGGGCTGCAATTCCACCAAGACACTTTATTATCTCAATCAGAGCTTTAAATAAGAATGCAAGTCACCAGGCTAATAACAATAGCTATAAAACGCTTTGATATCTCTGAATATAAACGAATCAGACTTACCTTCTCTCTATGATGATTTCGACATGCAATCTATTATATCATCAAATACCTTCAATTATTTCGTAATATCTATATCTTGCTTTTAGACTGTGAATAGAGACTTAATTCACACTTGAGAAATTTTAATTCATATTAAACAAATAAGACATTGTTATAATCTGCTCTACTCTGTAGGATACCGTAATCGACTCTTCGAGCCCCTAAGATATTGCGCTAGCTACAAACACGACCTGACAACACCACAATACAAAACGATCCAAACCAATATATCAACACAATACACGCGTTTCCCCATCGATAGGTCGGTCTATATTATGCGCCATTTACAATCGTAATGTAAATAGATTCGTTCGAATAAGAGGGGATTAAAAAAAGCAAGAATTAAAAGGTGGAAAATAAAGAATCTTACGTATAAGAATTAATTTGGGAAAAAATTATTTTCTTATGTTTAACGGACATTAATAACAAAAACCTCGTGTTAACAATATAAAAGACTTATTTTTTAAATAATATGCTTCTTGTGCTCCTCTGATGCCATAGAATATTTATATTTAATTCCATCACGAGCCAAAGAATTAGAAAGAAAACGCAAGAACGCATGAATTATGAAATAATCTAGACTCTTAGGCATTTAGGGATAACACAGCAGGGAATACCAAACATCTAATTGGGCTCATTAATCCCTTCGGGTAACAACCACAGATAAGGGGCCTAGGACAAACACAATGGAAACAGAAGAGGAACATATATGGGAGACTGCTGTTACGCAGTGAGTCACTTTATTTTAGACAAATTGGTCCGGGGATCAATAGTGCCATTGCCATAAGACTTAGTGTAATTAAATTAAACATTATGTTAACATTTCGCCCACAGATATCTCTCCTCTTGTGAAAACGGATCTACGATTTTGCGTTTGTTTATGTTCTTGTCTCCCATGTTTCTTATTTAGAATTATATTACAGGACTTGGACTGATTGGAATCTAGCTTTAAATTTGTTCTGCAATGTGAATTTATATTTTTAAAATTAAATGACTCTGATTTTAATATATATTTGACTAACGGTGTTAAAGACTTATTATTATTTACGATCCTCAGTTTTCAACTGTACTATTATTAACGTACAAAAACCATATAGCCCAGGGACTATAAAAGAAAGGACGGCACGGATTAGTTCGATAATAGATACTGCCTCATCCTTTTGATGTGAAAATTTTTCATTTTTCCCTGCCATGGATAGTAAACAAATAAATCGGAGAAGAGTTATTATGAATAACTATCTAGGGCAATTGGATGAATTTTGTTAATATTTTATGCACTTGAACCTGCAATACGCTTTGGTATTTCAAATTCGTGCTGTACTTTTTGTGATTTTTGACTGCTATTACGGCAAATTGACCGAGTAGAACAAAAGAAATAAAAAACCCAGTTGCTTAATCCTTGATGAAAGATTTTAATGGCATGCTTAAGAAATCTAAAACACAATTTTAAAAACTTAAAGTTAATTGCTGCATAAAATTGACCGATATATCTTTCCTATTTGTTTACCATGCCGTCACATAAGGACTACGTTTAAAATTATGCATTCAAAATTGATCTTTAGCCTAGAATGTTTAATCTAATAAAGTCTCTGGAAGTAATGGAATTATTTTCGCGTTTTACCGAATTCAAATTTGGTTTTGAAGATTTTCAAGCTGTGAATGCTTAAAATTTGCCAAACAACTTTTACAAGTTTTAATCTTGAAAAAAATTTAGGCTTCAGCTACAATAAGGGGAGCAAAGAAATAAGTCCTACCACCTAATTTGTCCGATATTCCAGACTATAGAACGAGAGAAAACACAAGTTCCATAGATACTAAACAAATTACGTTTATGACGTTCAGATATGTGTTGCAAACAGAAGGTCTAATACAAAATACGTTTATGGGATACATGGCAACTATAAATGATAAAAATTTTATTTTCTCACATTGTTTTTACCCCCATTGGCGTAATACTTTCTTCTTGATTGTAGTTAGTGTAGCAAAGCCATCAAGATTTATACTTCTGAATTCCGAACACATTAAATTTTCTTCTTTCACATATGGTGCATATTTAAATGCATAATGAATAATTTCGGAGCTTAATAACCTGTTGATCTAGCAGAATGTTCAGTTCTGCTACTTCGATTCATCTATCTCTTCTTTCAGACAAAATATTTTATTTGGCAATACACTTAATTTTTTATTTGACAGAAATAACTGAGTTTCACTCTAGTGGAATCGTAAAATGGCATGTTTCGTACATTTTAAACAAATAAAATACATCGCCACGGCTTCTATAAAATTGACATTGATTTACCCACGAGGTTACGACTTCGTGTGGAATGCAACAAAAGTCGATTATCAATAGTAATCATTGAAAGCTTTGAATCCAAGGTTTTGGTTATAATAAGAGAATGATGTTTAAGTTCAAGAACAGGTTCACTGCTTGCATTCCATTGCCGTCGTTACGTGAGCAGTACAAACAATGCAACCAAAAACCTTATTATGAATTTCGTATTATAAGAGTGCGATTTTAGATTCTGGAAAAGTACAAAAATCAGTTGAAATAATTATATTTTCGAGTATCCCTATCTTTTCTTCAGGCCTGATTTTGATAATGCTGTTGTGAAGTAGGATTAGAGGGTTACCGACCATAGCAGAAGGAAACTGAATTCAGCAACTATAAATCTAAAAAGAATAAGAAGAAGTTAACTGACTTCATGAGAGGAAGCAGGAGGAAGGATAAAAGAGAGGGGGCTGCAAACTGGGAGGAGCTGCATGGAGCACTGATATGGGTTTCAATTATACTCAAATGAGTTTTCCCTCCTTCCCCCTTCGAATGATTACTGACTGCTTATTTCGCATGAAGACTTATGTTCTCCATTTTCCGACAGACTAATCTCTGCGTCCATTTTTACGTTTGTGCGGTTTTCCACTCTCGAGTTAAGACTCTTCTATCTTCATGGCCAATTATTAAGTAAGGCCAAAGACATGATAAGTTGCAGATGGAGAGAATCTGGTTGAAGAGCCTGTTGTATCAGCTAGCTAGTAAGGGCTGAAGAGAAGAGAGTCAGAAGTTGTGTAGAGAAAATCGGTGCATAGCAATCGGGACTTTCGCATTTTTAGAATTGATAAAGGTAGCTGGAATAGTTATAAGGCAGAGAGTCTTGTGATTAATAATTGATTTTGGGAGTCACCGAGAGTTTGGTAGACATCCCGATGTCGATTATTTCAGACACCCTAATAACGATTGATCATTTTCAGCTCATGAAAATATTATCCAATACTTATATTTACTTTTACTTTACCTTACGAAATATCTACTCTTCAGCGACATTAGGTGACAAGTGTCAGTTATCGATAAGATTTGACTTCTCCTAGGTACTATTTTTTTCATAATCTAATTGATCAAAAAAGTGAAGAACTCACCTTGAGCTTGTAGTATTTGCGGACTCTGACTCATAGATCTGCCCGATATCTCTGAGTATTACGTATCTACTGGCTCATAGCGTCCGTCAAAAGCCTCATCGTACCCCATTTTTCCCGTTTCTCATTATCCGGATCGTCCCTACTCAGTACTGACGCCCGTTATTTTCTCTCCTTACTCTGTCCTCTATTCCCCTCTCCTTCCTCTTCTAGCTCTTTTCCAGTTGTCCAGTATACATGTCATCCTACTTAACTTTTGATCTTCCCAGTCGAGAAGGGCTATTGTGTTCCGTTAGTTGTAGGAAGATCATGAGATTTGTAAGCGAAGTTCTAGTCTAACTTGACCTAGCTCGTTAATGTGGCTTTATTAATCGAATTAGAGTAACTTTAAGCTTTTCTTTCGCTTATTCTTTGTGTTAAGTAATCGCTACTCCAATCATGGGAACTATGAAAAAATAGATTGGCATTATATTATTACGATAATCTTAAAAAATATGATTTCCAATGACCGCATGAATATAAAAAACGCATTTTATGAAAATCTTGCCTTTTCATCAATGAGATTTTTTTACTGTTTCACTTAGTTTATGTATTGATCAATCAAAAGCCCATAGAGTTACAAGATGTGCTCCAGATATGTTGTTTGCGTCAATAAAGTAAACTTTAATCACAATTAAAGTTACTGTGGAACTAGACCCAATTATCCTGAATATCCCCTCATAGAACTTATGGTCTTCTTAAGGATAACGGGTAGCAACATCTTTCTTGAGTAAGAAGATCAAGAGTTGGTGCTATAGCCAGCAGATGTCTATCAACACCTGGCGATTAGAAATGATTGACTGGCGATAAGATCTTTACTACAGTGTCCATAGATGGTCTCACTGTGTGTTTGTACATAGATACCTAAACAGATGTCGACCATCAAGCCGAGACACAGACAACGAGACATGACTGACGTCTGACAAAGAAATGTTTTGTATGTTAACCTAATTTACTAATTAATAAATTGGGGTGGCTTGCCTGCCACCTCCGAACTGATCTGGCGACATGGGTGACTTGACTTGACTTAATCCATCTATTCGACCGATGTGACCCCGATAGACCTCAAAGTTATAACAATTGGGCAGACAGTTTTGCAATGAAAAATTGGAAACTAATGAAAGAGAAGATGAAGAAATTTGTAGGAAAGTGATAGACGTTAGCATTGAGGGAGGACAATCCGGATTGTGAGGAACAGAAGAAATTAAATACGATTAGGTGGTTGACCTATTTCGCGCTATATGTTCATTGACAGGATAAAGGTAAGAGTCATTATGGGAGTAATACGAAGAGAGACTGAGCAAATTAATGAATCAGCGTGCACAGGTACTACTACCATTTAGTTTATGTAAATATATTATGACTATTTTCTACTAAAATATAATCATACCTGTTGGAAGGGACGTTTATATAAAGTAAGAATTTAATCCCTATTTTAAAGTCAACTAATTTAATTATTTATCATATTTCTTTATAAAGCTGGTCATATAGCTGAGAAGAACGCAAGTACAATGCGGTTTTATTTGAAAACGTTATTTGGAACCTCATGACCTTGAGTTTCGAAAGACAATTCTTGACGGTCTTTGATTCAAGTTGAGCATGTACTCTTATAATGATAATTCACCACCTTTGCACAAGAAACCGAGTTCTGAACTTTATAAAGAGCCAATTTATTTAACAGGTTCTTTAAAACCTTACGTCAGGAAATCTTTAGGGGATGTTACCTTTCGATATCTCTCTTCCTTCCAACTTGAATTCATGATTCCATCAATTATTAAATCTGATTACGATTATGAATGAACATTTAATCAAACATAGCCAAACTGACTAAAAATTCTTTACTGACGGGAGGATTTAATCTAGTAGGCATATTTTTTGCCTCTATTTCTCCTTGCCGACCTTTTCGAAAAGCTCGGCCATAATTATATATTGACGATGATAAATCATGTCTAATTTGCTTCACGACTGTCTGCAAAAACATCGATCCTTATGGAATCAGCAACAGCAGATTAGACAGTTATGGCCCTAAATCTCAACGCCCATTTCTCAGTATTCACCTAGATCAGATTCTTTTCTTGAGAAGCTAGTTCTGAAGGGTGTAAGTAGGACAGCTCACTAAAAGAAGGAAACATTGTCCAGTATACACTTCGTCTTGAATTTACCCTGAGCAGGAAAGCTTATTCATTCAAGGCATCGTCTTAGATATAATGAATAGTACTCAAAGCATAAATTTATTTAAATTATATATTCTTTCGTTTGTCTGCTATTTTCAAACAGCCCTTGGTCTAGCCCTTTGGCAAATGAAAAACAGTTCCTGTCTTTTATTTTTTCAATACTAACTGATGGATAGATTTAGAATGAGAAATTGACCAAGCCATCTAATTACGTCTAACTCAAACTCTGGGCTTCTACTAAGCACACACTGAGGAACTCGGAGTGCTTAATTACCTACTAAAACTTCAAGCTCACCAGAGAACTATCACTGGAGTGATAAAAAGTTCATCTAGCCCCTGAATTATCTTTGCTAGGTCTCAATTTCTCTGACCTGCGGCGCCTTAAATTCCATCTGTTCATGCTACCTCTTCTGACAGAACTGTATATAACCCCACGGCATCCATAAGCATATCACACCACACCACCTCCCTTCTGTCTTCGAAATTTTCTAATCATAAATCTGCTTTTGCAACTATCTTCTCTCCTTATCCCATTGTCATTAGTAAAGATTTGTAGAACTTGTAAAAAAAACCTAGAATAGCATGAGACCTTAATAAAACACTTAGCTGCTAGTTTTCCTTCTAAATGTGTAATAAAATACGTCAGCCTAAACTTCATTCCTGATTGTAGGCAATTTGGCTTTTAGAATTTTCCCTTAGATGATGCAAAAATAAGACCGCTTAAAAGAAAGTTGAATAGCATAAAACCCCACTTCCAACGTGGCAGTGTAGCTGTCATTCTCAGTGCGATGAGGTCACCTACCTTAGTAGGATCTAAATTTATTCTTTGTAATAATAATCACGTCTCCTGTACCAATTCTCGAAATATACATACACATGCTTGCCTAAATTATCTTTTTCCTTTATAAATTTAAGAAAACAAGATTGCAATCCTTTTGAAGCGTCTGTTTTCTAAAATTGACTTAAAATGAACATTATATTTCCTTTCAAATAACTACTCCGATGATGTTTCCCCTAGCAACGTTATAAAATGCCAACGATATTAAAGTGAGTGTGTGCTTTATATATGCGTAATAGAGTGAGTACATACAAGATGGTTAGTTTGTTGAGACGATTGTATAACTGGCGCTAACCAATCGATAGGGCAAGTTGTACTCACTACAACACAAGATAGAAAGAAGGCAGAGTTGGAATCTGGAGCCTTTAACCAGAAAGAACTAATAAAGACACTCACCAAGTTGATGCCAAGCGTAATCATATAATTATGAAATGTACTTTATTACTATTACCCATGATAATTAAGAAAACTTTAAAAGTTTTATTCATGAGACAGCATCTGAACACTCGAAATAATCCAGTAATGGATAAACGGAATGTCAAGAACCTTCTCTTATTTGTGTTATGAAGGCTTTGAGTTGTTCACTTTCTAATAAAGAATTTGAATCACTTTGTAATAACCAAGTGTTGAAAAGCTCAGTTTTCGTTGATTGATCCCCATGTTTCTTGGTTGAACCATTCATTTAACTGAATGGTTTATCATGCCCATATAATTCAATTTTATCTTTTTGCACCCTTGAGCTGGTAGTTGAAAATAATAAAAGTAGGTATAACTGAACTTATTACACTGCTAAATTATATGAAGTGACATAAATACTGATGTCTAGTTGGGTCAGACCAGAGTAGAACTGGCGCTTAAACACCTCATAAATGACGTTTACAGTGAACCATGTGAATAAGTGTTTAAGTCAGATGGCCTGCGTTAGAGGAAAAAATGTGAAGATTCTACAATGAACAATGATTTCCTTTAAAAAAAGCCATATCAAAATTACTAGATTATAGATCTCAAATAAAAGATTAAAGATTAAAATAAATGCAATATAAATCGTTTAAATTAATCATCTTGCGATATGCTTTAATTTATTACATTAATATTTATTTCAAATTTGTCCCATTGATCTGCTCTCTGCCTCAATTTTGATTTCCTCAATACTGTCTGCGTATTTTTTATTTGATCCCATATTGATGCCAGTACTTATAAAAGTTTATGTAACCCCAACCAGGACGTAGATTTAACACATTTCCCTCCTCCTACCTCCTGTTCTGACATCCTTTTTACCTCTCCCTATCGCAGAATTTTACTTCCCAATCTGGTTTTGTGTTGAATATAATGAACCCACCTAAACTGGAAGTTGGTAAGTATAAGCACTAATAATTTTCCGTTGGAAATGCTAATAATGACACATGTTGTGGTGCTTTCGATCCTCATTTGAGTTGATTTTATCCTTTATATGCCACCATGCATGTTGCCACAAAGGCTAAGCTAACAGTCATGTAAGCCGATACGGTCGCACTTACCTGCACGCAGTTTAACATGGACGCAGAGTATAAACCGGACATAGGAGAACAGCAGCCATTGATCAGATCAGGTGATATCCACATCTTCATATCCCTTACTGAGTTAGAGGATTTGGCCATAGCTGTGTTCAAGTTTCCTAGTCTTAATCATCTATGTGTTATCATTGAGCAATTGTAATTAATTCGCATTTCCATTGATCGCTCATTACCTTTTATCCAATCCATAAAACATTTAACTTTAGTTTTGGTGAGGCCCTTTAACATATATATACATAAATCCGAGTGGATAGTAATTCATAAAATTTTGTGCTTTTTCTGTTATTAAATATATTCCGGTGGCTATTTCCTTCCCTGGTGCTATATTCTGCTATGTTATTGCATAATAAGGTTCCTAATGCTGCAGTCTGCTCCTGGATTATTATTCAAAATATTGCACCTTACAAATGCAAGGTGAAATTATTTCGCATTTTTCTTACATTTCAATTCACTAGGTGGCGTTGTCACCAGATACTTACCCGGATTAATTACTCATGCGATAAGAGAAGAATTTCACATATTCAGCTCCCTTAAATTGTGAAAAGATAATTGGTTGTATTGTCATTCCTCCTTTTGCCAAACGGATATGCCGTTGACGGCAAAGGCTCCAAGACGTTAAACTTCACCTAAGTAATTGATACTAATCCCTTTTAAAGGACAGGACATCCAATGATCAACTTGGATCAGCTAAAATAAATTGAATATATTACTTCATTAATATTATGCTTTTGTTTTTACATTAATAATGACTTTATAGCAATGTAGCAATAGCATATTACTATGGCTATCCTCATCTGCTTCCCCTACCAAGTTGAAAGAAAATTGTTGTAAGGAAAGGTCATACAAGATTAACCTGTGGGAAGAAGTGAATTGAGGTGGTAAGGCCCAACCATCCTCTACTTAATTAATTAGCCAATTAGATATGGACATTGTAGTCAAGAATTTAATCTATAATTCAGAAGACGAATCACACAATCTGAATTTTGAAAGTGAAGCTGTGAACCTACACAAAAGAAAATAATACACGTCTAGAATTTTAAAATTAATGAAAGTTTGACTCTTTATTTCATCGACTTTTCATCTCCTATTTGTCCATTATTTGATTTACTAGAATCCAATTTCAGTTGCTCTTCCAGGACGAAATTGGAATTTTTCCTGCGGATCTATAATAATATAAGCCGAAATAACTAGATGAACAATATCATCTATTCGAAGTAGCACTTATCCCAAGTTAAGCTGCTTTTATAATCTGATTGAGTTGAGCTTAGAAATATCCCCTTTAACTCTAATGATCTTAAAAACGAAAGGATACCATATCCTTTCCCAAGGTCAAGTAAAAGGGAATTGAATTAGGCCTGTAGTGTATTGGACGATCGCAGATAGGAGAGAGAGGAAAGAGAGGATTATAGAAAGGAGAACTTGGTTGCGTAAAAGTGGAATTGTGTGTAAAGGCTAAAATCAGGTGTCCTTGAAGAACTGTCTGGTTTAATTCTCCCTTGTGAGTCACTTTGTGCCTGTTTAGGCTGAGCGGATCTATGCGTCATTGCGTAACGTACAATACTTTCTATATTCGTCCTTCACACTGTTTACCGGTTCTCTCTCAAGACAATTTGGTTTAAACTTAGGAGCCTTCTTCCTGCCTTCTCTCACAGAAATTTCATTCTGCGACCACCTACAAGTTTGGGAGGACGAAGCTCATCTCTTCTGATCAGCAGCAGAGTAGGACTCATCACCGCTTTCACCTACATCTTAGGAGAAGCGTTTATAATCACCTTGCACAGGGGATTAGCAGTCTGAAATCCCTCTCTTATGAGAAATTCGCATTAAGCTATCCCTATCTCGACTAATTCAGATTTCTCAGAATCAATCCTACTTTCAGATTTATTCTATTATGACTTCAATTGCAGGCAAGAATTTTTCGATATTTATTTTGATCGCTTTTATTACATTCACAAGCGCTACTTTCCCATTTGACATGACCTCAGTCGCCGTTCTTATCATATTATTATCATATCATATATCTAGGTTGCTTTGCCACTTGCTTTATGTAAATCGCAGTTAATTATGATCCTTTAACACAATTACCGAATCTAGATGCTGAAATCCCTGACCCGTATGGTAAAATATATACACTATAGTTCAATTTTGAATCGAGCTTAATTATTATTTGATCATAAGATAATGAGACGTTCCAATCAAACAGGGATTAGAAAAAGGAGAGTGAAATGTGAAGTCAACTGCTTGAAAATTGAGGAGCTCTAAGTTACACTGAATCCTGTAAGTAAAATAACTTTAAGAGCCCGATTAAGTTAAGCTTGGAGATATCTCCTTACAAAACTAATGATCTTCCTAAGGACTATCAGGAAGTGTCAGCCCTTCCAAAAGTAGAAAAAAAGAATTGTGTTGGACTTCATGTCTATTGGATACAAATAAGAAATAAAAGAAAAATTCTTGCAGTTAGGTGTTTTCTCTTTATGTTTTAATGACCTTCAAGGTTTAAGCTATTTGACAACATTAGGGTTAGTTGGAGCTCAGCTTGAAAGGCTGATGAATGAGCTCCGTTAAATGTAAATCTCTATGAATTGAGATTCCTTCTATTTTTCAACTGGACATTTTAGAATAGCTTCAAGTAGCAGGTATTGTGGGACGATAAAGTGTCGGTAAAAGCATCCCACAAGGGCTGTCCAGACTTGAAGATAGAAACCCATACAGACAGAGATAACTGGACAGGATTTTACTTATGCTCTCTCCGCTATCTCAGGTTCACATTATATCAAACGACGACGCAGTAGCAAATTAATTCACCAGTACCATCCATACAGCGAATGAAAACGCAGATAACATCCCGTTTCCTCGATGCCACTCCACTTTGTAAAGCAGTAACGCGATAACACAGAGATGATTTCGATGAAGATATTGGGATTCATCGTTGCTTTACAGGAGCCTGGTAGTGTGACACTTTGCAAGTGATGACACAATATTTGACAATGCCATAGGTCTAATATATCCTTTCACAATGCCAAAGAAACAACCGAAATTCTAATTAGTTCAATTAGAGTTCCTCATTATTTGGGACATTCATGACCACCTCCAAACTATTCTATTGATATAAGTGGCATTACTTCATGACTCCAGTTTATGCTCATCTGATCGCAGAATTGTTCAAGTTTATACAACTGGATTGAAATAGTTTACAGTTGGTAAGGCCTTAGATTTGCAGCTACTAAAAAGAAGATCAATTTTGCCATTTTGACAAAGAAATCATTTATGTATTTTTCTATTGCGAGAAAATGCGCACTTGATATACCTATTGAGATCGTGTCAGCACATGTAAAGAGTAAATGAAAAATATTCTTTACAGTCGTTTAATATTTTGTCTTAATCATTGGCACACACATTCTAATATTGGTGATATATGAGGAATTCGAACTTGAAAATAGAGACTTGTTGTCCTCAAGACTTACATGGATTGAGTTATATGGAGAATTGCATTCAGTTGAGAAACAGATTTACCGGTCTATGAAGACCGTTTTTATTTCGAAAACTAGCTCCTATTAGTTCGATAGAACCTTTAGAATTACACAAGATTTTAGCTACTATAGGTCGAGATATGGTGCTTCCAAGATCATTAGGAGAAGCGTTACCCACGCTTAATTTGGATAGAGAAATGGTACCCTATGGTCCCTCTCATAAGAAATTCACATTCTGCTATCCCTACCGTTGGCCAGAATTAGCCAGTGGTGCTGGCAATTTACATCACTGGATATGTACTGATAGGCATTGATCTCATGACCTCTAACGTAGACTACCGTACATTTACTTGTTCTAAATATAGACGTATAGTTGCAAATACTATTGGAATTTATTTTGTTTCGTTATATTCCTATTAGCATACGTGATTAAACTCACACAATTTTGGCCAATAGTATCGGAAGGTATACCATTCAGTTGATGATAAAGACCCGCCATTCCATCCTACGGTGGAGAGATATTAAAAATGAGCAGATGTTACATCATCCTCCACCACGAAACAAATCCTCTGCCATGTTGAAGAATATCCAACAAGATTCATTTCTCACGAGGCCTTAAGTCTTATTAAAAGAATTCTAACAAGCTCAGTGGAATGCTCATAGAAAAGCAGTGCTTTCGCTTTATCGACGAGATAACTATTCCACAGGCATAACCGTCAAGATGACGTCAAGTTACCGATTACTGGATGTTTTAAGTATTAGCATACGACGTCAGAGATCACGGATATGATATCCATAGGTACTCCAATCACGCTGGTTGAGAAGATGGTAGAATTCGAGTTTCTCCCCAGAGCGACTCAAAAATGCTACCTCTCCAGCCAAGATGACTGGTCGAAAACGCATTTCTAAATGAGCATGGATTTATCTTTAAGTGTGTTTAAAGCTCCACTTGTCGAAATGCCATTCTCAATTCAAACATTCAGTGCCAGTCTATTTTAGGAAGATTTTTGATGCGGTGCATCATACAGGCGCACAAAACCGTAGAAGTGTACAAGTAAAGTCTCAAGCCCCCTTCCCCTCACCTAGATCAAATTTCCACGTCCTCTTTCCGAAATTCTAAATCTTAAGCTATGATCCCGAACAGAATAATTTATACTACCTTCGCAAACAAGCTTGATATTGTTATTGTCCAAAACCAAAAAGAACCTCAACCTACCACTTCCAAACAAAACAAATACAAGTGTCACAAGAACTGAATAAAGTTACTAAAAAGACCATATATAGTATAAGAATTGTAGAGTCAGAAAAGTGATACACAGCCCGTGTGACGCTTAGTGGAGTCTGTTAATTTTAAAGCAGAAACTTTTGTAAACCAGGAAGTAAAAAAAGACGGAAAGCAGGATGGAGAAATTGAAAAAGAAGGGAAAAGAAATAGGAGTGGAGTTGGGATGAAAGAGGGGGAATTAAAATCCAGAACAACAAGCCTTCCTCGGTTCATTATCTCGATTTTGCAAGGGTATCGTTGGTCGACCTCCAAGACCGAGATTATTTTCTGAACTGGCACCAGATGATCCAACAATTTTCAAAATTTCTTAAAAGTAAAATTATTATGAATGCATTACCAGTAAGAAGAGAAGTATAAGCCAGTTCCACATTGGTAGAATCCAAAGCAGAAGTTTCAATAAAGTGAAGACCGTTACTTTCGGCTAACGCTTTAGCGTCACTCTGATTAACAGTTCTCAAATGACGGAGATCACACTTATTTCCAACCAGCATTGTAACAATATTCCTATCGGCGTTAGTTTGGAGTTCTTTCAACCATACTCCGACATTATCAAAAGTAATTTTTTTAGCGATATCATAAACCAATAAGGCACCAACTGCACCTCTGTAATATCTGTAATGTAAATTAAATTGTCAACAAATATTCATGTCATTTAAAAGGTTACGTAGCAGATTAACCTACGCTGAAGTAATTGCACGATATCTTTCTTGACCGGCAGTATCCCATATCTGAGCCTTAACAACTTTGTCATCAATACGAACACTTCTGGTAGCGAATTCGACACCGATTGTTGTCTTACTTTCCAAATTAAACGTATTTCGGGTAAATCTGGAAAGAAGATTACTTTTTCCAACACCTGAATCACCAATCAATACAACTAAATAGATATTAATAAATTTAAAGCGTCATATTTTAGCATACTTTTAAAGAGATAGTCATATTTATCATCATCTAAAGACATTTCTAATAGGAAGTACCGGCAAACCCAGTAAAACAAAATATATTCGTCGAAAGGCGTTTATGCGAAGCGCTAAAAATAGGTCCAATCAAAATTTGCTTTTAGTGAAGGTTAAAAACTGATAGGCTAAGAGAATGGAAGAAATATTTTTATTTAGGGAAATAATGCCAAGAATGTTTAGTCATTAAAGCACATGGTTCATTTAAATTTATTTAAGTTTTGTTGAAATGAGGCAATCCCTTGGTATTTCATGAAAACAGTCACTTTGATTTAATTATACGTATATATCACCTGAAGATAAAATGTACTCTAGGATGCCAATATATTTGACACCAATATTGATCTCCAAAATTGTTCGATTTTAAATGAAAAAATTTTACAGTGATTATAACCTAGAATTTTATTATGTAGATGTGAATTTCACTGCTTAAAGGAGTTTCCTAATGGCGAAAAAGGTGCTAACAATGATTTTGAAAGCGACATGAGAAACAGGTAATATCACAAAAAATGTTTGGGAAAACGAAGTAAAATAAAGGCCGTGAATTAAATTAGATTTTGACTTTTGCCGTTTGTTAAATATTCACTTCTGATCGTAGCTGTTCATTGCCGCTGGATTTTGTTTAGCATACATCGCGAGCAATTAGTGTATGATACTTTTTTCAACGACATCAGACAATGTGGATCATAACGCTCCTTACGAAATCTGGTGGAATTTCACTGAAATTATAAATAATTAAACATTGGCTACCTCTAGTGGCCAGACTTGACGCAGATTTGTTCAATAATACAATTTCGACATTTTATACAAATTATTAAAATATAAATTAAATGTCATCAGTAGAAGAAAATTGTTAACTGTTTTCTCGTAATGAAAGTGCTTCATGAAACGTAAATGTTATTTTAATTACGATCATCTGCCACTTAGTTTGAACACTTCTGGCTCCCCTATCTTCGCAATTTCCATGTTGTCGGATATTATTGTTGCCAGGTTTGACTAATTACAATTATTTTATGTTTCTAGTACACTATTTTTAAATGGAATCGCCGTGTTAAATTTTAACTTGTAATTCAATATTTATATTTTATTTAACCATTCGTTTAGTAAACCTGATCCTATCTTTGATGATGAAGCCTCTTCTTTTGGTTTGAATATTCATTCCAAATATTAACTTCGTTTAGCCTCAAAGACAAAGGAATTTGTCCATAATGTTCGTTACTTCAGGTTATTTATTGGGTTGTGGAATTTTGTGGTTATTGCCTTGATGTTCACGTAAGTTTTGCGATTTTTCCCTTTAATCTCAATTAATTTAGGTTCTTCGGCGGCTAATTTTGCATTATATTTGTTCGATATTTTCTCATTTAATTGCAGTAAACTACTTGTTATGATATTTGTTGTTTTTCATTTCTTATTTTGTCCTTTTTCCTCGTATTCTGTTTAATTTCGCAATTTATTCTTAGAAAAATGCCCGTACCTAGTGGAGGTGCTTTTGTTCCAACTGGTCAACCCTCTTGTTTCCAACGCATGAAAATGGGCTTTCTCATGGGATTCTGTGTCGGCATGGCTACCGGTGCAATTTTCGGTGGTTTCAGTTGTCTTCGGTAATTATCTTCCTTGTGAAATTATCTTTTATTATCCTCCACTCACTTAGATATGGTCTACGCGGTCGAGAGCTTATTCAAAGTGTTGGAAAAGGAATGCTGCAAGGTGGTGGCTCCTTCGGAATGTTTATGGCCATTGGAACTGCTATTCGATGTTGAAGAAAATGCTTTCTATAGTTTGTAGTAAATTTTGTAATATATCTACACTCATGATCATGTAAAGTTGTCTACTTATACTTTAAAACGTCTATGGATTGTCGAAAAGTAATCATTTCCATGCAAGAAATGTGTACTCTAAAGTTTTGCATGTTAGCTACCTTTAACTCTACCTCTTGAGTTTTTATCGTATCAGTGTCTGGTATAACGTCGTAGATGGGTTGAAAAGGTCGGCTGTTTTGTCGGTATCCTAAGTTTATAATTTTCTCGAAGTCTCGTCTAAAAGTCAATAATTCTTTCCTAAACCTTCTTTGTTATCTTCTGACGACTTTTACTTTCGTTTAATCGTCTTGGGGCTTATCTTTTATTTCGATCCTCAGCAAAATAAGTTTTATAAAATTGAATATTGGGAAACGTCTAACTAGGTAGAAAGGGAAGGATAGTAAAATTCTAAGGTGGAGTATGGTCATCAGGACTTAGTCAGGAATCAGAAGATTTCTACTCCATCCTAGCCTCAGGATCATCTTTTTCATTAAAAAAATTGATGCTGTTTGGTTCATTTTCATTGTCTTCTTCATATGGGGAATCTAGACGTCACGGTTTCACATTCATCCTCTTCGATTAAATTTTTAGTATCTATCACCAGCAAAAAAGTGTGTGGCAGTTTTTGGGTGATCTATTTATATGTGAACATTTTAATGGATCACACAATGTGTTGACAAATAACTATACTCATGCCAAAATATGTTATGTAAATTTCTAACGAAGGATTGAGTTACTTTATGGCTATTGTGGTTGTGGATTTTATATCCGTCTCTAATTCATGAATCTAAGGCATACGTTTCTTTGATCCTGTTTTTGTTTGTTACCTATATTCGACAGAAGACTTTTCCATCCAAGCATATACATCACTATATTTTGAATATTCCTAAATGCTTACAGGAAAATGATTGCTTCTCCCTTAAGTTAGATGAACAATTAATGGAACACAATAAATTAAAAAGAGGAAGGGGAAAAGCGTAAACTAATCTTCTCTAATTGTTCGCATCTCTTTGTTTTCTCTTGTGTAGGGAATATTCTATTCTAAAAGAGGAGTGATAGTACCGCATTCTTTTTTCTCGAAAAACCTAGAAAAATTAAGTAAGTTAAAAAGTAAAGAGTTTTCAGCATTTTTATCCTGCTTAGAATCGGATTATCAACCTTAGACATTATCAGATTGTCGTTTGCCGATTCGTCTACTCTTTTATATCGGTAGTATGTGTTTTAGCTGCTCTAAGATTTTATGATTAACTTTCATCTTTACTAATTACTTGCAGATTTGAGTAGTATACATTAGGTTTGAATATTTCTTCTCATTGAATATTATTTTTATTGCCGGTTTTTGATTCCAAAATCCAGTTAATTCCTGTCGAACTTCCTTGAAGAATTAGTGACTCCCATGAATGCTTATAGCATCTCCAGATAGGTTTCTTGTCTAGAGCGAAATCGTCTAATAGCTGAAGATAATGACTAGTGGTTATCTCCTCATAAATTTAGAAAATATATTGGACTTTGCGGTTTAAAATGCTATATAGATTTTCATAGGTGCATTTATTATATAACATATTTAGTCTGTCGATTTCGAAGGATTACGCTTCATAATGTTCATAATAATAACAGGAGATTTGGGTGATTGTTGTTCCTTTCAGATCAAATGGGTTTTGTAACAAGGCTTCATATTTGCTTATGTTCCGTATCATTAATATATCAACTGAATATGCACATCTGTCCTCCAGTCTTCTTGTTTGTGATTGATAGTTTGGTGGCTTTCAGGTGAATGTTATGGAAGTGTTATCAGCATCTGATTTGACTAGAGGTTAAGTATCCTGACGGTACTCCCGCCCCTTTATTGACCAGAATTAATCAGTGCGTTTGTCATTTGCATCATTGGATATGCACTGACGAGCATCGATCTAGTGACTTCTGACTTGGTGGACGGACAAGTTGACCACTACGCCAACGCTAGGAGAGGTTATATTTCATCTTAGAAGGCATCTAAACAAGGCAAACAGTAGTGATATGGGAAAGAGGGTCAAGAAGAAGTAGCATATGCAGTCATGGTATTAAATAATCTAATTTGCTTAAAATAAGTTGTGGTTTTATAAGTTCGTCAACACCTTACTTAATGGGCATAGTTTATCTGCGGCTTGATCTAATGATCTAAGATTCAAATTCCAAAAAATTTGATACTCAGTATCCCGATTGAATTTATGTGATTCTCAGGTCTTATTACCAAATGGATAATGTCCCAAATACGATAAATTATCTGTTTCAAAGTTAGAGGACAGGAGAGTGTCTGAATAAGTCTTGTTGGGGTAATAAGGATAGGGATTGTGTTTGGGGAGTTTGTTAATGGCAAAAATATCAATAAAATTGAAATTGAAGGAGTCCCAGTCAGTTAGCAAGAACAGCTATGTTCAGGGAGAGAAGACAACAGCGGCTGACATAACTGTGACAACATCCACAAGTAAAAAAGACTACTTAACTGAATCCTGCCAAACGTATTGAAAAAGGATGTTGAAGATTATTTGCAAGGTTGGTGGTCTAATGGATCAACAAAAAGTGAGGGAAGGTCGCTCACATACACTTGCCAATCGATAAATGTATTCAGACAAACAAAACTCCAGTCAAGTAAAATTGAAAGAAATTTAAATGGCCTATTAATTAACAAATTAAAAATAAAAATCAGAAAAAAGCAAAGGGAAAGTTTATCAGAGAACACCTAACTACCATAAATTTATATCAAAAATACTCATTACTGATACTTATGAGTGACCCATTTTACAAAATCTAGGGGGGTAATGAGTTAACTAAAATGACCTATAATCACTCTATGTTATTAGTTATAAGAGTGCAAAAAATCTGTACCAGTTTTAATGATGGAAGAGTCTGAATAAGAAGAAAAGAAGAACGAAACCAAGAGAGCATGAAACAGTGGGAGGTGGGTAGTAAAGCTAATAAAACGTAGGAATCAAAGTCAGGACATCAAGCATCCTACTTTATTTGAATTTCGGGAGCATTAAAATGTATATATTCCCATTTTACAGTATGTAATGCCCCTATGTCAAAATTCAATGATTTGATATTCGGGGCTTGTCGACCCGTAGCTTTAATTTCATGTTTGGTCACACCACCCTAATAGAATTTTATCTTCAAACAGCAAAGAGCATGGAGATTATACTAACAGCGATGTTTTTAACATTGCAGAGTTAAATTAATCCTTAGTTGACTTGTAGCGGATGCTACACAAATAAGCCTTTTTGCTATATCTCAGTAATTCGCTCAGAGTCCAACTAGCTGCTGACAAATACCACTAGTCTTTACTAGAGTTCTCTAGAATAAATTTGCTCTCGAAATTAGCCAGGCAAGTACAAGGTAGTTAGCGAGTGGAGAGTTTATTGTGAACTAAGGCTCACTGTCAACAAGCTTAGTCATTAAATATACGCTACAGGAATGTTAACCGATGATTGGCTGGGAAGACCTGCACGATACGCAACCGGTGGTACGGCCGCACTTTCCAGAATGTTCAAGCGTACACGAGATTCCCTTGATCAGCTTTGATAACATTGTGAACTTGAAAGATAACTCTCTATGCATTTCCAGAATTATCTTTCATTCGCATTCTCTACAACAACACTACGATTTTTCGTCCACGAAGTTAGAGCAACCTCATTTATGTCCCTATGACGCATAACCCTATCTTTCATGTCTAACCGCACTTATCGATTTCCCCTTTCTCTATAACAGCCTCGTTTCACCTAAAAAAGCACATCTGCGCTCATGTTCTCACACGTTCTTACCCAAGTGACTCATATAAAGCTGTCTTTGTCTTCCACTCAAAAGATAACGCACACGTGTCAGTTACTGGCTCCTACACTTCCCTCTCATCTCTCATCCCCAACAAGCTCCTCCCTATCTCTCTCTGTCACTCGTTTCAAACCCGTTGTGGCTTTCTTGAATACATTTTGGCCTAATCAACTCCTGGTTTTCTGCTCCACGATTCGTGTTAGCTCTTACTCAAACAGCTACGAAGTGGTGACTCTTATTACTGTTGTAATTTGTTAGCCGTGAACCGTTTGTTGTTACCTCAACTCCAACAAACTCAACATATTTAATCCAAATGTATTTACCTCTACATATTTACTATTACTTCGATAGTACGGTTCTATATACATCTGAGAAGTTTTGTTTTTGGTATCTTGAAGAAATTCTGTTAGCGGAACTTGTTACTCACGCACTGTATTTAGTTCCTTTAAACAAAAATATGTATCTAAGATCTTATCTAGATAGGCTAAACATAGCTTACAATCTTATGCCTACAGAGGAGAGGATACAGGTAAAATTGAGAGAGGATTTTGGTCTTGAAACCATGATATCTTCACAGTACTTGCCGTGATTTGGGCTTCTTTGTCCCTAAAACAACATCCTTGAGATTCATGGAGCTTAGCAAGGTAAATGGGTGTAAATTGTGGTAGGCGTTGCTTTTCAAGAGCACTAGTTCCATCCATTTGCATTTTCTTGATTTCGCCTTTTAAAGTCCAGTTCATATTCTTCTGATTGCAGTAGACAGCCTGGCCCTAATCAATCACGTTGAGAAGTTTGAGTGGTGGTGCTACTTCCACTTTTAGGGTTATGATGTCGATAGTTGGTTGGAATATTTTTTCTTCCAATGACCAAGATGGTAGAATGATTCAACCCTAATTTCTTAATAAATAAGCTATCTTTTGATTTATTACAACCCTTACCTTCCTCCCTCATCGGGGCCTGAATTATTGTGACCACGGAGTTCGTGGACATATGGCAATATTATATTGGCAGCCTAGATTACACTATTGGCGACATAACCTTATTTTGTTGTACTATAAGTTCATCTAAACGCGACTCAATTAAGGCGCACAAAAATAAATTAATTGTAGAGAACCTTATGACAAACCTCTCAATTCAATTTATTCAGTCTTAAATACACTAATTTTGAACATTCAGGAACCTTGGAGTCAAAATCCAGAATTTAAACCACGTGAAGGAGGGTGAGTTCCAAAAAATGGAATTTATTTACTGTTCTGAATTTTATTCACCACTTGTTCTCGACCCCCATGCCTCCTTACCCTCGTATTTGGACTACTCCACTGCTCTTTATAATGCTTCATCTTGAACTTTTGTTATGGACAACAGTAAAGTTAGTATGATATCAACTTCACCTTCACTTCATGTCTAAACTGAAGGCGTAAGACACATTAAACTATGGCGTACTACATCACGCTAAGCTGTCTTTTTACCAACTTTCAAGTAAACTAATTAATGTTCCTAACACACATTTGTATATAAATCCAGTACCTTCTTTTTAGAAAGAAACAATCAGTCATGTTTACTTCAGCAGTATCAGGAATTGCTCTCTCCTTTTGAGTATAAGCAGAAATGGCTATAATAGTGATATTTCATGAACCTGTGTAAACGTTATAAGAAATAACCTCAACAAATTTTCATTGTTCCCGCTGTCACGACGGCAATTCATGATCTCAGGTCAACTTGTTACCTAAAAGTTGGTGAGTCAGTGGTTAGTACCGTGAGTTAGTCTGAGGCCGTAGAATTTGCTGATCAAATCGTTCGCTCATTTTATGACTGACCTCGGATTAACGCAGGGACTGAATGCACGACGTTGGGCACAACGTGCAAATTTTTCTACATGTAAGGTCACGTGTTGATTACTCATTGGCGAATGCCGAGAAATGGATTATTTCTGTTGGGTAAAACTGCTGCGACAGAAACGGGGGATCTTCCTTTTGGATAAAACGAACATTAGCAGACACTTGCATTAAACGGGTTTATCAGTTATTTTTGAATTTAGATGTATTTATATAGTTAAATTTTAATTTATCAATATTGAAAAATCCCGATTGTTCGCTGGAAATTGGTTAGTTATAACGGATGTCAAATAATAAAGAATATTTATGGGAAAGCGTTACGAGATTTTTCATTCTTCACTATTCAGCTTGGTATAATCTGTGCTGTCACATTTCCTAAATATTTACTGAGGAGACTCTCGTTGAAATCAATTTGCGAATGGCTTTTTGATATGTGGCTTTTTAATCACCCTTGTCCTAAAACATCCGAAATGGTGTCCTTAAAGTCCTTGATCAATATGCTCACTGGTATCTGAAACCCTTTAAAACGTAAAAGAGCTGTTAGCTAAAAATATTCCTGTCTTATACAAGCTGTTAAAGAAGATGCTAACAATAAAAACATTTTTTAAAGTATTTGTAACCTCTCACACGCTCACAATGAGCGAAATGGCCAACCACACTTATTAATTGACAGAATTTCAAGGTGAACGTTGGAAAACACTTTCCCAAATGTGAGCTTAGAAGTAATTTTTATTATTAGATTACTCTGCTCGCACTTGGATATGTAAGACCACTAGTAGTTAGTGATAAGTTAGACAATTAATCACATGTCAAATTCTACGTAAGTAAATTCCTTCTCCTTTGTCTGAGCACGGGCATTCGAATTTCATGATTCGTTATCTGCATTTGTCCAAGATATCAGGTGTTCAGTAACCGGTTGTTTAACTATGATGGTCGGTCTCACCACTTCAATCCATTCTTTTTCTTTCGGAGGTTGAGAAAGCAAAATGATTTAACATGCCATTAACCCGCATATTTGATCATAAATTAGCAGAGCTGGATAGCTAACACTTTTAATTAAACAGAGCTCATTAACCAGTTTTCCCTTAGGGTTAACGATCTGATAATATCCTTGACGTATTTTTTCCAACTTATTATGTAAATCAGAGAGATGTGGTGTTTTCGATTTTACAATTAATGATAGAAGAGGAGAAATAAATTTGAAGATTTTACTCTGAAAGTGAATATTTACTGATGACTGGAACCACTTGACTTTAAGACATACACACATCCTAAATCATCCTTCCACTACCTTAATGACTTGGTGATATTCCTTATTGGTTGCTCATAAGATTTGCAGAGGATATAAAACAGTCAACTTTGCTTTTTTAAAGCAGCCCAATTTTCACTTATGCTGCTTAGCCTCTGTTGTCCCAACTTCTAGTTTCTCACTTCTCCTCTCATTCCTTTACCATTATTCAGTATGCTCTCAAAATTCTGTTTGGAGAAAGTCTATAGTTTTTATTAGCCTTATTTCGGGCAAGACTTCTAAAGTAGTCCAAACGGCACAATCTAGTGGTACTTTACAATCTACTTCAGTATGCAACGTCTCCATATTTCGAGAACTCATCGAATTAACTCCACTCAGAGCGCCAAATGTGACGGTCGAGAACCTGCTTTAAATTGTAGCCAACCATTTTGCTTAAAATTATCCATATGAGCTTTAAAGTGACTTCTTATAACGATTATCTGTTCGTATCAAACTTTAACTTGGAAAAAGTACAGTTCACTTGATGATTCCCTAGCTCAGATAAGGTAGGATTTACCCGAGTCCCTGACTCTCATTCCTGCTGTCCCCATTTCCTTTAAACACTGAACCATCTTTCACTTACAGTAAGGTTGAATGTTTCCTTGCCAATTGAAGTCGGAGAGCTTATAGATATACACAACATAACCATTTGTAATCCCCTCAGTATACACCCATTTTGAAGATCCTGGGAGATTTAACTGAACTGTTACGGTGTACCAATTAAAAAATCAATTCAAAACTAAGTTTTCCACCCAGATTTGTTCTGATGCTTCCATATCATTAATAATTACCGATCCCAAAAATGCCATTGGTTGAAGGCGCTCCATCTGTTGGCCAGCGGGAAGCCAATAAAAATGCCGTTGGAGGTCGCCACTCATGCGAAAGCAAGAGAAACAATTTCATCATTCCTAGCGGATGATGAAATACGCCCCCTCATTCGTATCAGTGAATTTAGATTATTTACACTTTCAAGCACTTCGGATATGCTTGATTGGTGTCTTCGTCGTAAATAGTCTGTTCAAATTGGGTACCAGTAATGAAAAGTTGCCACTGCACATTTTCCCTAAAGGAGATATATCAGGTTATAACGGAAGTTCTGTCCACTTTTTAATTTGAATTAATGTGAAAATTTTGTCAAAATTCATTTATTTAATGTTCAACATGGTCACCAATTTTACTAATTACATCTTGCCATAAGCATTCTCATTCCTTCCTCATAGAATTTAGCCAGTTTGGACTCAAAAAAGAAATTAGTTTCATTTCCACCTCTTCTCTTGAAGTAAGCCTTTGAAGCCCCAGTAAATGATTCTGTAGGCTCCTGAAAAGATGAAAATCGGTTGGTGCAAGATCGGGAGAATGTGGTGGGTGATGCATGACTTCTCAGGCAAATTCTTCAACGAGATTTTTGGTTGGTCTTGAAGTGTGGGCTCTGGCATTGTCATGGTGCAGAATCATTCCTTTTCTATTGATCAAAGAAAGTCGTTTTTCCTGCCGCTAACTGCTTTTAAACGAGTTAGCTGCTGACAGTCAACTTCAGATGTTATTATTTGATTGTCACCCATCAGTTCATGGTTAACAATTCCCTTCAAATCCCACCATACACACACCATACAAGAAAGGATTTTTTTCGGGTAAAGTCTCGAATTGCCTCGATTGTGGAATTGGCTTTGAACCACGACTTAGCCACGACTGTCTTTTGCACTTAACATTGTTGTAAAGAATCCACTTCTTG